>OZ010583.1:115087746-115687746 GCA_963932145.1 Acanthosepion lycidas
GACATCATATTTATCATTAGAAATAACTTTTTCCCTATGTTTATTGCACATTAGGCTTCAACTTATAGTTCAGTTTATTAAATACAGATACAAATGTAGGAAAATATTACTAATGAATGCATAATTATTAATAAGTTGAGACTTCTAATTGACCTTCGGTTATACGGCGAAGATTACGAAAACATTCCCATCGCTTTTGATAACATCATATTTATAAATAGAATTCACTTTTCCACTAGGATTATTGCTCATTTGTCTTCATCTTATAGTTCAGGTTATGAAATACAGAGACAAATGTAGGAAAATATTACTAATGAATGCATAATTATTAATATCATGAGAATTCTAATTGACATTCGGTTATACGGCGAAGATTATGAAAACATTCCCATCGCTTTTGATGACATCATATCATTTGAATTCAGTTTTGCTCTAGGATTATTGCACAATTGGTTTCATCTTATAGTTCAGGTTATGAAATACAGATACAAATGTAGGAAAATATTACTAATGAATGCATAATTATTAATATCATGAGACTTCTAATTGAAATTCGGTTATACGGCGAAGATTACGAAAACATTCCCTTAACTTTTGATGACATCATATTTATCATTAGAATTATCATTTTCTCTAGGATTATTGCACATTTGGCTTCATCTTATAGTTCAGATTATGAAATACAGATACAAATGTAGGAAAATATTACAAATGAATGCATAATTATTAATATCTTGAGACTTCTAATTGACATTCGGTTATACGGCGAAGATTACGAAAACATTCCCATCGCTTTTGATGACATTATATTTATCATTAGAATTCAGTTTTGCTCTATGATTATTGCACAATTGGCCTCATCTTATAGTTCAGGTTTTGAAATACAGATACAAATGTAGGAACATATTACTAATGAATGCATAATTATTAATATCTTGAGACTTCTAATTGACATTCGGTTATACGGCGAAGATTACGAAAACATTCCCATCGCTTTTGATGACATCATATTTATCGTTAGAATTCAGTTTTGTTCTCGGATTATTGCACAATTGGCTGCATCTTATAGTTCAGGTTATGAAATACAGATACAAATGTAGGTAAATATTACTAATGAATGCATAATTATTAATATCTTGAGACTTCAAATTGACCTTCGGTTATACGGCGAAGATTACGAAAACATTACCAGCGCTTTTGATGATATCATATTTGTAATTGGAATTCACTTTTTCTCTAGGATTATTGCACATTTGGCTTCATCTTATAGTTCAGGTTATGAAATACAGATACAAATGTAGGAAAATATTACTAATGAATGCAAATTATTAATAGCTTGAGAATTCTAATTGACATTCGGTTATACGGCGAAGATTACGAAAACATTCCCATCGCTTTTGATGACATCATATTTATCATTAGAATTCACATTTTCTCTAGGATTATTGCACATTTGGCTTCATCTTATAGTTCAGGTTCAGAAATACAGATACAAATGTAGGAAAATATTACTAATGAATGCATAATTATTAATAATTTGAGATTTCTAATTGACATTCGGTTATACGGCGAAGATTACGAAAATATTCCCATCGCTTGAGATGACATCATATTTATCATTAGAATTCAGTTTTGCTCTAGGATTATTGCACAATTGACTTCACCTTATATTTCAGGTTATGAAATACAGATACAAATGTAGTAAAATATTACTAATGAATGCATAATTATTAATATCTTGAGACTTCTAATTGACATTCGGTTATACGGCGAAGATTACGAAAACATTACCCTCGCTATTGATGACATCATATTTATCATTAGAATTCACTTTTTCACCAGGATTATGGCACGTTTGTCTTTATCTTATAGTTCAGGTTATGAAATACTGATAAAAATGTCGGAAAATATTACTAATGAATGTATAATTATAAATATCTTGAGACTTCTAATTGACATTCGGTTATACGGCGAAGATTACGACAACATTCCCATTGCTTTTGATGACATCATATTTATCATTAGAATTCACTTTTTCTCTAGGATTATTGCACATTTGGCTTCATCTTATAGTTCAGGTTATGAAATACAGATACAATTGGAGGAAAATATTACTAATGAATGCCAATTATTAATATCTTGAGACTTCTAATTTACATTCTGTTATACGGCGAAGATTACGAAAACATTCCCATCGCTTTTGATGACATCATATTTATCATTAGAATTCACATTTTCTCTAGGATTATTGCACATTTGGCTTCATCTTATAGTTCAGGTTACGAAATACAGATACAAATGTAGGAAAATATTACTAATGAATGCAAATTATTAATATCTTGAGACTTCTAATTTACATTCGGTTATACGGCGAAGATTACGAAAACATTCCCATCGCTTTTGATGACATCATATTTATCATTAGAATTCACATTTTCTCTAAGATTATTGCACATTTGGCTTCAACTTATAGTTCAGGTTATGAAATACAGCTACAAATGTAGGAAAATATTACAAATGAATGCATAATTATTAATATCTTGAGACTTCTAATTGAGATTCGCTTATACGGCGAAGATTACGAAAACATTCCCATCGCTTTTAATGACATTATATTTATCATTAGAATTCACATTTTCTCTAGGATTATTGCACATTTGGCTTCATCTTATAGTTCAGGTTAAGAAATACAGATACAAATGTAGGAAAATATTACTAATGAATGCATAATTATTAATATTTTGAGACTTCTAATTGACATTCGGTTATACGGCGAAGATTATGAAAACATTCCCATCTCTTTTGATGACATCAAATTTATCATTATAATTCAGTTTTGCTCTAGGATTATTGCACAATTGGCTTCATCTTAAAGTTCAGGTCATGAAATACAGATACAAATGTAGGAAAATATTACTAATGAATGCATAATAATTAATATCTTGAGACTTCTAATTGACGTTCGGTTATACGGCGAAGATTACGAAAACATTCCCATCGCTTTTGATGACATCATATTTATCATTAGAATTCACATTTTCACTAGTATTATTACACATTTGTCTTCATCTTATAGATCAGGTTATGAAATACAGATACAAATTTAGGAAAATATTATTAATGAATGCATAATTATTAAAATGATGAGACTTCTAATTCACATTCATTTTTACGGCGAAGATTACGAAAATATTCTCATCGTTTTTGATGACATCATATTTACCATTAGAATTCAGTTTTTCTCAAGGATTATTGCACATTTGGCTTAAACATATAGTTCAGGTTATGAAATACAGATACAAATGTAGGAAAATATTACTAAAGAATGAATAATTATTAATATCATGAGACGTCTAATTAACATTCGGTTATACGGCGAAGATTACGAAAACATTCCCATCGCTTTTGATGACATCATGTTTATCATTAGAATTCACTTTTTCACTATGATTATTGCACATTTGTCTTCATCTTATAGTTCAGGTTATGAAATACAGATACAAATGTAGGAAAATATTACTAATGAATCCATAATTATTAATATAATGAGACTTTTAATTGACAATCGGTTATACGGCGAAGATTACGAAAACATTGCCATCGCTTTTGATGACATCATATTTATCATCAGAATTCACTTTTTCATTAGGATTATTGCACATTTGTCGTCATCTTATAGTTCAGGTTATGAAATACAGATACAAATGTAGGAAAATATTACTAATGAATGCATAATTATTAATATCTTGAGACTTCTAATCGACCTTCGGTTATACGGCGAAAATTACGAAAACATTCCCATCGCTTTTGATGAGATCATATTTATCATTAGAATTATCATTTTCTCTAGGATTATTGCACATTTGGCTTCATCTTATAGTTCAGATTATGAAATACAGATACAAATGTAGGAAAATATTACAAATGAATGCATAATTATTAATATCTTGAGTCTTCTAATTGACTTTCGGTTATACGGCGAAGATTACGAAAACATTCCCATCGCTTTTGATGACATTATATTTCTCATTAGAATTCACATTTTCTCTAGGATTATTGCACATTTGGCTTCATCTTATAGTTCAGGTACAGAAATACAGATACACATGTAGGAAAATATTACTAATGAATGCATAATTATTAATATTTTGAGACTTCTAATTGACATTCGGTTATACGGCGAAGATTACGAAAACATTCCCATCGCTTTTGATGACATTATATTTATCATTAGAATTCACATTTTCTCTAGGATTATTACACATTTGGCTTCATCTTATAGTTCAGGTACAGAAATACAGATACAAATGTAGGAAAATATTACTAATGAATGCATAATTATTAATATTTTGAGACTTCTAATTGACATTCGGTTATACGGCGAAGATTACGAAAACATTCCCATCGCTTTTGATGACATCATATTTATCGTTAGAATTCAGTTTTGTTCTAGGATTATTGCACAATTGGCTGCATCTTATAGTTCAGGTTATGAAATACAGATACAAATGTAGGTAAATATTACTAATGAATGCATAATTAATAATATCTTGAGACTTCAAATTGACCTTCGGTTATACGGCGAAGATTACGAAAACATTACCAGCGCTTTTGATGATATCATATTTGTAATTGGAATTCACTTTTTCTCTAGGATTATTGCACATTTGGCTTCAACTTATAGTTCAGGTTATGAAATACAGCTACAAATGTAGGAAAATATTACAAATGAATGCATAATTATTAATATCTTGAGAATTTTAATTGACATTCGGTTATACGGCGAAGATTCCGAAAACATTCCCATCGCTTTTGATGACATTATATTTATCATTAGAATTCACATTTTCTCTAGGATTATTGCACATTTAGCTTCATCTTATAGTTCAGGTTAAGAAATACAGATACAAATGTAGGAAAATATTACTAATGAATGCATAATTATTAATATCTTGAGACTTCTAATTAACCTTCGGTTATACGGCGAAGATTACGAAAACATTCCCATCGTTTTTGATGACATCATATTTACCATTAGAATTCAGTTTTTCTCTAGGATTATTGCACATTTGGCTTCAACTTATAGTTCAGTTTATGAAATACATATACAAATGTAGGAAAATATTATTAATGTATGCATAATTATTAATATCATGAGACTTCTAATGGACATTCTGTTATACGGGGAAGATTACGAAAACATTCCCATCGTTTTTGATGACATCATATTTACCATTAGAATTCAGTTTTTCTCTAGGATTATTGCACATTTGGCTTCAACATATAGTTCAGGTTATGAAATACAGATACAAATATAGGAAAATATTAGTAATGAATGCATAATTATTAATATCATGAGACTTCTAACTGACATTCGTTTATACGGCGACGATACGAAAACTTTCTCATCGTTTTTGATGACATCATATTTACCATTAGAATTCAGTTTTTCTCTAGGATTGTAGCACATTTGCCTTAAACTTACAGTTCAGGTTATGAAATACAGATACAAATGTAGGAATATAATATTAATGAAGGCATATTATTAATATCATGAGACTTCTAATTGACATTCGGTTATACGGCGAAGATTACGAACACATTCCCATCGTTATGGATGTCATAATATTTACCATTAGAATTCAGTTTTTCTCTAGCATTGTTGCACATTTGGCTTTAACTTATAGTTCTGGTTATAAAATACAGATGCAAATGTTGGAAAATATTATTAATGAATGCATAATATTAATATCATGAGACATCTAATTGACATTCGGTTATATGGCGAAGATTACGAAAACATTCCCATCGTTTTTGATGACATCATTTTTACCATTAGAATTCAGTTTTTCTCTAGGATTATTGCACATTTGGCTTCAACTTATAGTTCAGGTTATGAAATACAGATACAAATGTAGGAAAATATTATTAATGAATGCATAATTATTAATGTGTTGAGACTTCTAATTGACATTCGGTTTTACGGCGAAGATTACGAAAACATTCTCATTTTTTTTGATGACATCATATTTACCATTAGAATTCAGTTTTTCTCTAGGATTATTGCACATTTGGCTTCAACTTATAGTTCAGGTTATGAAACACAGATACAAATGTAGGAAAATATTATTAATGAAAGCATAATTATTAATATGATGAGACTTCAAATTCACATTCATTTTTACGGCGAAGATTACGAAAATATTCTCATCGTTTTTGATGACATCATATTTACCATTAGAATTCAGTTTTTCTCTAGGATTATTGCACATTTGGCTACAACTTATAGTTCGGGTTATGAAATACAGATACAAATGTAGGAAAATGTTATTAATGAATGCATAATTATTAATATCATGAGACTTCTAATTGACATTCGTTTATACGGCGAAGATTACGAAAACTTTCTCATCGTTTTTGATGGCATCATATTTACCATTAGAATTCAGTTTTTCTCCAGTATTGTTGCACATTTGACTTAAACTTATAGTTCAGGTTATGAAATACAGATACAAATGTAGGAATATAATATTAATGAAGGCGTGTTATTAATATCATGAGACTTCTAATTGACATTCGGTTATACGGCGAAGATAACGAACACATTCCCATCGTTATGGATGACATAATATTTACCATTAGAATTCAGTTTTTCTCTAGCATTGTTGCATATTTGGCTTTAAATTATAGTTCTGGTTATAAAATACAGATACAAATGTTGGAAAATATTATTAATGAATGCATAATTATTAATATCATGAGACATCTAATTAACATTCGGTTATACGGCGAAGATTACGAAAAAATTCCCATCGCTTTTGATGACATCATATTTATCATTAGAATTCACTTTTTCCCTAATATTATTGCACATTTGGCTTCATCTTATAGTTCAGGTTATGAAATACAGATACAAATGTAGGAAAATATTACTAATGAATGCATAATTATTAATACCTTGAGACTTCAAATTGACCTTCGGTTATACAGCGAAGATTACGAAAACATTCCCATCGCTTTTGATGACATCATATTTATCATTAGAATTCACTTTTTCAATAGGATTATTGCACATTTGGCTTCATCTTATAGTTCAGGTTATGAAATAGAGATACAAATATAAGAAAATAGTACTAATGAATGCATAATTATGAATATCTTGAGACTTCAAATTGTCATTCGGTTATACGGCGAAGATTACGAAAACATTCCCCTCGCTTATGATGACGTCATATTTATCATTAGACTTCACTTTTTCACTAGGATTATTGCACATTTGGCTTCATCTTATAGTTCAGGTTATGAAATACAGATACAAATGTAGGAAAATATTACTAATGAATGCATAATTATTAATACCTTGAGACTTCTAATTGGCATTCGGTTATACGGCGAAGATTACGAAAACATTCCCATCGCTTTTGATGACATCATATTTATCATTAGAATTCATATTTCCCTAGGATTATTGCACATTTGGCTTCATCTTATAGTTCAGGTTATGAAATAAAGATACAAATGTAGGAAAATATTACTAATGAATGCATAATTATTAATACCTTGAGACTTCTAATTGACCTTCGGTTATACAGCGAAGATTACGAAAACATTCCCATCGCTTTTGATGACATCATATTTATCATTAGAATTCACTTTTTCACTAGGATTATTGCACATTTGGCTTCATCTTATAGTTCAGGTTATGAAATAGAGATACAAATATAAGAAAATAGTACTAATGAATGCATATTTATGAATATCTTGAGACTTCAAATTGTCATTCGGTTATACGGCGAAGATTACGAAAACATTCCCCTCGCTTATGATGACGTCATATTTATCATTAGACTTCACTTTTTCACTAGGATTATTGCACATTTGGCTTCATCTTATAGTTCAGGTTATGAAATACAGATACAAATGTAGGCAAATATTACTAATGAATGCATAATTATTAATACCTTGAGACTTCTAATTGGCATTCGGTTATACGGCGAAGATTACGAAAACATTCCCATCGCTTTTGATGACATCATATTCATCATCAGAATTCACTTTTTCCCTAGGATTATTGCACATTTGGCTTCATCTTATAGTTCAGGTTATGAAATACAGATACAAATGTAGGAAAATATTACTAATGAATGCATAATTATTAATACCTTGAGACTTCTAATTGACCTTCGGTTATACAGCGAAGATTACGAAAACATTCCCATCGCTTTTGATGACATCATATTTATCATTAGAATTCACTTTTTCACTAGGATTATTGCACATTTGGCTTCATCTTATAGTTCAGGTTATGAAATAGAGATACAAATATAAGAAAATAGTACTAATGAATGCATATTTATGAATATCTTGAGACTTCAAATTGTCATTCGGTTATACGGCGAAGATTACGAAAACATTCCCATCGCTTTTGATGACATCATATTTATCATTAGAATTCACTATTTCCCTAGGATTATTGCACATTTGGCTTCATCTTATAGTTCAGGTTATGAAATACAGATACAAATGTAGGAAAATATTACTAATGAATGCATAATTATTAATACCTTGAGACTTCTAATTGGCATTCGGTTATACGGCGAAGATTACGAAAACATTCCCATCGCTTTTGATGACATCATATTCATCATCAGAATTCACTTTTTCCCTAGGATTATTGCACATTTGGCTTCATCTTATAGTTCAGGTTATGAAATACAGATACAAATGTAGGAAAATATTACTAATGAATGCATAATTATTAATACCTTGAGACTTCTAATTGACCTTCGGTTATACAGCGAAGATTACGAAAACATTCCCATCGCTTTTGATGACATCATATTTATCATTAGAATTCACTTTTTCACTAGGATTATTGCACATTTGGCTTCATCTTATAGTTCAGGTTATGAAATACAGATACAAATGTAGGAAAATATTACTAATGAATGCATAATTATTAATATCTTGAGACTTCTAATTGACCTTCGGTTATACGGCGAAGATTACGAAAACATTCCCATCGCTTTTGATGACATCATATTTATCATTAGAATTCACTATTTCCCTAGGATTATTGCACATTTGGCTTCATCTTATAGTTCAGGTTATGAAATACAGATACAAATGTAGGAAAATATTACTAATGAATGCATAATTATTAATACCTTGAGACTTCTAATTGACCTTCGGTTATACAGCGAAGATTACGAAAACATTCCCATCGCTTTTGATGACATCATATTTATCATTAGAATTCACTTTTTCACTAGGATTATTGCACATTTGGCTTCATCTTATAGTTCAGGTTATGAAATAGAGATACAAATATAAGAAAATAGTACTAATGAATGCATAATTATGAATATCTTGAGACTTCAAATTGTCATTCGGTTATACGGCGAAGATTACGAAAACATTCCCCTCGCTTATGATGACGTCATATTTATCATTAGACTTCACTTTTTCACTAGGATTATTGCACATTTGGCTTCATCTTATAGTTCAGGTCATGAAATAAAGATACAAATGTAGGAAAATATTACTAATGAATGCATAATTATTAATATCTTGACACTTCTAATTGACCTTCGGTTATACGGCGAATATTACGAAAACATTCCCATCGCTTTTGATGACATCATATTTATCATTATAATTCAGTTTGGCTCTAGGACTATTGCACATTTAGCTTCATCTTATAGTTCAGCTTAATAAATACAGATACAAATGTAGGAAAATATTACTAATGAATGCATAATTATTAATATCTTGACACTTCTAATTGACATTCGGTTATACGGCGAAGATAACGAAAACATTCCCATCGCTTTTGATGACATCATATTTATCATTAGAATTCACTTTTTCACTAGGATTATTGCACATTTGGCTTCATCTTATAGTTCAGGTTATGAAATACAGATACAAATGTAGGAAAATATTACTAATGAATGCATAATTATTAATACCTTGAGACTTCTAATTGGCATTCGGTTATACGGCGAAGATTACGAAAACATTCCCATCGCTTTTTATGACATCATATTCATCATCAGAATTCACTTTTTCCCTAGGATTATTGCACATTTGGCTTCATCTTATAGTTCAGGTTATGAAATACAGATACAAATGTAGGAAAATATTACTAATGAATGCATAATTATTAATACCTTGAGACTTCTAATTGACCTTCGGTTATACAGCGAAGATTACGAAAACATTCCCATCGCTTTTGATGACATCATATTTATCATTAGAATTCACTTTTTCACTAGGATTATTGCACATTTGGCTTCATCTTATAGTTCAGGTTATGAAATAGAGATACAAATATAAGAAAATAGTACTAATGAATGCATAATTATGAATATCTTGAGACTTCAAATTGTCATTCGGTTATACGGCGAAGATTACGAAAACATTCCCCTCGCTTATGATGACGTCATATTTATCATTAGATTTCACTTTTTCACTAGGATTATTGCACATTTGGCTTCATCTTATAGTTCAGGTTATGAAATACAGATACAAATGTAGGAAAATATTACTAATGAATGCATAATTATTAATACCTTGAGACTTCTACTTGGCATTCGGTTATACGGCGAAGATTACGAAAACATTCCCATCGCTTTTGATGACATCATATTTATCATTAGAATTCACTATTTCGCTAGGATTATTGCACATTTGGCTTCATCTTATAGTTCAGGTTATGAAATAAAGATACAAATGTAGGAAAATATTACTAATGAATGCATAATTATTAATACCTTGAGACTTCTAATTGACCTTCGGTTATACAGCGAAGATTACGAAAACATTCCCATCGCTTTTGATGACATCATATTTATCATTAGAATTCACTTTTTCACTAGGATTATTGCACATTTGGCTTCATCTTATAGTTCAGGTTATGAAATAGAGATACAAATATAAGAATATAGTACTAATGAATGCATAATTATGAATATCTTGAGACTTCAAATTGTCATTCGGTTATACGGCGAAGATTACGAAAACATTCCCCTCGCTTATGATGACGTCATATTTATCATTAGACTTCACTTTTTCACTAGGATTATTGCACATTTGGCTTCATCTTATAGTTCAGGTTATGAAATACAGATACAAATGTAGGAAAATATTACTAATGAATGCATAATTATTAATATCTTGAGACTTCTAATTGACCTTCGGTTATACGGCGAAGATTACGAAAACATTCCCATCGCTTTTGATGACATCATATTTATCATTAGAATTCACTATTTCCCTAGGATTATTGCACATTTGGCTTCATCTTATAGTTCAGGTTATGAAATACAGATACAAATGTAGGAAAATATTACTAATGAATGCATAATTATTAATACCTTGAGACTTCTAATTGACCTTCGGTTATACAGCGAAGATTACGAAAACATTCCCATCGCTTTTGATGACATCATATTTATCATTAGAATTCACTTTTTCACTAGGATTATTGCACATTTGGCTTCATCTTATAGTACAGGTTATGAAATAGAGATACAAATATAAGAAAATAGTACTAATGAATGCATAATTATGAATATCTTGAGACTTCAAATTGTCATTCGGTTATACGGCGAAGATTACGAAAACATTCCCCTCGCTTATGATGACGTCATATTTATCATTAGACTTCACTTTTTCACTAGGATTATTGCACATTTGGCTTCATCTTATAGTTCAGGTTATGAAATAAAGATACAAATGTAGGAAAATATTACTAATGAATGCATAATTATTAATATCTTGACACTTCTAATTGACCTTCGGTTATACGGCGAATATTACGAAAACATTCCCATCGCTTTTGATGACATCATATTTATCATTATAATTCAGTTTTGCTCTAGGACTATTGCACATTTAGCTTCATCTTATAGTTCAGCTTAATAAATACAGATACAAATGTAGGAAAATATTACTAATGAATGCGTAATTATTAATATCTTGAGACTTCTAATTGATATTCGGTTATACGGCGAAGATAACGAAAACATTCCCATCGCTTTTGATGACATCATATTTATCATTAGTATTCAGTTTTGCTCTAGGATTATTGCACATTTGGCTTTATCTTATAGTTCAGGTTATGAAATAGCTATACAAATGTAGGAAAATATTACTAATGAATGTAAAATTATTAATATCTTGAGACTTCTAATTGACATTCGGTTATACGGCGAAGATTACGAAAACATGCCCATCGCTTTTGATGACATCATATTTATCATTAGAATTCAGTTTTGATCAATGTTTATTGCACATTTGGCTTCATCTTATAGTTCAGCTTATGAAATACAGATACAAATATAGGAGAATATTACTACAGAAAGCATAATTATTAATATATTGAGACTTCCAATTGACATTCGGATATATGGCGAAGATTACGAAAATATTCACATCGCTTTTGATGAGATCATATTTATAATTAGAATTCACTTTTTCTCCAGGATTATTGTACATTTGGATTCATCTTATAGTTCAGGTTATGAAATACAGATACAAATGTAGGAAAATATTACTACAGAAAGCATAATTATTAATATATTGAGACTTCTAATTGACATTCGGTTATACGGCGAAGATTACGAAAATATTCCCATCGCTTTTGATGACATCATATTTATGATTAGAATTCACTATTTCCCTAGGATTATTGCACATTTGGCTTCATCTTATAGTTCAGGTTATGAAATACAGATACAAATGTAGGAAAATATTACTAATGAATGCATAATTATTAATACCTTGAGACTTCTAATTGACCTTCGGTTATACAGCGAAGATTACGAAAACATTCCCATCGCTTTTGATGACATCATATTTATCATTAGAATTCACTTTTTCACTAGGATTATTGCACATTTGGCTTCATCTTATAGTACAGGTTATGAAATAGAGATACAAATATAAGAAAATAGTACTAATGAATGCATAATTATGAATATCTTGAGACTTCAAATTGTCATTCGGTTATACGGCGAAGATTACGAAAACATTCCCCTCGCTTATGATGACGTCATATTTATCATTAGACTTCACTTTTTCACTAGGATTATTGCACATTTGGCTTCATCTTATAGTTCAGGTTATGAAATAAAGATACAAATGTAGGAAAATATTACTAATGAATGCATAATTATTAATATCTTGACACTTCTAATTGACCTTCGGTTATACGGCGAATATTACGAAAACATTCCCATCGCTTTTGATGACATCATATTTATCATTATAATTCAGTTTTGCTCTAGGACTATTGCACATTTAGCTTCATCTTATAGTTCAGCTTAATAAATACAGATACAAATGTAGGAAAATATTACTAATGAATGCGTAATTATTAATATCTTGAGACTTCTAATTGATATTCGGTTATACGGCGAAGATAACGAAAACATTCCCATCGCTTTTGATGACATCATATTTATCATTAGTATTCAGTTTTGCTCTAGGATTATTGCACATTTGGCTTTATCTTATAGTTCAGGTTATGAAATAGCTATACAAATGTAGGAAAATATTACTAATGAATGTAAAATTATTAATATCTTGAGACTTCTAATTGACATTCGGTTATACGGCGAAGATTACGAAAACATGCCCATCGCTTTTGATGACATCATATTTATCATTAGAATTCAGTTTTGATCAATGTTTATTGCACATTTGGCTTCATCTTATAGTTCAGCTTATGAAATACAGATACAAATATAGGAGAATATTACTACAGAAAGCATAATTATTAATATATTGAGACTTCCAATTGACATTCGGATATATGGCGAAGATTACGAAAATATTCACATCGCTTTTGATGAGATCATATTTATAATTAGAATTCACTTTTTCTCCAGGATTATTGTACATTTGGATTCATCTTATAGTTCAGGTTATGAAATACAGATACAAATGTAGGAAAATATTACTACAGAAAGCATAATTATTAATATATTGAGACTTCTAATTGACATTCGGTTATACGGCGAAGATTACGAAAATATTCCCATCGCTTTTGATGACATCATATTTATGATTAGAATTCACTTTTTCTCTAGGATTATTGCACATTTGGCTTCATCTTATAGTTCAGGTTATGAAATATAGATACAAATGTAGGAAAATATTACTAATGAATGAATAATTATTAATATCTTGAGACTTCTAATTGACATTCGGTTATACGGCGAAGATTACGAAAACATTCCCATCGCTTTTGATGACATCATATTTATCATTAGAATTCACTTTTTCACTAGGATTATTGCACATTTGGCTTCATCTTATAGTTCAGTTTATGAAATACAGATACAAATGTAGGAAAATATTACTAATGAATGCATAATTATTAATAACTTGAAACTTGTAATTGACATTCGGGTATACGACATCATATTTATCATTAGAATCAGCTTTTTCTCTAGGATTATTGCACATTTGGCTTCATCTTATAGTTCAGGTTATGAAATACAGATACAAATGTACGAAAATATTACTAATGAATGCATAATAATTAATATCTTGGGACTTCTAATTGAAATTCGGTTATACGGCGAAGATTACGAATACATTCACATCGCTTATGATGACATCATATTAATCATTAGAATTCACGTTTTCTCTAGGATTATTGCACATTTGGCTTCATCTTATAATTCAGGTTATGAAGTACAGATAAAAATGTGGGAAAATATTACTAATGAATGCATAATTATAAATATCTTGAGCTTTCTAATTGACATTCGTTTATACGGCGAAGATTACGAAAACATTCTCATCGCTTTTGATGACATCATATTTATCATTAGAATTAAATTTTTCTCTAGGATTATTGCACATTTGGCTTCATCTTATAGTTCAGGTTATGAAATACAGATACAAATGTAGGAAAATATTACTAATTAATGCATAATTATTAATAACTTGCGACTTCTAATTGACATTCGGTTATACGGCGAAGATTACGAAAACATTCACATCGCTTATGATGACATCATATTAATCATTAGAATTCACTTTTTCTCTAGGTTATTGAACATTTGGCTTCTTCTTATAGTTCAGGTTATGAAATACAGATACAAATGTAGGAATATATTACTAATGAATGCATAATTATTAATATCATGAGGCTTCTAATTGACATTCGGTTATGCGGCGAAGATTACGAAAACATTCCCATCGCTTTTGATGACATCATATTTATCATTAGAATTCACTTTTTCTCTGGGATTATTGAACATTTGGCTTCATCTTATAATTCAGGTTATGAAATACAGATACAAATGTAGGAAAATATTACTAATGAATGCATAATTATTAATAACTTGAGACTTCTAATTGACATTCGGTTATACGAAATCATATTTATCATTAGAATCCACTTTTTCTCTAGGATTATTGCACATTTGGCTTCATCTTATACTTCAGGTTATGAAATACAGATACAAATTTAGGAAAATATTACTAATGAATGCATAATTATTAATATCTTGAGACTTCTTATTGATCTTCGGTTATACGGCGAAGATTACAAAAACATTCCCATCGCTTTTGATGAGATCATATTTATCATTTGAATTCAGTTTTGCTCTAGGATTATAGCACAATTGGTACATCTTATAGCTCAGGTCATGAAATACAGACAGAAATGTAGGGAAATATTACTAATGAATGCATAATAATTAATATCTTGAGACTTCTAATTTACCTTCGGTTATACGGCGAAGATTACGAAAACATTCCCATCGCTTTTGATTACATCATATTTATGATTAGAATTCACTTTTTCACTAGGATTATTGCACATTTGGCTTCATCTTATAGTTCAGGTTACGAAATACAGATACAGATGTATTAAAATATTACTAATGAATGCATAATTATTAATATCTTGAGACTTCTAATTGACCTTCGGTTATACGGCGAAGAATATGAAATCATTCCCATCGCTTTTGATGACATCATATTTATCATTAGAATTGACTTTTTCACTAGGATTATTGCACAGTTGTCTTCATCACATAGTTTATGTTATGAAATACACATACAAATGTAGTAAAATATTACTAATGAATGCATAATTATTAATATAATGAGGCTTCTAATTGACCTTCGTTTATACGGCGAAGATTACGAAAACATTCCCATCGCTTTTGATGACATCATATTTATTATTAGAATTCACATTTCACTAGCATTATTGCACATTTGGCTTCATCTTATTGTTCAGGTTACGAAATACAGATACAAATGTAGTAAAATATTACTAATGAATGCATAATTATTAATATCTTGAGACTTCTAATTGACCTTCGGTTATACGGCGAAGATTACGAAAACATTCCCATCGCTTTTGATGACATCATATTTATCATTAGAATTCACTTTTTAACTAGGATTATTGCACATTTGTCTTCATCATATAGTTTAGGTTATGAAATACACATACAAATGTAGTAAAATATTACTAATGAATGCATAATTATTAATATAATGAGGCTTCTAATTGACATTCGTTTATACGGCGAAGATTACGAAAACATTCCCATCGCTTTTGATGACATCATATTTATCATTAGAATTCACTTTTTCACTAGTATTATTGCACATTTGGCTTCATCTTATAGTTCAGGTTATGAAATACAGATACTAATGTAGTAAAATATTACTAACGAATGCATAATTATTAATATCTTGAGACTTCTAATTGACCTTCGGTTATACGGCGAAGGTTACGAAAACATTCCCATCGCTTTTGATGACATTATATTTATCATTAGAATTCACTTTTTCACTAGGATTATTAGACATTTGGCTTCATCTTATAGTTCAGGTTATGAAATACTGATACAAATGTCGTAAAATATTACTAATGAATGCATAATTATTAACATCTTGAGACTTCTAATTGACCTTCGGTTATACGAGGAAGATTACGAAAACATTCCCATCGATTTTGATGACATCATATTTATCATTAGAATACACTTTTTCTCTAGGATTATTGCACATTTGGCTTCATTTTATAGTTCAGGTTATGAAATACTGATACAAATGTCGGAAAATATTACTATCGAATGCATAATTATTAATAACTTGAGACTTCTAACTGACGTTCGGTTATACGGCGAAGATTACGAAAACATTCCCATCGCTTATGATGACATCATATTTATCATTAGAATTCACTTTTTCTCTAGGATTATTGCACATTTGGCTTCATCTTATAGTTCAGGTTATGAAATACAGATACAAATGTCGGAAAATATTACTAATGATATGCATAATTATTAATATCTTGAGACTTCTATTTGACCTTCGGTTATACGGCGAAGATTACGAAAACATCCCCATCGCTTTTGATGACATCATATTTATCATTTGAATTCACTTTTTCTCTAGGATTATTGCACATTTGGCTTCATTTTATAGTTCAGGTTATGAAATACTGATACAAATGTCGGAAATTATTACTAATGAATGCATAATTATTAATATCCTGATACTTCTAATTGACATTCGGGTATACGGCGAAGATTTCGAAAACATTCCCATCGCTTTTGATGACATCATATTTATCATTAGATTTCACATTTTCTCTAGGATTATTGCACATTTGGCTTAATCTTATAGTTCAGGTTATGAAATACTGATACAAATGTCGGAAAATATTACTAATGAATGCATAATTATTAATATCTTGAGACTTCTAATTGACCGTCGTTTATACGGCGAATATTACGAAAACATTCCCATCGCTTTTGATGACATCATATTTATCATTAGAATTCACTTTTTCACTAAGTTTATTGCACATTTGTCTTCATCTTATAGTTCAGGTTATGAAATACAGATACAAATTTAGTAAAATATTACTAATGAATGCATAATTATTAATATAATTAGACTTCTAATTGACATTGTGTTATACGGCGAAGATTACGAAAACTTTCCCATAGCTTTTGATGACATCATATTTATCATTAGAATTCACTTTTTCTCTAGGATTATAGCACATTTGGCTTCATTTTATAGTTCAGGTTATGAAATACTGATACAAATGTCGGAAAATAGTACTAATGAATGCATAATTATTAATATCTTGAGACTTCTAATTGCCCATCGTTTATACGGCGAAAATGACGAAAACATTCCCATCGCTTTTGATGACATCATATTTATCATTAGAATTCACTTTTTCACTAGGATTATTGCACATTTGGCTTCATCTTATAGTTCAGCTTATGAAATAGAGATACAAATGTAGTAAAATATTACTAATGAATGAATAATAATTAATATCTTGAGACTTCTAATTGACCTAAGGTTATACGGCGAAGGTTATGAAAACATTCCTATCGCTTTTAATGACATCATATTTATCATTAGAATTCACTTTTTCACTAGGATTATTGCACATTTGGCTTCATCTTATAGTTCAGCTTATGAAATACAGATACAAATGTACTAAAATATTAGTAATGAATGCAAAATTATTAATAACTTGAGACTTCTAATTGACCTTCGATTATACGGTGAAGATTACGAAAACATTCCCATCGCTTTTGATGACATCATATTTATCATTAAAATTCACTTTTTCACTAGGATTATTGCACATTTGGCTTCATCTTATAGTTCAGGTTATGAAATACAGATACTAATGTAGTAAAATATTACTAATGAATGCATAATTATTAATATCTTGAGACTTCTAATTGACTTTCGGTTATACGGCGAAGATTACGAAAACATTCCCATCGCTTTTGATGACATCATATTTATCATTAGAATTCACTTTTTCACTAAAATTATTGCACATTTGTCTTGATCTTATAGTTCAGGTTACGAAATACAGATACAAATGTAGTAAAATATTACAAATGAAGGCATAATTATTAATATCATGAGACTTCTAATTGACATTCGGTTATACGGCGAAGATTACGAAAACATTCCCATCGCTTTTGATGACATCATATTTATCATTAGAATTCACTTTTTCAGTAGGATTATTGCACATTTGACTTCATCTTATAGTTCAGCTTATGAAATACAGCTACAAATGTAGTAAAATATTACTAATGAATGCATAATTATTAATATTTGAGACTTCTAATTGACCTTCGGATATACGGCGAAGATTACGAAAACATTCCCATCGCTTTTGATGACATCATATTTATCTTTAGATTTCACTTTTTCTCTAGGATTATTGCACATTTGGCTTCATCATATAGTTCAGGTTATGAAATACTGATACAAATGTCGGAAAATATTACTAATGAATGCATAATTATTAATATCTTGATACTTCTAATTGACCTTCGGTTATACGGCGAAGATTACGAAAACATTACTATCGCTTTTGATGACATCATATTTATCATTAGAATGCACTTCTTCTCTAGGATTATTGCACATTTGGCTTCATCTTATAGTTCAGGTTATGAAATACTGATACAAATGACGGAAAATATTACTAATGAATGCATAATTATTAATATCTTGAGACTTCTAATTGACCTTCGGTTATACGGCGAAGATTACAAAAACATTCCCATCGCTTTTGATGACATCATATTTATCATTAGAATTCACTTTTTCACTAAGATTATTGCACATTTGGATTCATCTTATAGTTCAGCTTATGAAATACAGATACAAATGTCGTAAAATATTACAAATGAATGCATAATTATTAATATCATGAGACTTCTAATTGACATTCGGTTATACGGCGAAGATTACGAAAACATTCCCATCGCTTTTGATGACATCATATTTATCATTAGAATTCACTTTTTCAGTAGGATTATTGCACATTTGACTTCATCTTATAGTTCAGGTTATGAAATACAGCTACAAATGTAGTAAAATATTACTAATGAATGCATAATTATTAATATCTTGAGACTTCTAATTGAACTTCGGTTATACGGCGAAGATTACGAAAACATTCCCATCGCTTTTGATGACATCATATTTATCATTAGAATTAACTTTTTCACTAGGATTATTGCACATTTGGCTTCATCTTATAGTTCAGCTTATGAAATACAGATACAAATGTAGTAAAATATTACTAATGAATGCATAATTATTAATATTATGAGACTTCTAATTGCCCATCGTTTATACGGCAAAAATGATGAAAACATTCCCATCGCTTTTGATGACATCATATTTATCATTAGAATTCACTTTTTCACTAGGATTATTGCACATTTGGCTTCATCTTATAGTTCAGCTTATGAAATACAGATACAAATGTACTAAAATATTACTAATGAATGCAAAATTATTAATAACTTGAGACTTCTAATTGACCTTCGATTATACGGTGAAGATTACGAAAACATTCCCATCGCTTTTGATGACATCATATTTATCATTAAAGTTCACTTTTTCACTAGAATTATTGCACATTTGGCTTCATCTTATAGTTCAGATTATGAAATACAGATACTAATGTAGTAAAATATTACTAATGAATGCATAATTATTAATATCTTGAGACTTCTAATTGACCTTCGATTATACGGTGAAGATTACGAAAACATTCCCATCGCTTTTGATGACATCATATTTATCATTAGAATTAACTTTTTCACTAGGATTATTGCACATTTGGCTTCATCTTATAGTTCAGCGTATGAAATACAGATACAAATGTAGTAAAATATTACTAATGAATGCATAATTATTAATATTATGAGACTTCTAATTGCCCATCGTTTATACGGCAAAAATGATGAAAACATTCCCATCGCTTTTGATGACATCATATTTATCATTAGAATTCACTTTTTCACTAGGATTATTGCACATTTGGATTCATCTTATAGTTCAGCTTATGAAATACAGATACAAATGTACTAAAATATTACTAATGAATGCAAAATTATTAATAACTTGAGACTTCTAATTGACCTTCGATTATACGGTGAAGATTACGAAAACATTCCCATCGCTTTTGATGACATCATATTTATCATTAAAGTTCACTTTTTCACTAGGATTATTGCACATTTGTCTTCATCTTATAGTTCAGATTATGAAATACAGATACTAATGTAGTAAAATATTACTAATGAATGCATAATTATTAATATCTTGAGACTTCTAATTGACCTTCGGTTATACGGCGAAGATTACGAAAACATTCCCATCGCTTTTGATGACATCATATTTATCATTAGAATTCATTTTTCACTAGGATTATTGCACATTTGTCTTCATCTTATAGTTCAGGTTATGAAATACAGATACAAATGTAGTAAAATATTACTAATGAATGCATAATTATAAATATCTTGAGACTTCTAATTGACCTTCGGGTATACGACGAAGGTTACAAAAACATTCCCATCGCTTTTGATGACATCATATTTATCATAAGAATTCACATTTTCACTAGGATTATTGCACATTTGTCTTCATCTTATAGTTCAGGTTATGAAATACACATACAAATGTAGTAAAATATTACTAATGAATGCAAAATTATTAATATCTTGAGACTTCTAATTGACCTTCGTTTATAAGGGGAAGATTACGAAAACATTCCCATCGCTTTTGATGACATCATATTTATCTTTAGATTTCACTTTTTCTCTAGGATTATGGCACATTTGGCTTCATCATATAGTTCAGGTTATGAAATACTGATACAAATGTCGGAAAATATTACTAATGAATGCATAATTATTAATATCTTGATACTTCTAATTGACCTTCGGTTATACGGCGAAGATTACGAAAACATTACTATCGCTTTTGATGACATCATATTTATCATTAGAATGCACTTCTTCTCTAGGATTATTGCACATTTGGCTTCATCTTATAGTTCAGTTTATGAAATACTGATACAAATGACGGAAAATATTACTAATGAATGCATAATTATTAATATCTTGAGACTTCTAATTGACCTTCGGTTATACGGCGAAGATTACGAAAACATTCCCATCGCTTTTGATGACATCATATTTATCATTAGAATTCATTTTTCACTAGGATTATTGCACATTTGTCTTCATCTTATAGTTCAGGTTATGAAATACAGATACAAATGTAGTAAAATATTACTAATGAATGCATAATTATAAATATCTTGAGACTTCTAATTGACCTTCGGGTATACGACGAAGATTACGAAAGCATTCCCATCGCTTTTGATGACATCATATTTATCATTAGAATTCACTTTTTCACTAGGATTATTGCATATTTGTCTTCATCTTATAGTTGAGGTTATGAAATACAGATACAAATGTAGTAAAATATTACTAATGAATGCATCATTATTAATATCTTGAGACTTCTACTTGACCTTCGGTTATACGGCGTAGATTACGAAAATATACCCATCGCTTTTGATGACATCATATTTATCATTAGAATTCACTTTTTCAGTAGGATTATTGCACATTTGACTTCATCTTATAGTTCAGGTTATGAAATACAGCTACAAATGTAGTAAAATATTACTAATGAATGCATAATTATTAATATCTTGAGACTTCTAATTGAACTTCGGTTATACGGCGAAGATTACGAAAACATTCCCATCGCTTTTGATGACATCATATTTATCATTAGAATTCACTTTTTCACTAGGATTATTGCACATTTGGCTTAATCTTATAGTTCAGGTTATGAAATACAGATACAAATGTAGTAAAATATAACTAATGAATGCATAATTATTAATATCTTGAGACTTCAAATTGACCTTCGGTTATACGGCGAAGGTTACAAAAACATTCCCATCGCTTTTGATGACATCATATTTATCATAAGAATTCACATTTTCACTAGGATTATTGCACATTTGTCTTCATCTTATAGTTCAGGTTATGAAATACACATACAAATGTAGTAAAATATTACTAATGAATGCAAAATTATTAATATCTTGAGACTTCTAATTGACCTACGGTTATACGGCGAAGGTTATGAAAACATTCCTATCGCTTTTAATGACATCATATTTATCATTAGAATTCACTTTTTCACTAGGATTATTGCACATTTGTCTTCATCTTATAGTTCAGCTTATGAAATACAGATACAAATGTACTAAAATATTAGTAATGAATGCAAAATTATTAATAACTTGAGACTTCTAATTGACCTTCGATTATACGGTGAAGATTACGAAAACATTCCCATCGCTTTTGATGACATCATATTTATCATAAGAATTCACATTTTCACTAGGATTATTGCACATTTGTTTTCATCTTATAGTTCAGGTTATGAAATACACATACAAATGTAGTAAAATATTACTAATGAATGCAAAATTATTAATATCTTGAGACTTCTAATTGACCTTCGTTTATAAGGGGAAGATTACGAAAACATTCCCATCGCTTTTGATGACATCATATTTATCTTTAGATTTCACTTTTTCTCTAGGATTATTGCACATTTGGCTTCATCATATAGTTCAGGTTATGAAATACTGATACAAATGTCGGAAAATATTACTAATGAATGCATAATTATTAATATCTTGATACTTCTAATTGACCTTCGGTTATACGGCGAAGATTACGAAAACATTACTATCGCTTTTGATGACATCATATTTATCATTAGAATGCACTTCTTCTCTAGGATTATTGCACATTTGGCTTCATCTTATAGTTCAGTTTATGAAATACTGATACAAATGACGGAAAATATTACTAATGAATGCATAATTATTAATATCTTGAGACTTCTAATTGACCTTCGGTTATACGGCGAAGATTACGAAAACATTCCCATCGCTTTTGATGACATCATATTTATCATTAGAATTCATTTTTCACTAGGATTATTGCACATTTGTCTTCATCTTATAGTTCAGGTTATGAAATACAGATACAAATGTAGTAAAATATTACTAATGAATGCATAATTATAAATATCTTGAGACTTCCAATTGACCTTCGGGTATACGACGAAGATTACGAAAGCATTCCCATCGCTTTTGATGACATCATATTTATCATTAGAATTCACTTTTTCACTAGGATTATTGCATATTTGTCTTCATCTTATAGTTCAGGTTATGAAATACAGATACAAATGTAGTAAAATATTACTAATGAATGCATAATTATTAATATCTTGAGACTTCTACTTGACCTTCGGTTATACGGCGTAGATTACGAAAATATACCCATCGCGTTTGATGACATCATATTTATCATTAGAATTCACTTTTTCAGTAGGATTATTGCACATTTGACTTCATCTTATAGTTCAGGTTATGAAATACAGCTACAAATGTAGTAAAATATTACTAATGAATGCATAATTATTAATATCTTGAGACTTCTAATTGAACTTCGGTTATACGGCGAAGATTACGAAAACATTCCCATCGCTTTTGATGACATCATATTTATCATTAGAATTCACTTTTTCACTAGGATTATTGCACATTTGGCTTAATCTTATAGTTCAGGTTATGAAATACAGATACAAATGTAGTAAAATATAACTAATGAATGCATAATTATTAATATCTTGAGACTTCAAATTGACCTTCGGTTATACGGCGAAGGTTACAAAAACATTCCCATCGCTTTTGATGACATCATATTTATCATAAGAATTCACATTTTCACTAGGATTATTGCACATTTGTCTTCATCTTATAGTTCAGGTTATGAAATACACATACAAATGTAGTAAAATATTACTAATGAATGCAAAATTATTAATATCTTGAGACTTCTAATTGACCTACGGTTATACGGCGAAGGTTATGAAAACATTCCTATCGCTTTTAATGACATCATATTTATCATTAGAATTCACTTTTTCACTAGGATTATTGCACATTTGTCTTCATCTTATAGTTCAGCTTATGAAATACAGATACAAATGTACTAAAATATTAGTAATGAATGCAAAATTATTAATAACTTGAGACTTCTAATTGACCTTCGATTATACGGTGAAGATTACGAAAACATTCCCATCGCTTTTGATGACATCATATTTATCATCAGAATTCACATTTTCACTAGGATTTTGCACATTTGTCTTCATTTTATAGTTCAGGTTATGAAATACAGATACACATGTAGTAAAATATTACTAATGAATGCATAATTATTAATATCATGAGACTTCTTATTGACATTCGGTTATACGGCGAAGATTACGAAAACATTCCCATCGCTTCAGATGACATCATATTTATCATTAGAATTCACATTTTCACTAGGATTATTGCACATTTGTCTTCATCTTATAGTTCAGTTATGAAATACAGATACAAATGTAGGAAAATATTACTGATGAATGCATAATTATTAATATCTTGAGACTTCTAATTGACCTTCGGTTATACGGCGAAGATTACGAAAACATTCCAATCGCTTTTGATGACATCATATTTATTATTAGAATTCACTTTTTCACTAGGATTATTGCACATTTGTCTTCATCTTATAGTTCAGGTTATGAAATACAGATACAAATGTAGGAAAATATTACTAATGAATGCATAATTATTAATATCTTGAGACTTCTAATTGACCTTCGGTTATACGGCGAAGATTACGAAAACATTCCCATCGCTTTTGATGTCATCATATTTATCATTAGAATTCACTTTTTCACTAGGATTATTGCACATTTGGCTTCATCTTATAGTCCAGCGTATGAAATACAGATACAAATGTAGGAAAATATTACTAATGAATGCATAATTATTTATATCTTGAGACTTCTAATTGACATTCGGTTATACGGCGAAGATTACGAAATCATTCCGATCGCTTTTGATGACAGCATATTTATCATTAGAATTCACATTTTCACTAGTATTATTGCACATTTGTCTTCATCTTATAGTTCAGGTTATGAAAAAAAGATACAAATGTAGTAAAATATTACTAATGAATGCATAATTATTAATATCTTGAGACTTCTAATTGACCTTCGTTTATACGGCGAAGATTACGAAAACATTCACATCGCTTTTGATGACATCATATTTATCATTAGAATTCACTTTTTCTCTAGGATTATAGCACATTTGGCTTCATTTTATAGTTCAGGTTATGAAATACTGATACAAATGTCGGAAAATATTACTAATGAATGCATAATTATTAATATCTTGAGACTTCTAATTGACCTTCGTTTATACGGCGAATATTACGAAAACATTCCCATCGCTTTTGATGACATCATATTTATCATTAGAATTGAATTTTCACTCGGATTATTGCATATTTGTCTTCATCTTATAGTTCAGGTTATGAAATACAGATACAAATGTAGTAAAATATTACTAATGAATGCATAATTATTAATATCTTGAGACTTCTAATTGACCTTCGTTTATACGGCGAAGATTACGAAAACATTCCCATCGCTTTTGATGACATCATATTTATCATTAGAATTGACTTTTTCACTCGGATTATTGCACATTTGGCTTCATCATATAGTTCAGGTTATGAAATACATACACAAATGTAGTAATAAATTAGTAATGAATGCCTAATTATTAATATCTTGAGACTTCTAATTGACCTTCGGTTATACGGCGTAGATTACGAAAACATTCCCATCGCTTTTGATGACATCATATTTATCATTAGAATTGACTTTTTCACTCAGATTTTTGCACATTTGTCTTCATCTTATAGTTCAGGTTATGAAATACAGATAAAAATGTAGTAAAATATTAATAATGAATGCATAATTATTAATATCTTGAGACTTCGAATTGACCTTCGGTTATACGGCGAAGATTACGAAAACATTCTCATCGCTTTTGATGTCATCATATTTATCATTAGAATTCACTTTTTCACTAGGATTATTGCACATTTGGCTTCATATTATAGTCCAGGTTATGAAATACAGATACAACTGTAGGAAAATATTACTAATGAATGCATAATTATTAATATCTTGAGACTTCTAATTGACATTCGGTTATACGGCGAAGATTACGTAATCATTCCCATCGCTTTTGATGACAGCATATTTATCATTAGAATTCACATTCTCACTAGAATTATTGCACATTTGTCTTCATCTTATAGCTCAGGTTATGAAATACAGATACAAATGTAGTAAAATATTACTAATGAATGCATAATTATTAATATCTTGAGACTTCTAATTGACCTTCGGTTATACGGCGTAGATTACGAAAACATTCCCATCCATTTTGATGACATCATATTTATCATTAGAATTCACATTTTCACTAGTATTATTGCACATTTGCCTTCATCTTATAGTTCAGGTTATGAAATACATATACAAATTTAGTAAAATATTACTAATGAATGCATAATTATTGATATCTTGAGACTTCTAATTGACCTTCGCTTATACGGCAAAGATTACGAAAACATTCCACACGCTATTGATGAAATCATATTTATCCTTAGAATTGACTTTTTCACTCGGATTATTGCACATTTGGCTTCATCATATAGTTCAGGTTATGAAATACAGATACAAATGTCGTAAAATATTACTAATGAATGCATAATTATTAATATCTTGAGACTTCTAATTGAAATTCGGTTATACGGCGAAGATTACGAAAACATTCCCATCGCTATTGATGAAATCATATTTATCATTAGAATTGACTTTTTCACGCGGATTATTGCACATTTGGCTTCATCATATAGTTCAGGTTATGAAATACATATACAAATGTAGTAATAAATTACTAATGAATGCCTAATTATTAATATCTTGTGACTTCTAATTGACCTTCGGTTATACGGCGTAGATTACGAAAACTTTCCCATCGCTTTTGATGACATCATATTTATCATTAGAATTCACTTTTTCACTAGGATTATTGCACATTTGTCTTCATCTTATAGTTCAGGTTATGAAATACAGATACAAATGTAGGAAAATATTAATAATGAATGCATAATTATTAATATCTTGAGACTTCTAATTGACCTTCGGTTATACGGTGAAGATTACGAAAACATTCCCATCGCTTTTGATGACATCATATTTATTATTAGAATTCACCTTTTCACTAGGATTATTGCACATTTGTCTTCATCTTATAGTTCAGTTTATGAAATACAGATACAAATTAAGTAAAATATTGCTAATGAATGCATAATTATTGATATCTTGAGACTTCTAATTGACCTTCGGTTATACGGCGAAGATTACGAAAACATTCCCATCGCTATTGATGACATCATGTTTATAAATAGAATTGACTTTTTCACTCGGATTATTGCACATTTGGCTTCATCATATAGTTCAGGTTATGAAATACATATACAAATGTAGTAATAAATTACTAATGAATGCCTAATTATTAATATCTTGTGACTTCTAATTGACCTTCGGTTATACGGCGTAGATTACGAAAACATTCCCATCGCTTTTGATGACATCATATTTATCATTAGAATTCACTTTTTCACTAGGATTATTGCACATTTGGCTTAATATTATAGTTCAGGTTATGAAATACAGATACAAATGTAGTAAATTATTACTAATTAATGCATAAATATTAATATCTTGAGACTTCTAATTGACCTTCGGTTATACGGTGAAGATTACGAAAACATTCCCATCCCTTTTGATGACATCATATTTATTATTAGAATTCACCTTTTCACTAGGATTATTGCAGATTTGTCTTCATTTTATAGTTCAGGTTATGAAATACAGATACAAATTTAGTAAAATATTACTAATGAATGCATAATTATTAATATCTTGAGATTTCTAATTGACCTTCCGTTATACGGCGAAGATTACGAAAACATTCCCATCGCTATTGATGACATCATATTTATAAATAGAATTGACTTTTTCACTCGGATTATTGCTCATTTGGTTTCATCATATAGTTCAGTTTATGAAATACAGATACAAATGTAGTAAAATATTACTAATGAATGCATAATTATTAATATCTTGAGACTTCTAATTGACCTTCGGTTATACGGCGAAGATTACGAAAACATTCCCATCGATTTTGATGTCATCATATTTATCATTAGAATTCACTTTTTCACTAGGATTATTGCACATTTGGATTCATCTTATAGTTCAGGTTATGAAATACAGATACAAATGTAGGAAAATATTACTAATGAATGCATAATTATTAATATCTTGAGACTTCTAATTGACATTCGGTTATACGGCGAAGATTAGGAAAACATTCCCATCGCTATTGATGACATCATATTTATCATTAGAATTCACATTTTCACTAGTATTATTGCACATTTGTCTTCATCTTATAGTTCAGGTTATGAAATACAGATACAAATGTAGTAAAATATTACTAATGAATGCATAATTATTAATATCTTGAGACTTCTAATTGACATTCGGTTATACGGCGAAGATTACGAAAACATTCCCATCGCTTTTGATGACATTATATTTATCATCAGAATTCACTTTTTCACTAGGATTATTGCACATTTGGCTTCATCTTATAGTTCAGGTTATGAAATACAGATACAAATGTAGTAAAATATTACTAATGAATGCATAATTATTAATATCTTGAGACTGCTAATTGACCTTCGGTTATACGGCGTAGATTACGAAATCATTCCCATCGCTTTTGATGACATCATATTTATCATTAGAATTGACTTTTTCACTAGGATTATTGCACATTTGGCTTCATCATATAGTTCAGGTTATGAAATACCTATACAAATGTAGTAAAAAATTACTAATGAATGCCTAATTATTAATATCTTTAGACTTTTAATTGACCTTCGGTTATCCGGCGTAGATTACGAAAATATTCACATCGCTTTTGATGACATCATATTTATCATTAGAATTGACTTTTTCACTCGGATTATTGCATATTTGGCTTCATCTTATAGTCCAGGTTATGTAATACAGATACAAATGTAGGAAAATATTACTAATGAATGCATAATTATTAATATCTTGAGACTTCTATTTGACCTTCGGTTATACGGTGAAGATTACGAAAACATTCCCATCGCTTTTGATGACATCATATTTATTATTAGAATTCACCTTTTCACTAGGATTATTGCACATTTGTCTTCATCTTATAGTTCAGTTTATGAAATACAGATACAAATTAAGTAAAATATTGCTAATGAATGCATAATTATTGATATCTTGAGACTTCTAATTGACCTTCGGTTATACGGCGAAGATTACGAAAACATTCCCATCGCTATTGATGACATCATGTTTATAAATAGAATTGACTTTTGCACTCGGATTATTGCACATTTGGCTTCATCATATAGTTCAGGTTATGAAATACATATACAAATGTAGTAAAAAATTACTAATGAATGCCTAATTATTAATATCATTAGACTTTTAATTGACCTTCGGTTATACGGCGTAGATTACGAAAACATTCACATCGCTTTTGATGACATCATATTTATCATTAGAATTCACTTTTTCACTAGGATTATTGCACATTTGGCTTAATCTTATAGTTCAGGTTATGAAATACAGATACAAATGTAGTAAATTATTACTAATTAATGCATAAATATTAATATCTTGAGACTTCTAATTGACCTTCGGTTATACGGTGAAGATTACGAAAACATTGCCATCGCTTTTGATGACATCATATTTATTATTAGAATTCACCTTTTCACTAGGATTATTGCAGATTTGTCTTCATCTTATAGTTCAGGTTATGAAATACAGATACAAATGTAGTAAAATATTACTAATGAATGCATAATTATTAATATCTTGAGACTTCTAATTGACCTTCGGTTATACGGCGAAGATTACGAAAACATTCCCATCGCTATTGATGACATCATATTTATAAATAGAATTGACTTTTTCACTCGGATTATTGCTCATTTGGCTTCATCATATAGTTCAGGTTATGAAATACAGATACAAATGTAGTAAAATATTACTAATGAATGCATAATTATTAATATCTTGAGACTTCTAATTGACCTTCGGTTATACGGCGAAGATTACGAAAACATTCCCATCGCTTTTGATGACATCATATTTATCATTAGAATTCACTTTTTCACTAGGATTATTGCACATTTGGCTTCATCTTATAGTCCAGGTTATGTAATACAGATACAAATGTAGGAAAATATTACTAATGAATGCATAATTATTAATATCTTGAGACTTCTATTTGACCTTCGGTTATACGGTGAAGATTACGAAAACATTCCCATCGCTTTTGATGACATCATATTTATTATTAGAATTCACCTTTTCACTAGGATTATTGCACATTTGTCTTCATCTTATAGTTCAGTTTATGAAATACAGATACAAATTAAGTAAAATATTGCTAATGAATGCATAATTATTGATATCTTGAGACTTCTAATTGACCTTCGGTTATACGGCGAAGATTACGAAAACATTCCCATCGCTATTGATGACATCATGTTTATAAATAGAATTGACTTTTTCACTCGGATTATTGCACATTTGGCTTCATCATATAGTTCAGGTTATGAAATACATATACAAATGTAGTAAAAAATTACTAATGAATGCCTAATTATTAATATCATTAGACTTTTAATTGACCTTCGGTTATACGGCGTAGATTACGAAAACATTCACATCGCTTTTGATGACATCATATTTATCATTAGAATTCACTTTTTCACTAGGATTATTGCACATTTGGCTTAATCTTATAGTTCAGGTTATGAAATACAGATACAAATGTAGTAAATTATTACTAATTAATGCATAAATATTAATATCTTGAGACTTCTAATTGACCTTCGGTTATACGGTGAAGATTACGAAAACATTGCCATCGCTTTTGATGACATCATATTTATTATTAGAATTCACCTTTTCACTAGGATTATTGCAGATTTGTCTTCATCTTATAGTTCAGGTTATGAAATACAGATACAAATGTAGTAAAATATTACTAATGAATGCATAATTATTAATATCTTGAGACTTCTAATTGACCTTCGGTTATACGGCGAAGATTACGAAAACATTCCCATCGCTATTGATGACATCATATTTATAAATAGAATTGACTTTTTCACTCGGATTATTGCTCATTTGGCTTCATCATATAGTTCAGGTTATGAAATACAGATACAAATGTAGTAAAATATTACTAATGAATGCATAATTATTAATATCTTGAGACTTCTAATTGACCTTCGTTTATACGGCGAAGATTACGAAAACATTCCCATCGCTTTTGATGACATCATATTTATCATTAGAATTCACTTTTTCACTAGGATTATTGCATATTTGTCTTCATCTTATAGTTCAGGTTATGAAATACAGATACAAATCTGGTAAAATATTACTAATGAATGCCTAATTATTAATATCTTGAGACTTCTAATTGACCTTCGGTTATACGGCGTAGATTACGAAAACATTCCCATCCATTTTGATGACATCATATTTATCATTAGAATTCACATTTTCACTAGTATTATTGCACATTTGCCTTCATCTCATATTTCAGGTTATGAAATACATATACAAATTTATTAAAATATTACTAATGAATGCATAATTATTAATATCTTGAGACTTCTAATTGAAATTCGGTTATACGGCGAAGATTACGAAAACATTCCCATCGCTATTGATGAAATCATATTTATCATTAGAATTGACTTTTTCACTCGGATTATTGCACATTTGGCTTCATCTTATAGTCCAGGTTATGTAATACAGATACAAATGTAGGAAAATATTAATAATGAATGCATAATTATTAATATCTTGAGACTTCTAATTGACCTTCGGTTATACGGTGAAGATTACGAAAACATTCCCATCGCTTTTGATGACATCACATTTATCATTAGAATTCACTTTTTCACTAGGATTATTGCACATTTGTCTTCATCTTATAGTTCAGGTTATGAAATACAGATACAAATGTAGTAAATTATTACTAATTAATGCATAAATATTAATATCTTGAGACTTCTAATTGACCTTCGGTTATACGGTGAAGATTACGAAAACATTCCCATCGCTTTTGATGACATCATATTTATCATTAGAATTCACTTTTTCACTAGGATTATTGCAGATTTGTCTTCATCTTATAGTTCAGGTTATGAAATACAGATACAAATGTAGTAAAATATTACTAATGAATGCATAATTATTAATATCTTGAGACTTCTAATTGACCTTCGGTTATACGGCGAAGATTACGAAAACATTCCCATCGCTATTGATGACATCATATTTATAAATAGAATTGACTTTTTCACTCGGATTATTGCTCATTTGGCTTCATCATATAGTTCAGGTTATGAAATACAGATACAAATGTAGTAAAATATTACTAATGAATGCATAATTATTAATATCTTCAGACTTCTAATTGACCTTCGGTTATACGGCGAAGATTACGAAAACATTCCCATCGCTTTTGATGTCATGATATTTATCATTAGAATTCACTTTTTCACTAGGATTATTGCACATTTGGCTTCATCTTATAGTTCAGGTTATGAAATACAGACACAAATGTAGGAAAATATTACTAATGAATGCATAATTATTAATATCTTGAGACTTCTAATTGACATTCGGTTATACGGCGAAGATTACGAAAACATTCCCATCGCTTTTGATGACATTATATTTATCATCAGAATTCACTTTTTCACTAGGATTATTGCACATTTGGCTTCATCTTATAGTTCAGGCTATGAAATACAGATACAAATGGAGTAAAATATTACTAATGAATGCATAATTATTAATATCTTGAGACTTCTAATTGACCTTCGGTTATACGGCGAAGATTACGAAAACATACCCATCGCTATTGAAGACATCATATTTATTATTAGAATTGACTTTTTCTCTCGGATTATTGCACATTTGGCTTCATCATATAGTTCAGGTTATGAAATACATATACAAATGTAGTAAAAAATTACTAATGAATGCCTAATTATTAATATCTTTAGACTTTTAATTGACCTTCGGTTATCCGGCGTAGATTACGAAAATATTCACATCGCTTTTGATGACATCATATTTATCATTAGAATTGACTTTTTCACTCGGATTATTGCACATTTGGCTTCATCTTATAGTCCAGGTTATGTAATACAGATACAAATGTAGGAAAATATTACTAATGAATGCATAATTATTAATATCTTGAGACTTCTAATTGACCTTCGGTTATACGGTGAAGATTACGAAAACATTCCCATCGCTTTTGATGACATCATATTTATTATTAGAATTCACCTTTTCACTAGGATTATTGCACATTTGTCTTCATCTTATAGTTCAGTTTATGAAATACAGATACAAATTAAGTAAAATATTGCTAATGAATGCATAATTATTGATATCTTGAGACTTCTAATTGACCTTCGGTTATACGGCGAAGATTACGAAAACATTCCCATCGCTATCGATGACATCATATTTATCATTAGAATTCACTTTTTCACTAGGATTATTGCACATTTGGCTTCATCTCATAGTTCAGGTTATGAAATACAGATACAAATGTAGTAAAATATTACTAATTAATGCATAAATATTAATATCTAGAGACTTCTAATTGACCTTCGGTTATACGGCGAAGATTACGAAAACATTCCCATCGCTTTTGATGACATCATATTTATCATTAGAATTCACTTTTTCACTAGGATTATTGCACATTTGGCTTCATCTTATAGTTCAGGTTATGAAATACAGATACAAATGTAGTAAAATATTACTAATGAATGCATAATTATTAATATCTTGAGACTTCTAATTGACCTTCGGTTATACGGCGAAGATTACGAAAACATTCCCATCGCTTTTGATGTCATCATATTTATCATTAGAATTCACTTTTTCACTAGGATTATTGCACATTTGGCTTCATCTTATAGTTCAGGTTATGAAATACAGATACAAATGTAGTAAAATATTACTAATGAATGCCTAATTATTAATATCTTTAGACTTCGAATTGACCTTCGGTTATACGGCGAAGATTACGAAAACATTCCCATCGCTTTTGATGTCATCATATTTATCATTAGAATTGACTTTTTCACTCGGATCATTGCACATTTGTCTTCATCTTATAGTTCAGGTTATGAAATACAGATACAAATGTAGTAAAATATTACTAATGAATGCCTAATTATTAATATCTTTAGACTTCGAATTGACCTTCGGTTATACGGCGAAGATTACGAAAACATTCCCATCGCTTTTGATGACATCATATTTATCATTAGAATTGACTTTTTCACTCGGATTATTGCACATGTGTCTTCATTTTATAGTTCAGGTTATGAAATACAGATACAAATGGAGTAAAATATTACTAATGAATGCATAATTATTAATATCTTGAGACTTCTAATTGACATTCGGTTATACGGCGAGGATTACGAAAACATTCCCATCGCTTTTGATGTCATCATATTTATCATTAGAATTCACTTTTTCACTAGGATTATTGCTCATTTGGCTTCATCTTATAGTTCAGGTTATGAAATACAGATACAAATGTAGTAAAATATTACTAATGAATGCATAATTATTAATATCTTGAGACTTCTAATTGACCTTCGGTTATACGGCGAAGATTACGAAAACATTCCCATCGCTTTTGATGACATCATATTTATCATCAGAATTCACATTTTCACTAGGATTATTGCACATTTGGCTTCATCTTATAGTTCAGGTTATGAAATACAAATACAAATGTAGTAAAATATTACTAATGAATGCATAATTATTAATATCTTGAGAATTCTAATTGACCTTCGGTTATTCGGCGAAGATTACGAAAACATTCCCATCGCTTTTGATGTCATCATATTTATCATTAGAATTCACTTTTTCACTAGGATTATTGCACATTTGGCTTCATCTTATAGTTGAGGTTACGAAATACAGATACAAATGTAGTAAAATATAACTAATGAATGCATAATTATTAATAACTTGAGACTTCTAATTGACATTCGGTTATACGGCGAAGATTACGAAAACATTCCCATCGCTTTTGATGTCAACATATTTATCATTATAATTCACTTTTTCACTATGATTATTGCACATTTGACTTCATCTTATAGTTAAAGTTATGAAATACAGATACAAATGTAGTAAAATATTACTAATGAATGCATAATTATTAATATCTTGAGACTTCTAATTGACATTCGGTTATACGGCGAAGATTACGAAAACATTCCCATCGCTATTGATGACATCATATTTATCATTAGAATTCACATTTTCACTAGTATTATTGCACATTTGTCTTCATCTTATAGTTCAGGTTATTAAATACAGATACAAATGTAGTAAAATATTACTAATGAATGCATAATTATTAATATCTTGAGACTTCTAATTGACATTCGGTTATACGGCGAAGATTACGAAAACATTCTCATCGCTTTTGATGACATCATATTTATCATCAGAATTCACTTTTTCACTAGGATTATTGCACATTTGGCTTCATCTTATAGTTCAGGTTATGAAATACAGATACAAATGTAGTAAAATATTACTAAAGAATGCATAATTATTAATATCTTGAGACTTCTAATTGACCTTCGGTTATACGGCGAAGATTACGAAAACATTCCCATCGCTTTTGATGTTATCATATTTATCATTAGAATTCACTTTTTCACTAGGCTTATTGCACATTTGGCTTCATCTTATAGTTCAGGTTATGAAATACAGATACAAATGTAGTAAAATATTACTAATGAATGCATAATTATTAATATCTTGAGACTTCTAATTGACCTTCGGTTATACGTCGAAGATTACGAAAACATTCCATCGCTGTTGATGTCATCATATTTATCATTAGAATTCACTTTTTCACTAGGATTATTGCACATTTGGCTGCATCTTATAGTTCAGGTTATGAAATACAGATACAAATGTAGTAAAATATTACTAATGAATGCATAATTATTAATATCTTGAGACTTCTAATTGACATTCGGTTATACGGCGAAGATTACGAAAACATTCCCATCGCTTTTGATGTTATCATATTTATCATTAGAATTCACTTTTTCACTAGGATTATTGCACATTTGGCTTCATCTTATAGTTCAGGTTATGAAATACAGATACAAATGTAGTAAAATATTACTAATGAATGCATAATTATTAATATCTTGAGACTTCTAATTGACATTCGGTTATACGGCGAAGATTACGAAAAAAATCCCATCGCTTTTGATGACATTATATTTATCATTAGAATTGACTTTTTCACTAGGATTATTGCACATTTGGCTTCATCTTATAGTTCAAGTTATGAAATGCAGATACAAATGTAGTAAAATATTACTAATGAATGCATAATTTATTAATATCTTGACACTTCTAATTGACCTTCGGTTATACGGCGAAGATTACGATAACATTCCCATCGCTTTTGTTGACATCATATTTATCATCAGAATTCACTTTTTCACTAGGATTATTGCACATTTGGCTTTATCTCATAGTTCAGGTCATGAAATACAGATACAAATGTAGTAAAATATTACTAATGAATGCATAATTATTAATATATTGAGACTTCTAATTGACCTTCGGTTATACGGCGAAGATTACGAAAACATTCCCATCGCTTTTGATGTCATCATATTTATCATTAGAATTCACTTTTTCACTAGGATTATTGCACATTTGGCTTCATCTTATAGTTCAGGTTATGAAATACAGATACAAATTTAGTAAAATATAACTAATGAATGCATAATTATTTTTATATTGAGACTTCTAATTGACCTTCGGTTATACGGCGAAGATTACGAAAACATTACCATCGCTTTTGATGACATCATATTTATCATCAGAATTCACTTTTTCACTCGGATTATTGCACATTTGTCTTCATCTTATAGTTCAGGTTATGAAATACAGATACAAATGTAGTAAAATATTACTAATGAATGCATAATTATTAATATCTTGAGACTTCTAATTGACCTTCGGTTATACGGCGAAGATTACGAAAACATTACCATCGCTTTTGATGACATCATATTTATCATTAGAATTCACTTTTTCACTAGGATTATTGCACATTTGGCTTCATCTTATAGTTCAGGTTAGGAAATACAGATACAAATGTAGTAAAATATTACTAATGAATGCATAATTATTAATATCTTGAGACTTCTAATTGACCTTCGGTTATACGGCGAAGATTACGAAAACATTCCCATCGCTTTTGATGTCATCATATTTATCATTAGAATTCACTTTTTCACTAGGATTATTGCACATTTGGCTTCATCTTATAGTTCAGGTTATGAAATACAGATACAAATTTAGTAAAATATAACTAATGAATGCATAATTATTAATATCTTGAGACTTCTAATTGACCTTCGGTTATACGGCGAAGATTACGAAAACATTCCCATCGCTTTTGATGTCATCATATTTATCATTAGAATTCACTTTTTCACTAGGATTATTGCACATTTGGCTTCATCTTATAGTTCAGGTTATGAAATACAGATACAAATTTAGTAAAATATAACTAATGAATGCATAATTATTTTTATATTGAGACTTCTAATTGACCTTCGGTTATACGGCGAAGATTACGAAAACATTCCCATCGCTTTTGATGTCATCATATTTATCATTAGAATTCACTTTTTCACTAGGATTATTGCACATTTGGCTTCATCTTATAGTTCAGGTTATGAAATACAGATACAAATTTAGTAAAATATAACTAATGAATGCATAATTATTTTTATATTGAGACTTCTAATTGACCTTCGGTTATACGGCGAAGATTACGAAAACATTACCATCGCTTTTGATGACATCATATTTATCATTAGAATTCACTTTTTCACTCGGATTATTGCACATTTGTCTTCATCTTATAGTTCAGGTTATGAAATACAGATACAAATGTAGTAAAATATTACTAATGAATGCATAATTATTAATATGTTGAGACTTCTAATTGACATTCGGTTATACGGCGAAGATTACGAAAAAATCCCATCGATTTTGATGACATTATATTTATCATTAGAATTCACTTTTTCACTAGGATTATTGCACATTTGGCTTCATCTTATAGTTCAGGTTATGAAATACAGATACAAATTTAGTAAAATATAACTAATGAATGCATAATTATTTTTATATTGAGACTTCTAATTGACCTTCGGTTATACGGCGAAGATTACGAAAACATTACCATCGCTTTTGATGACATCATATTTATCATTAGAATTCACTTTTTCACTCGGATTATTGCACATTTGTCTTCATCTTATAGTTCAGGTTATGAAATACAGATACAAATGTAGTAAAATATTACTAATGAATGCATAATTATTAATATGTTGAGACTTCTAATTGACATTCGGTTATACGGCGAAGATTACGAAAAAATCCCATCGCTTTTGATGACATTATATTTATCATTAGAATTCACTTTTTCACTAGGATTATTGCACATTTGGCTTCATCTTATAGTTCAGGTTATGAAATACAGATACAAATTTAGTAAAATATTACTAATGAATGCATAATTATTAATATCTTGAGACTTCTAATTGACCTTCGGTTATACGGCGAAGATTACGAAAACATTACCATCGCTTTTGATGACATCATATTTATCATTAGAATTCACTTTTTCACTAGGATTATTGCACATTTGGCTTCATCTTATAGTTCAGGTTATGAAATACAGATACAAATGTAGTAAAATATTACTAATGAATGCATAATCATTAATATCTTGAGACTTCTAATTGACCTTCGGTTATACGGCGAAGATTACGAAAACATTCCCATCGCTTTTGATGTCATCATATTTATCATTAGAATTCACTTTTTCACTAGGATTATTGCACATTTGGCTTCATCTTATAGTTCAGGTTATGAAATACAGATACAAATTTAGTAAAATATAACTAATGAATGCATAATTATTTTTATATTGAGACTTCTAATTGACCTTCGGTTATACGGCGAAGATTACGAAAACATTCCCATCGCTTTTGATGACATCATATTTATCATTATAATTGACTTTTTCACTCGGATTATTGCACATTTGTCTTCATCTTATAGTTCAGGTTATGAAATACAGATACAAATTTAGTAAAATATTACTAATGAATGCATAATTATTAATATCTTGAGACTTCTAATTGACCTTCGGTTATACGGCGAAGATTACGAAAACATTACCATCGCTTTTGATGACATCATATTTATCATTAGAATTCACTTTTTCACTAGGATTATTGCACATTTGGCTTCATCTTATAGTTCAGGTTATGAAATACAGATACAAATGTAGTAAAATATTACTAATGAATGCATAATTATTAATATGTTGAGACTTCTAATTGACATTCGGTTATACGGCGAAGATTACGAAAAAATCCCATCGATTTTGATGACATTATATTTATCATTAGAATTCACTTTTTCACTAGGATTATTGCACATTTGGCTTCATCTTATAGTTCAGGTTATGAAATACAGATACAAATTTAGTAAAATATTACTAATGAATGCATAATTATTAATATCTTGAGACTTCTAATTGACCTTCGGTTATACGGCGAAGATTACGAAAACATTACCATCGCTTTTGATGACATCATATTTATCATCAGAATTCACTTTTTCACTAGGATTATTGCACATTTGGCTTCATCTTATAGTTCAGGTTATGAAATACAGATACAAATGTAGTAAAATATTACTAATGAATGCATAATTATTAATATCTTGAGACTTCTAATTGACATTCGGTTATACGGCGAAGATTACGAAAAAAATCCCATCGCTTTTGATGACATTATATTTATCATTAGAATTGACATTTTCACTAGGATTATTGCACATTTGGCTTCATCTTATAGTTCAAGTTATGAAATACAGATACAAATTTAGTAAAATATAACTAATGAATGCATAATTATTTTTATATTGAGACTCCTAATTGACCTTCGGTTATACGGCGAAGATTACGAAAACATTCCCATCGCTTTTGATGACATCATATTTATCATTATAATTGACTTTTTCACTCGGATTATTGCACATTTGTCTTCATCTTATAGTTCAGGTTATGAAATACAGATACAAATGTAGTAAAATATTACTAATGAATGCATAATTATTAATATCTTGAGACTTCTAATTGACTTTCGGTTATACGGCGAAGATTACGATAACATTCCCATCGCTTTTGATGACATCATATTTATCATCAGAATTCACTTTTTCACTAGGATTATTGCACATTTGGCTTCATCTTATAGTTCAGGTCATGAAATACAGATACAAATGTAGTAAAATATTACAAATGAATGCATAATTATTAATATCTTGAGACTTCTAATTGACATTCGGTTATATGGCGAAGATTACGAAAACATTCCCATTGCTTTTGATATTATCATATTTATCATTAGAATTCACTTTTTCACTAGGATTATTGCACATTTGGCTTCATCTTATAGTTCAGGTTATGAAATACAGATACAAATGTAGTAAAATATTACTAATGAATGCATAATTATTAATATCTTGAGACTTCTAATTGACATTCGTTTATACGGCGAAGATTAAGAAAACATTCCCATCGTTTTTGATGACATCATATTTACCATTAGAATTCAGTTTTTCTCTAGGATTATTGCACATTTGGCTTCAACTTATAGTTCAGTTTATGAAATACATATACAAATGTAGGAAAATATTATTAATGAATGCATAATTATTAATATCATGAGACTTCTAATTGACATTCGGTTATACGGGGAAGATTACGAAAACATTCCCATCGTTTTTGATGACATCATATTTACCATTAGAATTCAGTTTTTCTCTAGGATTGTTGCACATTTGCCTTAAACTTATAGTTCAGGTTATGAAATACAGATACAAATGTAGGAATATAATATTAATGAAGGCATATTATTAATATCATGAGACTTCTAATTGACCTTCGGTTATACGGCGAAGATTACGAAAATATTACCATCGCTTTTGATGACATCATATTTATCATTAGAATTCAGTTTTGATCTATGTTTATTGCACATTTGGCTTCATCTTATAGTTCAGCTTATGAAATAAAGATACAAATGTAGGAAAATATTACTAATGAATGCATAATTATTAATATCTTGACACTTCTAATTGACCTTCGGTTATACGGCGAATATTACGAAAACATTCCCATCGCTTTTGATGACATCATATTTATCATTACAATTCAGTTTTGCTCTAGGATTATTGCACATTTGGCTTCATCTTATAGCTCAGCTTAATAAATACAGATACAAATGTAGGAAAATATTACTAATGAATGCATAATTATTAATATCTTGAGAGTTCTAATTGACATTCGGTTATACGGCGAATATTACGAAAACATGCCCATCGCTTTTGATGACATCATATTTATCATTAGAATTCAGTTTTGCTCTAGGATTATTGCACATTTGGCTTCATCTTATAGTTCAGCTTAATAAATACAGATACAAATGTAGGAAAATATTACTAATGAATGCATAATTATTAATACCTTGAGACTTCTAATTGACCTTCGGTTATACGGCGAAGATTACGAAAATATTACCATCGCTTTTGATGACATCATTTTTATCATTAGAATTCAGTTTTGATCTATGTTTATTGCACATTTGGCTTCATCTTATAGTTCAGCTCATGAAATAAAGATACAAATGTAGGAAAATATTACTAATGAATGCATAATTATTAATATCTTGAGACTTATAATTGGCATTCGGTTATACGGCGAAGATTACGAAAACATTCCCATCGCTTTTGATGACATCATATTTATCATTAGAATTCAGTTTTGCTCTAGGATTATTGCACATTTGGCTTCATCTTATAGTTCAGTTTATGAAATACAGATTCAAATGTAGGAAAATATTACTAATGAATGCATAATTAATAATATCTTGAGACTTCTAATTGACATTCGGTTATACGGCGAAGATTACGAAAACATTCCCATCGCTCATGATGACGTCATATTTATCATTAGAATTCACTTTTTCACTAGGATTATTGCACATTTGTCTTCATCTTATAGTTCAGGTTATGAAATACAGATACAAATGTAGGAAAATATTACTAACGAATGCATAATTATTAATACATTGAGACTTCTAATTGACCTTCGGTTATACGGCAAAGATTACGAAAACATTTCCATCGCTTTTGTTGACATCATATTTATCATTAGAATTCAGTTTTGCTGTAGGATTATTGCACATTTGGCTTCATCTTATAGATCAGGTTATGAAATAAAGATACAAATGTACGAAAATATTACTAATGAATGCATAATTATTAATATATTGAGACTTCTAATTGACCTTCGGTTATACGGCGAAGATGACGAAAACATTCCCATCGCTTTTGATGACATCATATTTATCATTAGAATTCAGTTTTGCTCTAGGATTATTGCACATTTGGCTTCATCTTATAGTTCAGTTTATGAAATACAGATACAAATGTAGGAAAATATTACTAATGAATGCATAATTATTAATATCTTGAGAATTCTAATTAACCTTCGGTTATACGGCGAAGATTACGAAAAACATTCCCATCGCTTTTGATGATATCATATTTATCATTAGAATTCAGTTTTGCTCTAGGATTATTGCACATTTGGCTTCATCTTATAGTTCAGGTTATGAAATACAGATACAAATGTAGGAATATATTACTAATGAATGCATAATTATTAATATCTTGAGAATTCTAATTAACCTTCGGTTATACGGCGAAGATTACGAAAAACATTCCCATCGCTTTTGATGACATCATATTTATCATTAGAATTCAGTTTTGCTCTAGGGTTATTGCATATTTGGCTTCATGTTATAGTTCAGGTTATGAAATACAGATAGAAATGTAGGAAAATATTAGTAATGAATGCATAATTATTAATACCTTGAGACTTCTAATTGACCTTCGGTTATACGGCGAAGATTAAGAAAACATTCCCATCGCTTATGATGACGTCATATTTATCATTAGAATTCACTTTTTCTCTAGGATTATTGTACATTTGGCTACATCTTATTGTTCAGATTATGAAATACAGATACAAATGTAGTAAAATATTACTAATTAATGCATAATTATTAATATCTTGAGACTTGTAATTGACCTTCGGTTATACGGGAAGATTACGAAAACATTCCCATCGCTTTTGATGACATCATATTTATCATTAGAATTCACTTTTTCTCTAGGATTATTGCTCATTTGGCTTCATCTTATAGTTCAGGTTATGAAATACAGATACAAATGTAGGAAAATATTACTAATGAATGCATAATTATTAATATCTTGAGACTTCTAATTGACATTCGGTTATATGGCGAAGATTACGAAAACATTTCCTTCGCTTATGATGACATCCTATTTATCATTAGAATTCACTTTTTCACTAGGATTATTGCACATTTGGCTTCATCTTCTAGTTCAGCTTATGAAATACAGATACAAATGTAGGAAAATATTACTAATTAATGCATAATTATTAATAACTTGAAACTTGTAATTGACCTTCGGGTATACGACATCATATTTATCATTAGAATCAACTTTTTCTCTAGCATTATTGCACATTTGGCTTCATTTTATAGTTCAGTTTCTCAAATACAGATACAAATGTAGGAAAATATTACTAATTAATGCATAATTATTAATAACTTGCGACTTCTAATTGACATTCGGTTATACGGCGAAGATTACGAAAACATTCACATCGCTTATGATGACATCATATTAATCATTAGAATTCATTTTTTCTCTAGGATTATTGCACATTTGGCTTCTTCTTATAGTTCAGATTATGAAATACAGATACAAATAAAGGAAAATATTACTAATGAATGCATAATTATTAATAACTTGAGACTTCTAATTGACATTCGGTTATACGACATCATATTTATCATTAGAATTCACATTTTCACTAGGATTATTGCATATTTGGCTTCATCTTATACTTCAGGTTATGAAAAACAGATACAAATGTAGGAAAATATTACCAATGAAAGCATAATTATTAATATCTTGAGACTTCTAATTGACCTTCGGTTATACGGCGAAGATTATTAAAACATTCCGTGTCGCTTTTGATGACATCATATTTATCATTAGAATTCACTTTTACTCTAGGATTATTGCACATTTGGCTTCTTCTTATAGTTCAGGTTATGAAATACAGATACAAATGTAGGAATATATTACTAATGAATGCATAATTGTTAATAACTTGAAACTTGTAATTGACATTCGGGTATAAAACATCATATTTATCATTAGAATCCACTCTTTCTCTAGGATTATTGCACATTTGGCTTCATCTTATAGTTCAGTTTATGAAATACAGATACAAATGTAGGAAAATATTACTAATGAATGCATAATTATTAATGTCTTGAGACTTCTAATTGACATTCGGCTATACGGCGAAGATTACGAAAACATTCCCATCGCTTTTGATGACATCATATTTATCATTAGAATTCACTTTTTCACTAGGATTATTGCACATTTGGCTTCTTCTTATAGTTCAGATTATGAAATACAGATACAAATAAAGGAAAATATTACTAATGTATGCATAATTATTAATAACTTGAGACTTCTAATTGACATTCGGTTATACGGCGAAGATTACGAAACATTCCTATCGCTATTGATGACAACATATTTATCATTAGAATTCACTTTTTCACTAGGATTATTGCACATTTGGCTTCATCTTATAGTTCAGGTTATGAAATACAGATACAAATGTAGGAAAATATTACTAATGAATGCATAATTATTAATAACTTGAGACTTCTATTTGATATTCGGTTATACGAAATCATATTTATCATTAGAATCCACTTTTTCTCTAGGATGATTGCACATTTGGCTTCATCTTATAGTTCAGGTTACGAAATACAGACACAAATGTAGTAAAATATTACTAATGAATGCATAATTATTAACATCTTGAGACTTCTAATTGACCTTCGGTTATACGGCGAAGATTACGAAAACATTCCCATCACTTTTGATGACATCATATTTATCATTTGAATTCAGTTTTGCTCTAGGATTATAGCACAATTGGTACATCTTATAGCTCAGGTCATGAAATACAGACAGAAATGTAGGGAAATATTACTAATGAATGCATAATAATTAATATCTTGAGACTTCTAATTGACCTTCGGTTATACGGCGTAGATTACGAAAACATTCCCATCGCTTTTGATGTCATCATATTTATCATCAGAATTCACATTTTCACTAGGATTATTGCACATTTGGCTTCATCTTATAGTTCAGGTTATGAAATACAAATACAAATGTAGTAAAATATTACTAATGAATGCCTAATTATTAATATCTTGAGACTTCTAATTGACCTTCGGGTATACGGCGTAGATTACGAAAACATTCCCATCGCTTTTGATGTCATCATATTTATCATTAGAATTCACTTTTTCACTCGGATTATTGCACATTCGTCTTCATCTTATAGTTCAGGTTATGAAATACAGATACAAATGTAGTAAAATATTACTAATGAATGCATAATTATTAATATCTTGAGAATTCTAATTGACCTTCGGTTATTCGGCGAAGATTACGAAAACATTCCCATCGCTTTTGATGTCATCATATTTATCATTAGAATTCACTTTTTCACTAGGATTATTGCACATTTGGCTTCATCTTATAGTTGAGGTTACGAAATACAGATACAAATGTAGTAAAATATAACTAATGAATGCATAATTATTAATAACTTGAGACTTCTAATTGACATTCGGTTATACGGCGAAGATTACGAAACATTCCTATCGCTATTGATGACAACATATTTATCATTAGAATTCACTTTTTCACTAGGATTATTGCACATTTGGCTTCATCTTATAGTTCAGGTTATGAAATACAGATACAAATGTAGGAAAATATTACTAATGAATGCATAATTATTAATAACTTGAGACTTCTATTTGATATTCGGTTATACGAAATCATATTTATCATTAGAATCCACTTTTTCTCTAGGATGATTGCACATTTGGCTTCATCTTATAGTTCAGGTTACGAAATACAGACACAAATGTAGTAAAATATTACTAATGAATGCATAATTATTAACATCTTGAGACTTCTAATTGACCTTCGGTTATACGGCGAAGATTACGAAAACATTCCCATCACTTTTGATGACATCATATTTATCATTTGAATTCAGTTTTGCTCTAGGATTATAGCACAATTGGTACATCTTATAGCTCAGGTCATGAAATACAGACAGAAATGTAGGGAAATATTACTAATGAATGCATAATAATTAATATCTTGAGACTTCTAATTGACCTTCGGTTATACGGTGAAGATTACGAAAACATTCCCATCGCTTTTGATTACATCATATGATTAGAATTCACTTTTTCACTAGGATTATTGCACATTTGGCTTCATCTTATAGTTCAGGTTACGAAATACAGATACAGATGTAGTAAAATATTACTAATGAATGCATAATTATTAATATCTTGAGACTTCTAATTGACCTTCGGTTATACGGCGAAGAATATGAAATCATTCCCATCGCTTTTGATGACATCATATTTATCATTAGAATTCACTTTTTCACTAGGATTATTGCACAGTTGTCTTCATCACATAGTTTATGTTATGAAATACACATACAAATGTAGTAAAATATTACTTATGAATGCATAATTATTAATATAATGAGGCTTCTAATTGACATTCGTTTATACGGCGAAGATTACGAAAACATTCCCATTGCTTTTGATGACATCATATTTATTATTAGAATTCACATTTCACTAGCATTATTGCACATTTGGCTTCATCTTATAGTTCAGGTTACGAAATACAGATACAAATGTAGTAAAATATTACTAATGAATGCATAATTATTAATATCTTGAGACTTCTAATTGACCTTCGGTTATACGGCGAAGATTACGAAAACATTCCCATCGCTTTTGATGACATCATATTTATCATTAGAATTCACTTTTTAACTAGGATTATTGCACATTTGTCTTCATCATATAGTTTAGGTTATGAAATACACATACAAATGTAGTAAAATATTACTAATGAATGCATAATTAATAATATAATGAGGCTTCTAATTGACATTCGTTTATACGGGGAAGATTACGAAAACATTCCCATCGCTTTTGATGACATCATATTTATCATTAGAATTCACTTTTTCACTAGGATTATTGCACATTTGTCTTCATCTTATAGTTCAGGTTATGAAATACAGATACAAATGTAGTAAAATATTACTAATGAATGCATAATTATTAATATCTTGAGACTTCTAATTGACCTTCGGTTATACGGCGAAGATTACGAAAACATTCCCATCGCTTTTGATGACATCATATTTATCATTAGAATTCACTTTTTCACTAGGGTTATTGCATATTTGTCTTCATCTTATAGTTCAGGTTATGAAATACAGATACAATTGTAGTAAAATATTACTAATGAATGCCTCATTATTAATATCTTGAGACTTCTAATTGGCCTTCGGTTATGCGGCGAAGATAACGAAAACATTCCCATCGCTTTTGATGACATCATATTTATCGTTAGAATTGACTTTTTCACTAGGATTATTGCACATTTGGCTTTATCTTATAGTTTAGGTTATGAAATACAGATACAAATGTAGTAAAATATTACTAATGAATGCATAATTATTAATATCTTTAGACTTCTATTTGACCTTCGGTTGTACGGTGAAGATTACGAAAACATTCCCATTGCTTTTGATGATATCATATTTATCATTAGAATTCACTTTTTCACTAGGATTATTGCACATTTGTCTTCATCTTATAGTTCAGGTTATGAAATACAGATACAAATGTAGGAAAATATTACTAATGAATGCATAATTATTAATATCATGAGACTTCTAATTGACATTCGTTTATACGGCGAAGATTACGAAAACATTCCCATCGCTTTTGATGACATCATATTTATCATTAGAATTCACTTTTTCACTAGGATTATTGCACATTTGTCTTCATCATATAGTTTAGGTTATGAAATACAGATACAAATGTAGTAAAATATTACTAATGAATGCATAATTATTAATATAATGAGGCTTCTAATTGACATTCGTTTATACGGCGAAGATTACGAAAACATTCCCATCGCTTTTGATGACATAATATTTATCATTAGAATTCATTTTTCACTAGTATTATTGCACATTTGGCTTCATCTTATAGTTCAGGTTATGAAATACAGATACTAATGTAGTAAAATATTACTAACGAATGCATAATTATTAATATCTTGAGACTTCTAAATGACCTTCGGTTATACGGCGAAGGTTACAAAAACATTCCCATCGCTTTTGATTACATCATATTTATCATTAGAATTCACTTTTTCACTAGGATTATTAGACATTTGGCTTCATCTGATAGTTCATGTTATGAAATACTGATACAAATATCGTAAAATATTACTAATGAATGCATAACTATTAACATCTTGAGACTTCTAATTGACCTTCGGTTATACGAGGAAGATTACGAAAACATTCCGATCGATTTTGATGACATCATATTTATCATTAGAATACACTTTTTCTCTAGGATTATTGCACATTTGGCTTCATTTTATAGTTCAGGTTATGAAATACTGATACAAATGTCGGAAAATATTACTATCGAATGCATAATTATTAATAACTTGAGACTTCTAACTGACCTTCGGTTATACGGCGAAGATTACGAAAACATTCCCATCGCTTTTGATGATATCATATTTATCATTAGAATTCACTTTTTCTCTAGGATTATTGCACATTTGGGTTCAACTTATAGTTCTGGTTATGAAATACAGATACAAATGTAGTAAAATATTACTAATGTATGCATAATTATTAATATAATGAGATTTCTAATTGACATCCGGTTAGACGGCGAAGATTACGAAAACATTCCCATCGCTTATGATGACATCATATTTATCATTAGAATTCACTTTTTCTCTAGGATTATTGCACATTTGGCTTCATCTTATAGTTCAGGTTATGAAATACAGATACTAATGTAGTAAAATATTACTAACGAATGCATAATTATTAATATCTTGAGACTTCTAAATGACCTTCGGTTATACGGCGAAGGTTACGAAAACATTCCCATCGCTTTTGATTACATCATATTTATCATTAGAATTCACTTTTTCACTAGGATTATTAGACATTTGGCTTCATCTTATAGTTCAGGTTATGAAATACTGATACAAATGTCGTAAAATATTACTAACGAATGCATAATTATTAACATCTTGAGACTTCTAATTGACCTTCGGTTATACGAGGAAGATTACGAAAACATTCCCATCGATTTTGATGACATCATATTTATCATTAGAATACACTTTTTCTCTAGGATTATTACACATTTGGCTTCATTTTATAGTTCAGGTTATGAAATACCGATACAAAAGTCGGAAAATATTACTATCGAATGCATAATTATTAATAACTTGAGACTTCTAACTGACCTTCGGTTATACGGCGAAGATTACGAAAACATTCCCATCGCTTATGATGACATCATATTTTCATTAGAATTCACTTTTTCTCTAGGATTATTGCACATTTGGCTTCATCTTATAGTTCAGGTTATGAAATACAGATACAAATGTCGGAAAATATTACTAATGATATGCATAATTATTAATATCTTGAGACTTCTATTTGACCTTCGGTTATACGGCGAAGATTACGAAAACATACCCATCGCTTTTGATGACATCATATTTATCATTTGAATTCACTTTTTCTCTAAGATTATTGCACATTTGGCTTCATTTTATAGTTCAGGTTATGAAATACTGATACAAATGTCGGAAATTATTACTAATGAATGCATAATTATTAATATCTTGATACTTCTAATTGACATTCGGGTATACGGCGAAGATTTCGAAAACATTCCCATCGCTTTTGATGACATCATATTTATCATTAGATTTCACTTTTTCTCTAGGATTATTGCACATTTGGCTTAATCTTATAGTTCAGGTTATGAAATACTGATACAAATATCGGAAAATATTACTAATGAATGCATAATTATTAATATCTTGAGACTTGTAATTGACCTTCGTTTATACGGCGAATATTACGAAAACATTCCCATCGCTTTTGATGACATCATATTTATCATTAGAATTCACTTTTTCACTAGGATTATTGCACATTCGGCTTCATCTTATAGTTCAGGTTATGAAATACTGATACAAATGTCGGAAAATATTACTAATGAATGCATAATTATTAATATCTTGAGACTTCTATTTGACCTTCGGTTATACGGGGAAGATTACGAAAACATTCCCATCGCTTTTGATGACATCATATTTATCATTAGATTTCACTTTTTCTCTAGGATTATTGCACATTTGGCTTAATCTTATAGTTCAGGTTATGAAATACTGATACAAATGTAGTAAAATATTACGAATGAATGCATAATTATTAATATAATGAAACTTCTAATTGTCCTTCGGTTATACGGCGAAGATTACGAAATCATTCCCATCGCTTTTGATGACATCATATTTATCATTATAATTCACTTTTTCTCTAGGATTATTGCACATTTGGCTTCATCTTATAGTTCAGGTTATGAAATACTGATACAAATGTCTGAGAATATTACTAATGAATGCATAATTATTAATATCTTGAGACTTCTAATTGACCTTCGGTTATACGGCGAAGTTTATAAAAACATTCCCATCGCTTTTGATGACATCATATTTATCATTAGAATTCACTTTTTCTCTAGGATTATTGCACATTTGGCTTCATCTTATAGTTCAGGTTATGAAATACTGATACAAATGTCTGAGAATATTACTAATGAATGCATAATTATTAATATCTTGAGACTTCTAATTGACCTTCGGTTATACGGCGAAGTTTATAAAAACATTCCCATCGCTTTTGATGACATCATATTTATCATTAGAATTCACTTTTTCACTAAGTTTATTGCATATTTGTCTTCAGCTTATAGTTCAGGTTATGAAATAGAGATACAAATTTAGTAAAATATTACTAATGAATGCATAATTATTAATATAATTAGACTTCTAATTGACATTGTGTTATACGGCGAAGATTACGAAAACTTTCCCATAGCTTTTGATGACATCATATTTATCATTAGAATTCACTTTTTCTCTAGGATTATAGCACATTTGGCTTCATTTTATAGTTCAGGTTATGAAATACTGATACAAATGTCGGAAAATAGTACTAATGAATGCATAATTATTAATATCTTGAGACTTCTATTTGAACTTCGTTTATACGGCGAAGATTACGAAAACATTCCCATCGCTTTTGATGACATCATATTTATCATTAGAATTAACTTTTTCACTAGGATTATTGCACATTTGGCTTCATCTTATAGTTCAGCTTATGAAATACAGATACAAATGTAGTAAAATATTACTAATGAATGCATAATTATTAATATCTTGAGACTTCTAATAGCCCATCGTTTATACGGCGAAAATGACGAAAACATTCCCATCGCTTTTGATGACATCATATTTATCATTAGAATTCACTTTTTCACTAGGATTATTGCACATTTGGCTTCATCTTATAGTTCAGCTTATGAAATACAGATACAAATGTAGTAAAATATTACTAATGAATGCATAATTATTAATGTCTTGAGACTTCTAAATGACCTACGGTTATACGGCGAATGTTATGAAAACATTCCTATCGGTTTTAATGACATCATATTTATCATTAGAATTCACTTTTTCACTAGGATTATTGCACATTTGGCTTCATCTTATAGTTCAGGTTATGAAATACAGATACAAATGTAGTAAAATATTACTAATGAATAAATAATTATTAATATCTTGAGACTTCTAATTGACCTACGGTTATACGGCGAAGGTTATGAAAACATTCCTATCGCTTTTAATGACATCATATTTATCATTAGAATTCACTTTCTCACTAGGATTATTGCACATTTGTCATCATCTTATAGTTCAGCTTATGAAATACAGATACAAATGTACTAAAATATTACTAATGAATGCAAAATTATTAATAACTTGAGACTTCTAATTGACCTTCGGTTATACGGCGAAGATTACGAAAACATTCCCATCGCTTTTGATGACATCATATTTATCATTAGAATTCATTTGTCACTAGGATTATTGCACATTTGTCTTCATCTTATAGTTCAGGTTATGAAATACAGATACAAATGTAGTAAAATATTACTAATGAATGCATAATTATAAATATCTTCAGACTTCGAATTGACCTTCGGGTATACGACGAAGATTACGAAAACAATCCCATCGCTTTTGATGACATCATATTTATCATTAGAATTAACTTTTTCTCTTGGATTATTGCACATTTGGCTTCATCTTATATTTCAGGTTAGGAAATACTGATACAAATGTCGGAAAATATTACTAATGAAAGCATAATTATTAATATCTTGAGACTTCTAATTGACCTTCGGTTATACGGCAAAGTTTACGAAAACATTCCCATCGCTTTTGATGACATCATATTTATCATTAGAATTCAGTTTTGCTCTAGGATTATTGCACATTTGGCTTCATCTTATAGTTCAGGTTTTGAAATACTGATACAAATGTAGTAAAATATTACTAATGAATGCATAATTATTAATATCTTGAGACTTCTAATAGCCCATCGTTTATACGGCGAAAATGACGAAAACATTCCCATCGCTTTTGATGACATCATATTTATCATTAGAATTCACTTTTTCACTAAGATTATTGCACATTTGGATTCATCTTATAGTTCAGCTTATGAAATACAGATACAAATGTAGGAAAATATTGCTAATGAATGCAAAATTATTAATATCTTGAGACATCTAAATGACCTTCGGTTATACGGCGAAGATTACGAAAAGATTCCCATCGCTTTTGATGACATCATATTTATCATTAGAATTCACTTTTTCACTAAAATTATTGCACATTTGTCTTGATCTTATAGTTCAGGTTATGAAATACAGATACAAATGTAGTAAAATATTACTAATGAATGCATAATTATTAATATCATGAGACTTCTAATTGACATTCGGTTATACGGCGAAGATTACGAAAACATTCCCATCGCTTTTGATGACATCATATTTATCATTAGAATTCACTTTTTCAGTAGGATTATTGCACATTTGACTTCATCTTATAGTTCAGGTTATGAAATACAGCTACAAATGTAGTAAAATATTACTAATGAATGCATAATTATTAATATCTTGAGACTTCTAATTGAACTTCGGCTATACGGCGAAGATTACGAAAACATTCCCATCGCTTTTGATGACATCATATTTATCATTAGAATTCACTTTTTCACTAGGATTATTGTACATTTGGCTTCATCTTATAGTTCAGGTTATGAAATACAGATACAAATGTAGTAAAATATAACTAATGAATGCATAATTATTAATATCTTGAGACTTCTAATTAACCTTCGGTTATACGGCGAGGATTACGAAAACATTCCCATCGCTTTTGATGACATCATATTTATCATAAGAATTCACATTTTCACTAGGATTATTGCACATTTGTCTTCATCTTATAGATCAGGTTATGAAATACACATACAAATGTAGTAAAATATTACTAATGAATGCAAAATTATTAATATCTTGAGACTTCTAATTGACCTTCGTTTATACGGGGAAGATTACGAAAACATTCCCATCGCTTTTGATGACATCATATTTACTTTAGATTTCACTTTTTCTCTAGGATTATTGCACATTTGGCTTCATCTTACAGTTCAGGTTATGAAATACTGATACAAATGTCGGAAAATATTTCTAATGAATGCATAATTATTAATATCTTGAGACTTCTAATTTACCTTCGGTTATACGGCGAAGATTACGAAAACATTCCCATCGCTTTTGATGACATCATATTTATCATTAGAATTAACTTTTTCACTAGGATTATTGCACATTTGGCTTCATGTTATAGTTCAGGTTATGAAATACAGATACAAATGTAGTAAAATATTACTAATGAATGCATAATTATTAATATCTTGAGACTTCTAATTGCCCATTGTTTATACGGCGAAAATGACGAAAACATTCCCATCGCTTTTGATGACATCATATTTATCATTAGAATTCACTTTTTCACTAGGATTATTGCACATTTGGCTTCATCTTATAGTTCAGCTTATGAAATACAGATACAAATGTAGTAAAATATTACTAATGAATGCATAATTATTAATGTCTTGAGACTTCTAATTGACCTACGGTTATACGGCGAAGGTTATGAAAACATTCCCATCGCTTTTAATGACATCATATTTATCATTATAATTCACTTTTTCACTAGGATTATTGCACATTTGTCTTCATCTTATAGTTCAGGTTATGAAATACTGATACAAATGACGGAAAATATTACTAATGAATGCATAATTATTAATATCTTGAGACTTCTAATTGACCTTCGGTTATACGGCGAAGATTACGAAAACATTCCCATCGCTTTTGATGACATCATATTTATCATTAGAATTCATTTTTGCTCTAGGATTATTGCACATTTGGCTTCATCTTATAGTTCAGCTTATGAAATACAGATACAAATGTAGTAAAATATAACTAATGAATGCATAATTATTAATATCTTGAGACTTCAAATTGACCTTCGGTTATACGGCGAAGGTTACAAAAACATTCCCATCGTTTTGATGACATCATATTTATCATAAGAATTCACATTTTCACTAGGATTATTGCACATTTGTCTTCATCTTATAGTTCAGGTTATGAAATACAGATACAAATGTAGTAAAATATTACTAATGAATGCATAATTATTAATATCATGAGACTTCTAATTGACATTCGGCTATACGGCGAAGATTACGAAAACATTCCCATCGCTTTTGATGACATCATATTTATCATTAGAATTCACTTTTTCAGTAGGATTATTGCACATTTGACTTCATCTTATAGTTCAGGTTATGAAATACAGCTACAAATGTAGTAAAATATTACTAATGAATGCATAATTATTAATATCTTGAGACTTCTAATTGAACTTCGGTTATACGGCGAAGATTACGAAAACATTCCCATCGCTTTTGATGACATCATATTTATCATTAGAATTCACCTTTTCACTAGGATTATTGCACATTTGGCTTCATCTTATAGTTCAGGTTATTAAATACAGATAGAAATGTAGTAAAATATTACTAATGAATGCATAATTATTAATATCTTGACACTTCTAATTGACCTACGGTTTTACGGCGAAGGTTATGAAAACATTCCCATCGCTTTTGATGACATCATATTTATCATTAGATTTCACTTTTTCACTAGGATTATTGTACATTTGGCTTCATCTTATAGTTCAGGTTATGAAATACAGATACAAATGTAGTAAAATATAACTAATGAATGCATAATTATTAATATCTTGAGACTTCAAATTGACCTTCGGTTATACGGCGAAGGTTACAAAAACATTCCCATCACTTTTGATGACATCATATTTATCATAAGAATTCACATTTTCACTAGGATTATTGCACATTTGACTTCATCTTATAGTTCAGGTTATGAAATACACATACAAATGTAGTAAAATATTACTAATGAATGCAAAATTATTAATATCTTGAGACTTCTAATTGACCTTCGGTTATAGGGCAAAGAATACGAAAACATTCCCATCGCTTTTGATGACATCATATTTATCATTAGAATTCACTTTTTCTCTAGGATTATTGCACATTTGGCTTCATTTTATAGTTCAGGCTATGAAATACTGATACAAATGTCAGAAAATATTACTAATGAATGCATAATTATTAATACCTTGAGTCTTCTAATTGACCTTCGGTTAAACGGCGAAGATTACGAAAACATTCCCATCGCTTTTGATGACATCATATTTATCATTAGAATTCATTTTTCACTAGGATTATTGCACATTTGTCTTCATCTTATAGTTCAGGTTTTGAAATACAGATACAAATGTAGGAAAATATTACTAATGAATGCATAATTATTAATATCATGAGACTTCTAATTGACATTCGGTTATACGGCGAACATTACGAAAACATTCACATCGCTTTTGTTGACATCATATTTATCATCAGAATTCACTTTTTCCCTCGGATTATTGCACATTTGTCTTCATCTTATAGTTCAGGTTATGAAATACAGATACAAATGTAGGAAAATATTACTAATGAATGCATAATTATTAATATCTTGAGACTTCTAATTGACATTCGGTTATACGGCGAACATTACGAAAACATTCCCATCGCTTTTGATGACATCATATTTATCATCAGAATTGACTTTTTCACTAGGATTATTGCACATTTGCCTTCATCTTATAGTTCAGGTTTTGAAATACAGATACAAATGTAGGAAAATATTACTAATGAATGCATAATTATTAATATCATGAGACTTCTAATTGACATTCGGTTATACGGCGAACATTACGAAAACATTCCCATCGCTTTTGATGACATCTTATTTATCATCAGAATTCACTTTTTCACTAGGATTATTGCACATTTGTCTTCATCTTATAGTTCAGGTTATGAAATACAGATACAAATGTAGTAAAATATTACTAATGGATGCATACTTATTAATATAATGTGACTTCTAATTGACATTCGGTTATACGGCGAAGATACGAAAACATTCCCATCGTTTTTGATGACATCCTATTTATCATTAGAATTCACTTTTTCACTAGGATTATTGCACATCTGTCTTCATCTTATAGTTCAGGTTATGAAACACAGATACAAATGTCGGAAAATATTACTAATGAATGCATAATTATTAATATCTTGAGACTTCTAATTGACATTCGGTTATACGGCGAATATTACGAAAACATTCCCATCGCTTTTGATGCCATCATATTTATCATTAGAATTCTCTTTTTCTCTAGGATTCTTGCACATTTGGCTTCATCTTATAGTTCAGGTTATGAAATACTGATACAAATGTCGGAAAATATTACTAATGAATCCATAATTATTAATATCTTGAGACTTCTAATTGACCTTCGGTTATACGGCGAAGATTACGAAAACATTCCCATCGCTTTTGATGACATCATATTTATCATTAGAATTCACTTTTTCTCTAGGATTATTGCACATTTGGCTTCATATTATAGTTCAGGTTATGAAATGCTGACACAAATGTCGGAAATATTACTAATGAATGCATAATTATTAATATCTTGAGACTTCTAATTGACCTTCGTTTATACGGCGAAGATTACGAAAACATTCCCATCGGTTTTGATGACATCATATTTATCATTAGAATTCACTTTTTCTCTAGGATTATTGCACATTTGGCTTCATCTTATAGTTCAGGTTATGAAATACTGATACAAATGTCGGAAAATATTACTAATGAATGCATAATTATTAATATCTTGAGACTTTTAATTGACCTTCGGTTATACGGCAAAGATTACGAAAACATTCCCATCGCTTTTGATGTCATCATATTTATCATTAGAATTCAATTTTCACTAGGATTATTGCACATTTGGCTTCATCTTATAGTTCAGTTTATGAAATACTGATACAAATGTCGGAAAATATTACTAATGAATGCATAATTATTAATATCTTGAGACTTCTAATTGACCTTCGGTTATACGGCAAAGATTACGAAAACATTCCCATCGCTTTTGAAGTCATCATATTTATCATTAGAATTCAATTTTCACTAGGATTATTGCACATGTGGCTTCATCTTATAGTTCAGGTTATGAAATACTGATACAAATGTCGGAAAATATTACTAACGAATGCATAATTATTAATATCTTGAGACTTCTAATTGACCTTCGGTTATACGGCGAATATTACGAAAACATTCCAATCGCTTTTGATGACATCATATTTATCATTAGAATACACTTTTTCTCTAGGAATATTGCACATTTGGCTTCATTTTATACTTCAGGTTATGAAATACTGATACAAATGTCGGAAAATATTACTAATGAATGCATAATTATGAATATCTTGAGACTTCTAATTAACCTTCGGTTATACGGCGAAGATTACGAAAACATTCCCATCGCTTTTGATGACATCATATTTATCATCAGAATTCACTTTTTCTCTAGGATTATTGCACATTTGGCTTCATCTTATAGTTCAGTTTATGAAATACTGATACAAATGTCGGAAAATATTACTAATGAATGCATAATTATTAATATCTTGAGACTTCTAATTGACCTTCGGTTATACGGCAAAGATTACGAAAACATTCCCATCGCTTTTGATGTCATCATATTTATCATTATAATTCACTTTTTCACTAGGATTATTGCACATGTGGCTTCATCTTATAGTTCAGGTTATGAAATACTAATACAAATGTCGGAAAATAGTACTAATGAATGCATAATTATTAATATCTTGAGACTTCTAATTGACCTTCGGTTATACGCCGAAGATTACGAAAACATTCCCATCGCTTTTGATGACATCATATTTATCATTAGAATTCACTTTTTCTCTAGGATTATTGCACATTTGGCTTCATCTTATAGTTCAGTTTATGAAATACTGATACAAATGTCGGAAAATATTACTAATGAATGCATAATTATTAATATCTTGAGACTTCTAATTGACCTTCGGTTATACGGCGAAGATTACGAAAACATTACTATCGCTTTTGATGACATCATATTTATCATTAGAATTCACTTTTTCTCTAGGATTATTGCACATTTGGCTTCATCTTATAGTTCAGGTTATGAAATACTAATACAAATGTCGGAAAATATTACTAATGAATGCATAATTATTAATATCTTGAGACTTCTAATTGACCTTCGGTTATACGGCGAAGATTACGAAAACATTCCCATCGCTTTTGATGACATCATATTTATCATTAGAATTCACATTTTCTCTAGGATTATTGCACATTTGGCTTCATCTTATAGTTCAGTTTATGAAATACTGATACAAATGTCGGAAAATATTACTAATGAATGCATAATTATTAATATCTTGAGACTTCTAATTGACCTTCGGTTATACGGCGAAGATTACGAAAACATTCCCATCGCTTTTGATGACATCATATTTATCATTAGAATTCACATTTTCTCTAGGATTATTGAACATTTGGCTTCATCTTATAGTTCAGTTTATGAAATACTGATACAAATGTCGGAAAATATTACTAATGAATGCATAATTATTAATATCTTGAGACTTCTAATTGACCTTCGGTTATACGGCGAAGATTACGAAAACATTACTATCGCTTTTGATGACATCATATTTATCATTAGAATTCACTTTTTCTCTAGGATTATTGCACATTTGGCTTCATCTTATAGTTCAGTTTATGAAATACTGATACAAATGTCGGAAAATATTACTAATGAATGCATAATTATTAATATCTTGAGACTTCTAATTGACCTTCGGTTATACGGCGAAGATTACGAAAACATTACTATCGCTTTTGATGACATCATATTTATCATTAGAATTCACTTTTTCTCTAGGATTATTGCACATTTGGCTTCATCTTATAGTTCAGGTTATGAAATACTAATACAAATGTCGGAAAATATTACTAATGAATGCATAATTATTTATATATTGAGACTTCTAATTGACCTTCGGTTATACGGCGAAGATTACGAAAACATTCCCATCGCTTTTTATGCCATCATATTTATCATTGGAATTCACTTTTTCTCTAGGAATATTGCACATTTGGCTTCATTTTATAGTTCAAGTTATGAAATACTTATACAAATGTCGGAAAATAGTACTAATGAATGCATAATTATTAATATCTTGAGACTTCTAATTGACATTCGGTTATACGGTGAAGATTACGAAAACATTCCAATCGCTTTTGATGACATCATATTTATCATTAGAATACACTTTTTCTCTAGGAATATTGCACATTTGGCTTCATTTTATACTTCAGGTTATGAAATACTGATACAAATGTCGGAAAATATTACTAATGAATGCATAATTATTAATATCTTGAGACTTCTAATTGACCTTCGGTTATACGGCGAAGATTACGAAAACATTCCCATCGCTTTTGATGACATCATATTTATCATTAGAATTCACTTTTTCTCTAGGATTATTGCACATTTGGCTTCATCTTATAGTTCAGTTTATGAAATACTGATACAAATGTCGGAAAATATCACTAATGAATGCATAATTATTAATATCTTGAGACTTTTAATTGACCTTCGGTTATACGGAGAAGATTACGAAAACATTCCCGTCGCTTTTGATGTCATCATATTTATAATTAGAATTCACTTTTCTCTAGGATTATTGCACATTTGGCTTCATCTTATAGTTCAGTTTATGAAATACTGATACAAATGTCGGAAAATATTACTAATGAATGCATAATTATTAATATCTTGAGACTTCTAATTGACCTTCGGTTATACGGCGAAGATTACGAAAACATTACTATCGCTTTTGATGACATCATATTTATCATTAGAATTCACTTTTTCTCTAGGATTATTGCACATTTGGCTTCATCTTATAGTTCAGTTTATGAAATACTGATACAAATGTCGGAAAATATTACTAATGAATGCATAATTATTAATATCTTGAGACTTCTAATTGACCTTCGGTTATACGGCGAAGATTACGAAAACATTACTATCGCTTTTGATGACATCATATTTATCATTAGAATTCACTTTTTCTCTAGGATTATTGCACATTTGGCTTCATCTTATAGTTCAGTTTATGAAATACTGATACAAATGTCGGAAAATATTACTAATGAATGCATAATTATTAATATCTTGAGACTTCTAATTGACCTTCGGTTATACGGCGAAGATTACGAAAACATTACTATCGCTTTTGATGACATCATATTTATCATTAGAATTCACTTTTTCTCTAGGATTATTGCACATTTGGCTTCATCTTATAGTTCAGGTTATGAAATACTAATACAAATGTCGGAAAATATTACTAATGAATGCATAATTATTTATATATTGAGACTTCTAATTGACCTTCGGTTATACGGCGAAGATTACGAAAACATTCCCATCGCTTTTTATGTCATCATATTTATCATTTGAATTTACTTTTTCTCTAGGATTATTGCACATTTGGCTTCATTTTATAGTTCAAGTTATGAAATACTGATACAAATGTCGGAAAATAGTACTAATGAATGCATAATTATTAATATCTTGAGACTTCTAATTGACATTCGGTTATACGGCGAAGATTACGAAAACATTCCAATCGCTTTTGATGACATCATATTTATCATTAGAATACACTTTTTCTCTAGGAATATTGCACATTTGGCTTCATTTTATACTTCAGGTTATGAAATACTGATACAAATGTCGGAAAATATTACTAATGAATGCATAATTATTAATATCTTGAGACTTCTAATTGACCTTCGGTTATACGGCGAAGATTACGAAAACATTACTATCGCTTTTGATGACATCATATTTATCATTAGAATTCACTTTTTCTCGAGGATTATTGCACATTTGGCTTCATCTTATAGTTCAGTTTATGAAATACTGATACAAATGTCGGAAAATATTACTAATGAATGCATAATTATTAATATCTTGAGACTTCTAATTGACCTTCGGTTATACGGCGAAGATTACGAAAACATTACTATCGCTTTTGATGACATCATATTTATCATTAGAATTCACTTTTTCTCTAGGATTATTGCACATTTGGCTTCATCTTATAGTTCAGGTTATGAAATACTAATACAAATGTCGGAAAATATTACTAATGAATGCATAATTATTTATATATTGAGACTTCTAATTGACCTTCGGTTATACGGCGAAGATTACGAAAACATTCCCATCGCTTTTTATGTCATCATATTTATCATTGGAATTTACTTTTTCTCTAGGATTATTGCACATTTGGCTTCATTTTATAGTTCAAGTTATGAAATACTGATACAAATGTCGGAAAATAGTACTAATGAATGCATAATTATTAATATCTTGAGACTTCTAATTGACATTCGGTTATACGGCGAAGATTACGAAAACATTCCAATCGCTTTTGATGACATCATATTTATCATTAGAATACACTTTTTCTCTAGGAATATTGCACATTTGGCTTCATTTTATACTTCAGGTTATGAAATACTGATACAAATGTCGGAAAATATTACTAATGAATGCATAATTATTAATATCTTGAGACTTCTAATTGACCTTCGGTTATACGGAGAAGATTACGAAAACATTCCTGTCGCTTTTGATGTCATCATATTTATAATTAGAATTCACTTTTCTCTAGGATTATTGCACATTTGGCTTCATCTTATAGTTCAGTTTATGAAATACTGATACAAATGTCGGAAAATATTACTAATGAATGCATAATTATTAATATCCTGAGACTTCTAATTGACCTTCGGTTATACGGCAAAGATTACGAAAACATTCCCATCGCTTTTGATGTCATCATATTTATCATTATAATTCACATTTTCACTAGGATTATTGCACATGTGGCTTCATCTTATAGTTCAGGTTATGAAATACTAATACAAATGTCGGAAAATATTACTAATGAATGCATAATTATTTATATATTGAGACTTCTAATTGACCTTCGGTTATACGGCGAAGATTACGAAAACATTCCCATCGCTTTTTATGCCATCATATTTATCATTGGAATTCACTTTTTCTCTAGGAATATTGCACATTTGGCTTCATTTTATAGTTCAAGTTATGAAATACTGATACAAATGTCGGAAAATAGTACTAATGAATGCATAATTATTAATATCTTGAGACTTCTAATTGACATTCGGTTATACGGCGAAGATTACGAAAACATTCCAATCGCTTTTGATGACATCATATTTATCATTAGAATACACTTTTTCTCTAGGAATATTGCACATTTGGCTTCATTTTATACTTCAGGTTATGAAATACTGATACAAATGTCGGAAAATATTACTAATGAATGCATAATTATTAATATCTTGAGACTTCTAATTGACCTTCGGTTATACGGCGAAGATTACGAAAACATTCCCATCGCTTTTGATGACATCATATTTATCATTAGAATTCACTTTTTCTCTAGGATTATTGCACATTTGGCTTCATCTTATAGTTCAGTTTATGAAATACTGATACAAATGTCGGAAAATATCACTAATGAATGCATAATTATTAATATCTTGAGACTTCTAATTGACCTTCGGTTATACGGAGAAGATTACGAAAACATTCCCGTCGCTTTTGATGTCATCATATTTATAATTAGAATTCACTTTTCTCTAGGATTATTGCACATTTGGCTTCATCTTCTAGTTCAGTTTATGAAATACTGATACAAATGTCGGAAAATATTACTAATGAATGCATAATTATTAATATCTTGAGACTTCTAATTGACCTTCGGTTATACGGCGAAGATTACGAAAACATTACTATCGCTTTTGATGACATCATATTTATCATTAGAATTCACTTTTTCTCTAGGATTATTGCACATTTGGCTTCATCTTATAGTTCAGTTTATGAAATACTGATACAAATGTCGGAAAATATTACTAATGAATGCATAATTATTTATATATTGAGACTTCTAATTGACCTTCGGTTATACGGCGAAGATTACGAAAACATTACTATCGCTTTTGATGACATCATATTTATCATTAGAATTCACTTTTTATCTAGGATTATTGCACATTTGGCTTCATCTTATAGTTCAGGTTATGAAATACTAATACAAATGTCGGAAAATATTACTAATGAATGCATAATTATTTATATATTGAGACTTCTAATTGACCTTCGGTTATACGGCGAAGATTACGAAAACATTCCCATCGCTTTTTATGTCATCATATTTATCATTGGAATTTACTTTTTCTCTAGGATTATTGCACATTTGGCTTCATTTTATAGTTCAAGTTATGAAATACTGATACAAATGTCGGAAAATAGTACTAATGAATTCATAATTATTAATATCTTGAGACTTCTAATTGACATTCGGTTATACGGCGAAGATTACGAAAACATTCCAATCGCTTTTGATGACATCATATTTATCATTAGAATACACTTTTTCTCTAGGAATATTGCACATTTGGCTTCATTTTATACTTCAGGTTATGAAATACTGATATAAATGTCGGAAAATATTACTAATGAATGCATAATTATTAATATCTTGAGACTTCTAATTGACCTTCGGTTATACGGAGAAGATTACGAAAACATTCCCGTCGCTTTTGATGTCATCATATTTATAATTAGAATTCACTTTTCTCTAGGATTATTGCAGATTTGGCTTCATCTTATAGTTCAGTTTATGAAATACTGATACAAATGTCGGAAAATATTACTAATGAATGCATAATTATTAATATCCTGAGACTTCTAATTGACCTTCGGTTATACGGCGAAGATTACGAAAACATTCCCATCGCTTTTGATGACATCATATTTATCATTAGAATTCACTTTTTCTCTAGGATTATTGCACATTTGGCTTCATTTTATAGTTCAGGTTATGAAATATTGATACAAATGTCGGAAAATATTACTAATGAATTTATAATTATTAATATCTTGAGACTTCTAATTGACCTTCGGTTATACGGCGAAGATTACGAAAACATTCCCATCGCTTTTGATGACATCATATTTATCATTAGAATTCACTTTTTCTCTAGGATTATTGCACATGTGGCTTCATCTTATAGTTCAGGTTATGAAATACTATTACAAATGTCGGAAAATATTACTAATGAATGCATAATTATTAATATATTGAGACTTCTAATTGACCTTCGGTTATACGGCGAAGATTACGAAAACATTCCCATCGCTTTTGATGACATCATATTTATCATTAGAATTCACTTTTTCCCTAGGATTATTGCACATTTGGCTTCATCTTATAGTTCAGTTTATGAAATACTGATACAAATGTCGGAAATTATTACTAATGAATGCATAATTATTAATATCTTGAGACTTCTAATTGACCTTCGGTTATACGGCGAAGATTACGAAAACATTCCCATCGCTTTTGATGACATCATATTTATCATTAGAATTCACTTTTTCTCTAGGATTATTGCACATGTGGCTTCATCTTATAGTTCAGGTTATGAAATACTATTACAAATGTCGGAAAATATTACTAATGAATGCATAATTATTAATATATTGAGACTTCTAATTGACCTTCGGTTATACGGCGAAGATTACGAAAACATTCCCATCGCTTTTGATGACATCATATTTATCATTAGAATTCACTTTTTCCCTAGGATTATTGCACATTTGGCTTCATCTTATAGTTCAGTTTATGAAATACTGATACAAATGTCGGAAATTATTACTAATGAATGCATAATTATTAATATCTTGAGACTTCTAATTGACCTTCGGTTATACGGCGAAGATTACGAAAACATTCCCATCGCTTTTGATGACATCATATTTATCATTAGAATTCACTTTTTCTCTAGGATTATTGCACATGTGGCTTCATCTTATAGTTCAGGTTATGAAATACTATTACAAATGTCGGAAAATATTACTAATGAATGCATAATTATTAATATATTGAGACTTCTAATTGACCTTCGGTTATACGGCGAAGATTACGAAAACATTCCCATCGCTTTTGATGACATCATATTTATCATTAGAATTCACTTTTTCCCTAGGATTATTGCACATTTGGCTTCATCTTATAGTTCAGTTTATGAAATACTGATACAAATGTCGGAAATTATTACTAATGAATGCATAATTATTAATATCTTGAGACTTCTAATTGACCTTCGGTTATACGGCGAAGATTACGAAAACATTCCCATCGCTTTTGATGACATCATATTTATCATTAGAATTCACTTTTTCTCTAGGATTATTGCACATTTGGCTTCATCTTATAGTTCAGGTTATGAAATACTGATACAAATGTAGTAAAATATTACTAATGAATGCATAATTATTAATATAAAGAGACTTCTAATTGGCATTGGGTTATACGGCGATAATTTCGAAAACATTCCCATCGCTTTTCATGACATCATATTTATCATTAGAATTCTCTTTTTCTCTAGGATTATTGCACATTGGACTTCATTTTATAGTTCAGGTTATGAAATACTGATACAAATGTCGGAAAATATTACTAATGAATGCATAATTATTAATATCTTGAGACTTCTAATTGACCTTCGGTTATACGGCGAAGATTACGAAAACATTCCCATCGCTTTTTATGTCAGCATATTTATCATTAGAATTCACTTTTTCTCTAGGATTATTGCACATTGGACTTCATTTTATAGTTCAGGTTATGAAATACTGATACAAATGTCGGAAAATATTACTAATGAATGCATAATTATTAATATCTTGAGACTTCTAATTGACCTTCGGTTATACGGAGAAGATTACGAAAACATTCCCATCGCTTTTTATGTCATCATATTTATCATTAGAATTCACTTTTTCTCTAGGATTATTGCACATTGGACTTCATTTTATAGTTCAGGTTATGAAATACTGATACAAATGTCGGAAAATATTACTAATGAATGCATAATTATTAATATCTTGAGACTTCTAATTGACCTTCGGTTATACGGCGAAGATTACGAAAACATTCCCATCGCTTTTTATGTCAGCATATTTATCATTAGAATTCACTTCTTCACTAGGATTATTGCACATTTGGCTTCATTTTATAGTTCAGGTTATGAAATACTGATACAAATGTCGGAAAATATTACTAATGAATGCATAATTATTAATATCTTGAGACTTCTAATTGACCTTCGGTTATACGGAGAAGATTACGAAAACATTCCCATCGCTTTTGATGACATCATATTTATCATTAGAATTCACTTTTTCTCTAGGATTATTGCACATTTGGCTTCATCTTATAGTTCAGTTTATGAAATACTGATACAAATGTCGGAAAATATTACTAATGAATGCATAATTATTAATATCTTGAGACTTCTAATTGACCTTCGGTTATACGGCGAAGATTACGAAAACATTCCCATCGCTTTTTATGTCATCATATTTATCATTAGAATTCACTTTTTCTCTAGGATTATTGCACATTGGACTTCATTTTATAGTTCAGGTTATGAAATACTGATACAAATGTCGGAAAATATTACTAATGAATGCATAATTATTAATATCTTGAGACTTCTAATTGACCTTCGGTTATACGGAGAAGATTACGAAAACATTCCCATCGCTTTTTATGTCATCATATTTATCATTAGAATTCACTTTTTCTCTAGGATTATTGCACATTGGACTTCATTTTATAGTTCAGGTTATGAAATACTGATACAAATATCGGAAAATATTACTAATGAATGCATAATTATTAATATCTTGAGATTTATAATTGACCTTCGGTTATACGGCGAAGATTACGAAAACATTCCCATCGCTTTTTATGTCAGCATATTTATCATTAGAATTCACTTCTTCACTAGGATTATTGCACATTTGGCTTCATTTTATAGTTCAGGTTATGAAATATTGATACAAATGTCGGAAAATATTACTAATGAATGCATAATTATTAATATCTTGAGACTTCTAATTGACCTTCGGTTATACGGCGAAGATTACGAAAACATTCCAATCGCTTTTGATGACATCATATTTATCATTAGAATTCACTTTTTCCCTAGGATTATTGCACATGTGGCTTCATCTTATAGTTCAGGTTATGAAATACTAATACAAATGTCGGAAAATATTACTAATGAATGCATAATTATTAATATCTTGAGACTTCTAATTGACCTTCGGTTATACGGCGAAGATTACGAAAACATTCCAATCGCTTTTGATGACATCATATTTATCATTAGAATACACTTTTTCTCTAGGAATATTGCACATTTGGCTTCATTTTATACTTCAGGTTATGAAATACTGATACAAATGTCGGAAAATATTACTAATGAATGCATAATTATTAATATCTTGAGACTTCTAATTGACCTTCGGTTATACGGCGAAGATTACGAAAACATTCCCATCGCTTTTGATGACATCATATTTATCATTAGAATTCACTTTTTCTCTAGGATTATTGCACATTGGACTTCATCTTATAGTTCAGGTTATGAAATACTGATACAAATGTCGGAAAATATTACTAATGAATGCATAATTATTAATATCTTGAGACTTCTAATTGACCTTCGGTTATACGGCGAAGATTACGAAAACATTCCAATCGCTTTTGATGACATCATATTTATCATTAGAATACACTTTTTCTCTAGGAATATTGCACATTTGGCTTCATTTTATACTTCAGGTTATGAAATACTGATACAAATGTCGGAAAATATTACTAATGAATGCATAATTATTAATATCTTGAGACTTCTAATTGACCTTCGGTTATACGGCGAAGATTACGAAAACATTCCCATCGCTTTTGATGACATCATATTTATCATTAGAATTCACTTTTTCCCTAGGATTATTGCACATGTGGCTTCATCTTATAGTTCAGGTTATGAAATACTAATACAAATGTCGGAAAATATTACTAATGAATGCATAATTATTAATATCTTGAGACTTCTAATTGACCTTCGGTTATACGGCGAAGATTACGAAAACATTCCAATCGCTTTTGATGACATCATATTTATCATTAGAATACACTTTTTCTCTAGGAATATTGCACATTTGGCTTCATTTTATACTTCAGGTTATGAAATACTGATACAAATGTCGGAAAATATTACTAATGAATGCATAATTATTAATATCTTGAGACTTCTAATTGACCTTCGGTTATACGGCGAAGATTACGAAAACATTCCCATCGCTTTTGATGACATCATATTTATCATTAGAATTCACTTTTTCCCTAGGATTATTGCACATGTGGCTTCATCTTATAGTTCAGGTTATGAAATACTAATACAAATGTCGGAAAATATTACTAATGAATGCATAATTATTAATATCTTGAGACTTCTAATTGACCTTCGGTTATACGGCGAAGATTACGAAAACATTCCAATCGCTTTTGATGACATCATATTTATCATTAGAATACACTTTTTCTCTAGGAATATTGCACATTTGGCTTCATTTTATACTTCAGGTTATGAAATACTGATACAAATGTCGGAAAATATTACTAATGAATGCATAATTATTAATATCTTGAGACTTCTAATTGACCTTCGGTTATACGGCGAAGATTACGAAAACATTCCCATCGCTTTTGATGACATCATATTTATCATTAGAATTCACTTTTTCTCTAGGATTATTGCACATTTGGCTTCATCTTATAGTTCAGTTTATGAAATACTGATACAAATGTCGGAAAATATTACTAATGAATGCATAATTATTAATATCTTGAGTCTGCTAATTGACCTTCGGTTATACGGCGAAGATTACGAAAACATTCCCATCGCTTTTTATGTCAGCATATTTATCATTAGAATTCACTTCTTCACTAGGATTATTGCACCTGTAGCTTCATCTTATAGTTCAGGTTATGAAATACTAATACAAATGTCGGAAAATATTACTAATGAATGCATAATTATTTATATCTTGAGACTTCTAATTGACCTTCGGTTATACGGCGAAGATTACGAAAACATTCCCATCGCTTTTGATGACATCATATTTATCATTAGAATTCACTTTTTCTCTAGGATTATTGCACATGTGGCTACATATTATAGTTCAGGTTATGAAATACTAATACAAATGTCGGAAAATATTACTAATGAATGCATAATTATTAATATCTTGAGACTTCTAATTGACCTTCGGTTATACGGCGAAGATTACGAAAACATTCCCATCGCTTTTGATGACATCATATTTATCATTAGAATTCACTTTTTCTCTAGGATTATTGCACATGTGGCTTCATATTATAGTTCAGGTTATGAAATACTAATACAAATGTCGGAAAATATTACTAATGAATGCATAATTATTAATATCTTGAGACTTCTAATTGACCTTCGTTTATACGGCGAAGATTACAAAAACATTCACATCGCTTTTGATGTCATCATATTTATCATTAGAATTCACTTTTTCTCTAGGATTATTGCACATTTGGCTTCATCTTATAGTTCAGGTTATGAAATATTGATATAAATGTCGGAAAATATTACTAATGAATGCATAATTATTAAAATCTTGAGACTTGTAATTGACCTTCGGTTATACGGGAAGATTACGAAAACATTCCAATCGCTTTTGATGACATCATATTTATCATTAGAATTCACTTTTTCCCTAGGATTATTGCACATTTGGCTTCATCTTATAGTTCAGTTTATGAAATACTGATACAAATGTCGGAAAATATTACTAATGAATGCATAATTATTAATATCTTGAGACTTCTAATTGACCTTCGGTTATACGGCAAAGATTACGAAAACATTCCCATCGCTTTTGATGTCATCACATTTATCATTAGAATTCACTTTTTCACTAGGATTATTGCACATGTGGCTTCATCTTATAGTTCAGGTTATGCAATACTAATACAAATGTGGGAAAATATTACTAATGAATGCGTAATTATTAATATCTTGAGACTTCTAATTGACCTTCGTTTATACGGCGAAGATTACGAAAACATTCCCATCGCTTTTGATGACATCATATTTATCATTAGAATTCACTTTTTCTCTAGGATTATTGCACATTTGGCTTCATCTTATAGTTCAGGTTATGAAATACTGATACAAATGTCGGAAAATATTACTAATGAATGCATAATTATTAATATCTTGATACTTCTAATTGACATTCGGTTATACGGCGAAGATTACGAAAACATTCCCATCGCTTTTGATGACATCATATTTATCATTAGAATTCACTTTTTCTCTAGGATTATTGCACATTTGGCTTCATCTTATAGTTCAGGTTATGAAATACTGATACAAATGTCGGAAAATATTACTAATGAATGCATAATTATTAATATCTTGAGACTTCTAATTGACCTTCGGTTATACGGCGAAGATTACGAAAACATTCCCATCGCTTTTGATGACATCATATTTATCATTAGAATTCACTTTTTCTCTAGGATTATTGCACATTTGGGTTCATCTTATAGTTCAGGTTATGAAATACTAATACAAATGTCGGAAAATATTACTAATGAATGCATAATTATTAATATCTTGAGACTTCTAATTGACCTTCGGTTATACGGCGAAGATTACGAAAACATTCCCATCGCTTTTGATGACATCATATTTATCATTAGAATTAACTTTTCTCTAGGATTATTGCACATTTGGCTTCATCTTATAGTTCAGTTTATGATATACTGATACAAATGTCGGAAAATATTACTAATGAATGCATAATTATTAATATCTTGAGACTTCTAATTGACCTTCGGTTATACGGCAAAGATTACGAAAACATTGCCATCGCTTTTGATGTCATCATATTTATCATTACAATTCACTTTTTCACTAGGATTATTGCACATATGGCTTCATCTTATAGTTCAGTTATGAAATAGAAATAATACAAATGTCGGAAAATAGTACTAATGAATGCATAAATATTAATATCTTGAGACTTCTAATTGACCTTCGGTTATACGGCGAAGATTACGAAAACATTCCCATCGCTTTTGATGACATCATATTTATCATTAGAATTCACTTTTTCTCTAGGATTATTGCACATTTGGCTTCATCTTATAGTTCAGGTTATGAAATACTAATACAAATGTCGGAAAATATTACTAATGAATGCATAATTATTTATATCTTGAGACTTCTAATTGACCTTCGGTTATACGGCGAAGATTACGAAAACATTCCCATCGCTTTTGATGACATCATATTTATCATTAGAATTCACTTTTTCTCTAGGATTATTGCACATTGGACTTCATCTTATAGTTCAGGTTATGAAATACTGATACAAATGTCGGAAAATATTACTAATGAATGCATAATTATTAATATCTTGAGACTTCTAATTGACCTTCGGTTATACGGAGAAGATTACGAAAACATTCCCGTCGCTTTTGATGTCATCATATTTATCATTAGAATTCACTTTTTCACTAGGATTATTGCATATGTGGCTTCATCTTATAATTCAGTTTATGAAATACTGATACAAATGTCGGAAAATATTACTAATGAATGCATAATTATTTATATCTTGAGACTTCTAATTGACCTTCGGTTATACGGCGAAGATTACGAAAACATTCCCATCGCTTTTGATGACATCATATTTATCATTAGAATTCACTTTTTCTCTAGGATTATTGCACATGTGGCTACATATTATAGTTCAGGTTATGAAATACTAATACAAATGTCGGAAAATATTACTAATGAATGCATAATTATTAATATCTTGAGACTTCTAATTGACCTTCGGTTATACGGCGAAGATTACGAAAACATTCCCATCGCTTTTGATGACATCATATTTATCATTAGAATTCACTTTTTCTCTAGGATTATTGCACATGTGGCTTCATATTATAGTTCAGGTTATGAAATACTAATACAAATGTCGGAAAATATTACTAATGAATGCATAATTATTAATATCTTGAGACTTCTAATTGACCTTCGTTTATACGGCGAAGATTACAAAAACATTCACATCGCTTTTGATGTCATCATATTTATCATTAGAATTCACTTTTTCTCTAGGATTATTGCACATGTGGCTTCATCTTATAGTTCAGGTTATGCAATACTAATACAAATGTGGGAAAATATTACTAATGAATGCGTAATTATTAATATCTTGAGACTTCTAATTGACCTTCGTTTATACGGCGAAGATTACGAAAACATTCCCATCGCTTTTGATGACATCATATTTATCATTAGAATTCACTTTTTCTCTAGGATTATTGCACATTGGACTTCATCTTATAGTTCAGGTTATGAAATACTGATACAAATGTCGGAAAATATTACTAATGAATGCATAATTATTAATATCTTGAGACTTCTAATTGACCTTCGGTTATACGGAGAAGATTACGAAAACATTCCCGTCGCTTTTGATGTCATCATATTTATCATTAGAATTCACTTTTTCACTAGGATTATTGCATATGTGGCTTCATCTTATAATTCAGTTTATGAAATACTGATACAAATGTCGGAAAATATTACTAATGAATGCATAATTATTTATATCTTGAGACTTCTAATTGACCTTCGGTTATACGGCGAAGATTACGAAAACATTCCCATCGCTTTTGATGACATCATATTTATCATTAGAATTCACTTTTTCTCTAGGATTATTGCACATGTGGCTACATATTATAGTTCAGGTTATGAAATACTAATACAAATGTCGGAAAATATTACTAATGAATGCATAATTATTAATATCTTGAGACTTCTAATTGACCTTCGGTTATACGGCGAAGATTACGAAAACATTCCCATCGCTTTTGATGACATCATATTTATCATTAGAATTCACTTTTTCTCTAGGATTATTGCACATGTGGCTTCATATTATAGTTCAGGTTATGAAATACTAATACAAATGTCGGAAAATATTACTAATGAATGCATAATTATTAATATCTTGAGACTTCTAATTGACCTTCGTTTATACGGCGAAGATTACAAAAACATTCACATCGCTTTTGATGTCATCATATTTATCATTAGAATTCACTTTTTCTCTAGGATTATTGCACATGTGGCTTCATCTTATAGTTCAGGTTATGCAATACTAATACAAATGTGGGAAAATATTACTAATGAATGCGTAATTATTAATATCTTGAGACTTCTAATTGACCTTCGTTTATACGGCGAAGATTACGAAAACATTCCCATCGCTTTTGATGACATCATATTTATCATTAGAATTCACTTTTTCTCTAGGATTATTGCACATTTGGCTTCATCTTATAGTTCAGGTTATGAAATACTGATACAAATGTCGGAAAATATTACTAATGAATGCATAATTATTAATATCTTGATACTTCTAATTGACATTCGGTTATACGGCGAAGATTACGAAAACATTCCCATCGCTTTTGATGACATCATATTTATCATTAGAATTCACTTTTTCTCTAGGATTATTGCACATTTGGCTTCATCTTATAGTTCAGGTTATGAAATACTGATACAAATGTCGGAAAATATTACTAATGAATGCATAATTATTAATATCTTGAGACTTCTAATTGACCTTCGGTTATACGGCGAAGATTACGAAAACATTCCCATCGCTTTTGATGACATCATATTTATCATTAGAATTCACTTTTTCTCTAGGATTATTGCACATTTGGGTTCATCTTATAGTTCAGGTTATGAAATACTAATACAAATGTCGGAAAATATTACTAATGAATGCATAATTATTAATATCTTGAGACTTCTAATTGACCTTCGGTTATACGGCGAAGATTACGAAAACATTCCCATCGCTTTTGATGACATCATATTTATCATTAGAATTAACTTTTCTCTAGGATTATTGCACATTTGGCTTCATCTTATAGTTCAGTTTATGATATACTGATACAAATGTCGGAAAATATTACTAATGAATGCATAATTATTAATATCTTGAGACTTCTAATTGACCTTCGGTTATACGGCAAAGATTACGAAAACATTGCCATCGCTTTTGATGTCATCATATTTATCATTACAATTCACTTTTTCACTAGGATTATTGCACATATGGCTTCATCTTATAGTTCAGTTATGAAATAGAAATAATACAAATGTCGGAAAATAGTACTAATGAATGCATAAATATTAATATCTTGAGACTTCTAATTGACCTTCGGTTATACGGCGAAGATTACGAAAACATTCCCATCGCTTTTGATGACATCATATTTATCATTAGAATTCACTTTTTCTCTAGGATTATTGCACATTTGGCTTCATCTTATAGTTCAGGTTATGAAATACTAATACAAATGTCGGAAAATATTACTAATGAATGCATAATTATTTATATCTTGAGACTTCTAATTGACCTTCGGTTATACGGCGAAGATTACGAAATCATTCCCATCGCTTTTGATGACATCATATTTATCATTAGAATTCACTTTTTCTCTAGGATTATTGCACATTGGACTTCATCTTATAGTTCAGGTTATGAAATACTGATACAAATGTCGGAAAATATTACTAATGAATGCATAATTATTAATATCTTGAGACTTCTAATTGACCTTCGGTTATACGGAGAAGATTACGAAAACATTCCCGTCGCTTTTGATGTCATCATATTTATCATTAGAATTCACTTTTTCACTAGGATTATTGCATATGTGGCTTCATCTTATAATTCAGTTTATGAAATACTGATACAAATGTCGGAAAATATTACTAATGAATGCATAATTATTTATATCTTGAGACTTCTAATTGACCTTCGGTTATACGGCGAAGATTACGAAAACATTCCCATCGCTTTTGATGACATCATATTTATCATTAGAATTCACTTTTTCTCTAGGATTATTGCACATGTGGCTACATATTATAGTTCAGGTTATGAAATACTAATACAAATGTCGGAAAATATTACTAATGAATGCATAATTATTAATATCTTGAGACTTCTAATTGACCTTCGGTTATACGGCGAAGATTACGAAAACATTCCCATCGCTTTTGATGACATCATATTTATCATTAGAATTCACTTTTTCTCTAGGATTATTGCACATGTGGCTTCATATTATAGTTCAGGTTATGAAATACTAATACAAATGTCGGAAAATATTACTAATGAATGCATAATTATTAATATCTTGAGACTTCTAATTGACCTTCGTTTATACGGCGAAGATTACAAAAACATTCACATCGCTTTTGATGTCATCATATTTATCATTAGAATTCACTTTTTCTCTAGGATTATTGCACATTTGGCTTCATCTTATAGTTCAGGTTATGAAATATTAATATAAATGTCGGAAAATATTACTAATGAATGCATAATTATTAAAATCTTGAGACTTGTAATTGACCTTCGGTTATACGGGAAGATTACGAAAACATTCCAATCGCTTTTGATGACATCATATTTATCATTAGAATTCACTTTTTCCCTAGGATTATTGCACATTTGGCTTCATCTTATAGTTCAGTTTATGAAATACTGATACAAATGTCGGAAAATATTACTAATGAATGCATAATTATTAATATCTTGAGACTTCTAATTGACCTTCGGTTATACGGCAAAGATTACGAAAACATTCCCATCGCTTTTGATGTCATCACATTTATCATTAGAATTCACTTTTTCACTAGGATTATTGCACGTGTGGCTTCATCTTATAGTTCATGTTATGCAATACTAATACAAATGTGGGAAAATATTACTAATGAATGCGTAATTATTAATATCTTGAGACTTCTAATTGACCTTCGTTTATACGGCGAAGATTACGAAAACATTCCCATCGCTTTTGATGACATCATATTTATCATTAGAATTCACTTTTTCTCTAGGATTATTGCACATTTGGCTTCATCTTATAGTTCAGGTTATGAAATACTGATACAAATGTCGGAAAATATTACTAATGAATGCATAATTATTAATATCTTGATACTTCTAATTGACATTCGGTTATACGGCGAAGATTACGAAAACATTCCCATCGCTTTTGATGACATCATATTTATCATTAGAATTCACTTTTTCTCTAGGATTATTGCACATTTGGCTTCATCTTATAGTTCAGGTTATGAAATACTGATACAAATGTCGGAAAATATTACTAATGAATGCATAATTATTAATATCTTGAGACTTCTAATTGACCTTCGGTTATACGGCGAAGATTACGAAAACATTCCCATCGCTTTTGATGACATCATATTTATCATTAGAATTCACTTTTTCTCTAGGATTATTGCACATTTGGCTTCATCTTATAGTTCAGGTTATGAAATACTAATACAAATGTCGGAAAATATTACTAATGAATGCATAATTATTTATATCTTGAGACTTCTAATTGACCTTCGGTTATACGGCGAAGATTACGAAAACATTCCCATCGCTTTTGATGACATCATATTTATCATTAGAATTCACTTTTTCTCTAGGATTATTGCACATTTGGCTTCATCTTATAGTTCAGGTTATGAAATACTAATACAAATGTCGGAAAATATTACTAATGAATGCATAATTATTTATATCTTGAGACTTCTAATTGACCTTCGGTTATACGGCGAAGATTACGAAAACATTCCCATCGCTTTTGATGACATCATATTTATCATTAGAATTCACTTTTTCTCTAGGATTATTGCACATTTGGCTTCATCTTATAGTTCAGGTTATGAAATACTAATACAAATGTCGGAAAATATTACTAATGAATGCATAATTATTTATATCTTGAGACTTCTAATTGACCTTCGGTTATACGGCGAAGATTACGAAAACATTCCCATCGCTTTTGATGACATCATATTTATCATTAGAATTAACTTTTCTCTAGGATTATTGCACATTTGGCTTCATCTTATAGTTCAGTTTATGATATACTGATACAAATGTCGGAAAATATTACTAATGAATGCATAATTATTTATATCTTGAGACTTCTAATTGACCTTCGGTTATACGGCAAAGATTACGAAAACATTGCCATCGCTTTTGATGTCATCATATTTATCATTACAATTCACTTTTTCACTAGGATTATTGCACATATGGCTTCATCTTATAGTTCAGGTTATGAAATAGAAATAATACAAATGTCGGAAAATAGTAATAATGAATGCATAATTATTAATATCTTGAGACTTCTAATTGACCTTCGGTTATACGGCGAAGATTACGAAAACATTCCCATCGCTTTTGATGACATCATATTTATCATTAGAATTCACTTTTTCTCTAGGATTATTGCACATTTGGCTTCATCTTATAGTTCAGTTTACGAAATACTGATACAAATGTCGGAAAATATTACTAATGAAGGCATAATTATTAATATCTTGAGACTTCTAATTGACCTTCGGTTATACGGCGAAGATTACGAAAACATTCCCATCGCTTTTGATGTCATCATATTTATCATTAGAATTCTCTTTTTCTCTAGGATTATTGCACATTTGGCTTCATCTTATAGTTCAGGTTATGAAATACTGATACAAATGTCGGAAAATATTACTAATGAATGCATAATTATTAATATCTTGAGACTTCTAATTGACCTTCGGTTATACGGCGAAGATTACGAAAACATTCCCATCGCTTTTGATGACATCATATTTATCATTAGAATTCACTTTTTCTCTAGGATTATTGCACATTGGACTTCATCTTATAGTTCAGGTTATGAAATACTGATACAAATGTCGGAAAATATTACTAATGAATGCATAATTATTAATATCTTGAGACTTCTAATTGACCTTCGGTTATACGGAGAAGATTACGAAAACATTCCCGTCGCTTTTGATGTCATCATATTTATCATTAGAATTCACTTTTTCACTAGGATTATTGCATATGTGGCTTCATCTTATAATTCAGTTTATGAAATACTGATACAAATGTCGGAAAATATTACTAATGAATGCATCATTATTTATATCTTGAGATTCTAATTGACCCTCGGTTATACGGCGAAGATTACGAAAACATTCCCATCGCTTTTGATGACATCATATTTATCATTAGAATTCACTTTTCTCTAGGATTATTGCACATTTGGCTTCATCTTATAGTTCAGTTTATGATATACTGATACAAATGTCGGAAAATATTACTAATGAATGCATAATTATTAATATCTTGAGACTTCTAATTGACCTTCAGTTATACGGCAAAGATTACGAAAACATTCCCATCGCTTTTGATGTCATCATATTTAGCATTATAATTCACTTTTTCACTAGGATTATTGCACATGTGGCTTCATCTTATAGTACAGGTTATGAAATACTAATACAAATGTCGGAAAATAGTACTAATGAATGCATAATTATTAATATCTTGAGACTTCTAATTGACCTTCGGTTATACGGCGAAGATTACGAAAACATTCCCATCGCTTTTGATGACATCATATTTATCATTAGAATTCACTTTTTCTCTAGGATTATTGCACATTTGGCTTCATCTTATAGTTCAGTTTATGAAATACTGATACAAATGTCGGAAAATATTACTAATGAATGCATAATTATTAATATCTTGAGACTTCTAATTGACCTTCGGTTATACGGCGAAGATTACGAAAACATTACTATCGCTTTTGATGACATCATATTTATCATTAGAATTCACTTTTTCTCGAGGATTATTGCACATTTGGCTTCATCTTATAGTTCAGGTTATGAAATACTAATACAAATGTCGGAAAATATTACTAATGAATGCGTAATTATTAATATCTTGAGACTTCTAATTGACCTTCGGTTATACGGCGAAGATTACGAAAACATTCCCATTGCTTTTGATGACATCATATTTATCATTAGAATTCACTTTTTCCCTAGGATTATTGCACATTTGGCTTCATCTTATAGTTCAGTTTATGAAATACTGATACAAATGTCGGAAAATATTACTAATGAATGCATAATTATTAATATCTTGAGACTTCTAATTGACCTTCGGTTATACGGCAAAGATTACGAAAACATTCCCATCGCTTTTGATGACATCATATTTATCATTAGATTTCACTTTTTCTCTAGGATTATCGCACATTTGGCTTCATCTTATAGTTCAGGTTATGAAATACTAATACAAATGTCGGAAAATATTACTAATGAATGCATAATTATTTATATCTTGAAACTTCTAATTGACCTTCGGTTATACGGCGAAGATTACGAAAACATTCCCATCGCTTTTGATGACATCATATTTATCATTAGAATTCACTTTTCTCTAGGATTATTGCACATTTGGCTTCATCTTATAGTTCAGTTTATGAAATACTGATACAAATGTCGGAAAATATTACTAATGAATGCATAATTATTAATATCTTGAGACTTCTAATTGACCTTCGGTTATACGGAGAAGATTACGAAAACATTCCCGTCGCTTTTGATGTCATCATATTTATCATTAGAATTCACTTTTTCACTAGGATTATTGCATATGTGGCTTCATCTTATAGTTCAGTTTATGAAATACTGATACAAATATCGGAAAATATTATTAATGAATGCATCATTATTTATATCTTGAGATTCTAATTGACCCTCGGTTATACGGCGAAGATTACGAAAACATTCCCATCGCTTTTGATGACATCATATTTATCATTAGAATTCACTTTTCTCTAGGATCATTGCACATTTGGCTTCATCTTATAGTTCAGTTTATGATATACTGATACAAATGTCGGAAAATATTACTAATGAATGCATAATTATTAATATCTTGAGACTTCTAATTGACCTTCGGTTATACGGCAAAGATTACGAAAACATTCCCATCGCTTTTGATGTCATCATATTTATCATTATAATTCACTTTTTCACTAGGATTATTGCACATTTGGCTTCATCTTATAGTTCAGTTTATGAAATACTAATACAAATGTCGGAAAATATTACTAATGAATGCATAATTATTTATATCTTGAAACTTCTAATTGACCTTCGGTTATACGGCGAAGATTACGAAAACATTCCCATCGCTTTTGATAACATCATATTTATCATTAGAATTCACTTTTCTCTAGGATTATTGCACATGTGGCTTCATCTTATAGTTCAGGTTATGAAATACTAATACAAATGTCGGAAAATATTACTAATGAATGCATAATTATTAATATCTTGAGACTTCTAATTGACCTTCGGTTATACGGCGAAGATTACGAAAACATTCCCATCGCTTTTGATGACATCATATTTATCATTAGAATTCACTTTTTCTCTAGGATTATTGCACATGTGGCTTCATCTTATAGTTCAGGTTATGAAATACTAATACAAATGTCGGAAAATATTACTAATGAATGCATAATTATTTATATATTGAGACTTCTAATTGACCTTCGGTTATACGGCGAAGATTACGAAAACATTCCCATCGCTTTTTATGTCATCATATTTATCATTAGAATTCACTTTTCTCTAGGATTATTGCACATTTGGCTTCATTTTATACTTCAGGTTATGAAATACTGATACAAATGTCGGAAATTAGTACTAATGAATGCATAATTATTAATATCTTGAGACTTCTAATTGACCTTCGGTTATACGGCGAAGATTACGAAAACATTCCAATCGCTTTTGATGACATCATATTTATCATTAGAATACACTTCTTCTCTAGGAATATTGCACATTTGGCTTCATTTTATACTTCAGGTTATGAAATACTGATACAAATGTCGGAAAATATTACTAATGAATACATAATTATTAATATCTTGAGACTTCTAATTGACCTTCGGTTATACGGCGAAGATTACGAAAACATTCCCATCGCTTTTGATGACATCATATTTATCATTAGAATTCACTTTTTCTCTAGGATTATTGCACATTTGGCTTCATCTTATAGTTCAGTTTATGAAATACTGATACAAATGTCTGAAAATATCACTAATGAATGCATAATTATTAATATCTTGAGACTTCTAATTGACCTTCGGTTATACGGAGAAGATTACGAAAACATTCCCGTCGCTTTTGATGTCATCATATTTATAATTAGAATTCACTTTTCTCTAGGATTATTGCACATTTGGCTTCATCTTATAGTTCAGTTTATGAAATACTGATACAAATGTCGGAAAATATTACTAATGAATGCATAATTATTAATATCTTGAGACTTCTAATTGACCTTCGGTTATACGGCAAAGATTACGAAAACATTCCCGTCGCTTTTGATGTCATCATATTTATAATTAGAATTCACTTTTCTCTAGGATTATTGCACATTTGGCTTCATCTTATAGTTCAGGTTATGAAATACTAATACAAATGTCGGAAAATAATACTAATGAATGCATAATTATTTATATCTTGAAACTTCTAATTGACCTTCGGTTATACGGCGAAGATTACGAAAACATTCCCATCGCTTTTGATAACATCATATTTATCATTAGAATTCACTTTTTCACTAGGATTATTGCACATGTGGCTTCATCTTATAGTTCAGGTTATGAAATACTAATACAAATGTCGGAAAATATTACTAATGAATGCATAATTATTAATATCTTGAGACTTCTAATTGACCTTCGGTTATACGGCGAAGATTACGAAAACATTCCCATTGCTTTTGATGACATCATATTTATCATTAGAATTCACTTTTTCCCTAGGATTATTGCACATTTGGCTTCATCTTATAGTTCAGTTTATGAAATACTGATACAAATGTCGGAAAATATTACTAATGAATGCATAATTATTAATATCTTGAGACTTCTAATTGACCTTCGGTTATACGGAGAAGATTACGAAAACATTCCCGTCGCTTTTGATGTCATCATATTTATCATTAGAATTCACTTTTTCACTAGGATTATTGCATATGTGGCTTCATCTTATAGTTCAGTTTATGAAATACTGATACAAATATCGGAAAATATTATTAATGAATGCATCATTATTTATATCTTGAGATTCTAATTGACCCTCGGTTATACGGCGAAGATTACGAAAACATTCCCATCGCTTTTGATGACATCATATTTATCATTAGAATTCACTTTTCTCTAGGATCATTGCACATTTGGCTTCATCTTATAGTTCAGTTTATGATATACTGATACAAATGTCGGAAAATATTACTAATGAATGCATAATTATTAATATCTTGAGACTTCTAATTGACCTTCGGTTATACGGCAAAGATTACGAAAACATTCCCATCGCTTTTGATGTCATCATATTTATCATTATAATTCACTTTTTCACTAGGATTATTGCACATGTGGCTTCATCTTATAGTTCAGTTTATGAAATACTAATACAAATGTCGGAAAATATTACTAATGAATGCATAATTATTTATATCTTGAAACTTCTAATTGACCTTCGGTTATACGGCGAAGATTACGAAAACATTCCCATCGCTTTTGATAACATCATATTTATCATTAGAATTCACTTTTCTCTAGGATTATTGCACATTTGGCTTCATCTTATAGTTCAGGTTATGAAATACTAATACAAATGTCGGAAAATATTACTAATGAATGCATAATTATTAATATCTTGAGACTTCTAATTGACCTTCGGTTATACGGCGAAGATTACGAAAACATTCCCATCGCTTTTGATGACATCATATTTATCATTAGAATTCACTTTTTCTCTAGGATTATTGCACATGTGGCTTCATCTTATAGTTCAGGTTATGAAATACTAATACAAATGTCGGAAAATATTACTAATGAATGCATAATTATTTATATATTGAGACTTCTAATTGACCTTCGGTTATACGGCGAAGATTACGAAAACATTCCCATCGCTTTTTATGTCATCATATTTATCATTAGAATTCACTTTTCTCTAGGATTATTGCACATTTGGCTTCATTTTATACTTCAGGTTATGAAATACTGATACAAATGTCGGAAATTAGTACTAATGAATGCATAATTATTAATATCTTGAGACTTCTAATTGACCTTCGGTTATACGGCGAAGATTACGAAAACATTCCAATCGCTTTTGATGACATCATATTTATCATTAGAATACACTTCTTCTCTAGGAATATTGCACATTTGGCTTCATTTTATACTTCAGGTTATGAAATACTGATACAAATGTCGGAAAATATTACTAATGAATACATAATTATTAATATCTTGAGACTTCTAATTGACCTTCGGTTATACGGCGAAGATTACGAAAACATTCCCATCGCTTTTGATGACATCATATTTATCATTAGAATTCACTTTTTCTCTAGGATTATTGCACATTTGGCTTCATCTTATAGTTCAGTTTATGAAATACTGATACAAATGTCTGAAAATATCACTAATGAATGCATAATTATTAATATCTTGAGACTTCTAATTGACCTTCGGTTATACGGAGAAGATTACGAAAACATTCCCGTCGCTTTTGATGTCATCATATTTATAATTAGAATTCACTTTTCTCTAGGATTATTGCACATTTGGCTTCATCTTATAGTTCAGTTTATGAAATACTGATACAAATGTCGGAAAATATTACTAATGAATGCATAATTATTAATATCTTGAGACTTCTAATTGACCTTCGGTTATACGGCAAAGATTACGAAAACATTCCCATCGCTTTTGATGTCATCATATTTATTATTATAATTCACTTTTTCACTAGGATTATTGCACATTTGGCTTCATCTTATAGTTCAGGTTATGAAATACTGATACAAATGTCGGAAAATATTACTAATGAATGCATAATTATTTATATCTTGAAACTTCTAATTGACCTTCGGTTATACGGCGAAGATTACGAAAACATTCCCATCGCTTTTGATAACATCATATTTATCATTAGAATTCACTTTTTCACTAGGATTATTGCACATGTGGCTTCATCTTATAGTTCAGGTTATGAAATACTAATACAAATGTCGGAAAATATTACTAATGAATGCATAATTATTAATATCTTGAGACTTCTAATTGACCTTCGTTTATACGGCGAAGATTACAAAAACATTCCCATCGCTTTTGATGACATCATATTTATCATTAGAATTCACTTTTTCCCTAGGATTATTGCACATTTGGCTTCATCTTATAGTTCAGTTTATGAAATACTGACACAAATGTCGGAAAATATTACTAATGAATGCATAATTATTAATATCTTGAGACTTCTAATTGACCTTCGGTTATACGGCGAAGATTACGAAAACATTCCCATCGCTTTTGATGACATCATATTTATCATTAGAATTTACTTTTTCCCTAGGATTATTGCACATTTGGCTTCATCTTATAGTTCAGTTTATGAAATACTGATACAAATGTCGGAAAATATTACTAATGAATGCATAATTATTAATATCTTGAGACTTCTAATTGACCTTCGGTCATACGGCGAAGATTACGAAAACATTCCCATCGCTTTTGATGACATCATATTTATCATTAGAATTCACTTTTTCTCTAGGATTATTGCACATTTGGCTTCATCTTATAGTTCAGTTTATGAAATACTGATACAAATGTCGGAAAATATTACTAATGAATGCATAATTATTAATATCTTGAGACTTGTAATTGACCTTCGGTTATAGGGCGAAGATTACGAAAACATTCCCATCGCTTTTGATGACATCATATTTATCATTAGAATACACTTTTTCTCTAGGAATATTGCACATTTGGCTTCATTTTATACTTCAGGTTATGAAATACTGATACAAATGTCGGAAAATATTACTAATGAATGCATAATTATTAATATCTTGAGACTTCTAATTGACCTTCGGTTATACGGCGAAGATTACGAAAACATTCCCATCGCTTTTGATGACATCATATTTATCATTAGAATTCACTTTTTCTCTAGGATTATTGCACATTTGGCTTCATCTTATAGTTCAGTTTATGAAATACTGATACAAATGTCGGAAAATATTACTAATGAATGCATAATTATTAATATCTTGAGACTTCTAATTGACCTTCGGTTATACGGCGAAGATTACGAAAACATTCCCGTCGCTTTTGATGTCATCATATTTATCATTAGAATTCACTTTTTCACTAGGATTATTGCACATGTGGCTTCATCTTATAGTTCAGGTTATGAAATACTAATACAAATGTCGGAAAATATTACTAATGAATGCATAATTATTTATATCTTGAGACTTCTAATTGACCTTCGGTTATACGGCGAAGATTACGAAAACATTCCCATCGCTTTTGATGACATCATATTTATCATTAGAATTCACTTTTCTCTAGGATTATTGCACATTTGGCTTCATCTTATAGTTCAGTTTATGAAATACTGATACAAATGTCGGAAAATATTACTAATGAATGCATAATTATTAATATCTTGAGACTTCTAATTGACCTTCGGTTATACGGCGAAGATTACGAAAACATTCCCATTGCTTTTGATGACATCATATTTATCATTAGAATTCACTTTTTCACTAGGATTATTGCACATGTGGCTTCATGTTATAGTTCAGGTTATGAAATACTAATACAAATGTCGGAAAATATTACTAATGAATGCATAATTATTTATATCTTGAGACTTCTAATTGACCTTCGGTTATACGGCGAAGATTACGAAAACATTCCCATCGCTTTTGATGACATCATATTTATCATTAGAATTCACTTTTCTCTAGGATTATTGCACATTTGGCTTCATCTTATAGTTCAGTTTATGAAATACTGATACAAATGTCGGAAAATATTACTAATGAATGCATAATTATTAATATCTTGCGACTTCTAATTGACCTTAGGTTATACGGCGAAGATTACTAAAACATTCCCATCACTTTTGATGACATCATATTTATCATTATAATTCACTTTTCTCTAGGATTATTGCACATGTGGCTTCATCTTATAGTTCAGGTTATGAAATACTAATACAAATGTCGGAAAATATTACTAATGAATGCATAATTATTAATATCTTGAGACTTCTAATTGACCTTCGGTTATACGGCGAAGATTACGAAAACATTCCCATCGCTTTTGATGACATCATATTTATCATTAGAATTTACTTTTTCTCTAGGATTATTGCACATGTGGCTTCATATTATAGTTCAGGTTATGAAATACTAATACAAATGTCGGAAAATATTACTAATGAATGCATAATTATTAATATCATGAGACTTCTAATTGACCTTCGTTTATACGGCGAAGATTACAAAAACATTCCCATCGCTTTTGATGTCATCATATTTATCATTAGAATTCACTTTTTCACTAGGATTATTGCACATTTGGCTTCATCTTATAGTTCAGTTTATGAAATATTGATACAAATGTCGGAAAATATTACTAATGAATGCATAATTATTAATATCTTGAGACTTGTAATTGACCTTCGGTTATACGGGAAGATTACGAAAACATTCCCATCGCTTTTGATGACATCATATTTATCATTAGAATTCACTTTTTCCCTAGGATTATTGCACATTTGGCTTCATCTTATAGTTCAGTTTATGAAATATTGACACAAATGTCGGAAAATATTACTAATGAATGCATAATTATTAATATCTTGAGACTTCTAATTGACCTTCGGTTATACGGCGAAGATTACGAAAACATTCCCATCGCTTTTGATGACATCATATTTATCATTAGAATTCACTTTATCCCTAGGATTATTGCACATTTGGCTTCATCTTATAGTTCAGTTTATGAAATACTGACACAAATGTCGGAAAATATTACTAATGAATGCATAATTATTAATATCTTGAGACTTCTAATTGACCTTCGGTTATACGGCGAAGATTACGAAAACATTCCCATCGCTTTTGATGTCATCATATTTATCATTAGAATTCACTTTTTCACTAGGATTATTGCACATGTGGCTTCATCTTATAGTTCAGGTTATGAAATACTAATACAAATGTCGGAAAATATTACTAATGAATGCATAATTATTAATATCTTGAGTCTTCTAATTGACCTTCGTTTATACGGCGAAGATTACAAAAACATTCCCATCGCTTTTGATGTCATCATATTTATCATTAGAATTCACTTTTTCACTAGGTTTATTGCACATTTGGCTTCATCTTATAGTTCACTTTATGAAATACTAATACAAATGTCGGAAAATATTACTAATGAATACATAATTATTAATATCTTGAGACTTCTAATTGACCTTCGTTTATACGGTGAAGTTTACGAAAACATTCCCATCACTTTTGATGACATCATATTTATAATAAGAATTCACTTTTTCACTAGGATTATTGCACATGTGGCTTCATCTTATAGTTCACTTTATGAAATACTAATACAAATGTCGGAAAATATTACTAATGAATGCATAATTATTAATATCTTGAGACTTCTAATTGACCTTCGGTTATACGGCGAAGATTACGAAAACATTCCCATCGCTTTTGATGACATCATATTTATCATTAGAATTCACTTTTTCTCTACGATTATTGCACATTTGGCTTCATCTTATAGTTCAGGTTATGAAATACTAATACAAATGTCGGAAAATATTACTAATGAATGCATAATTATTAATATCTTGAGACTTCTAATTGACCTTCGGTTATACGGCGAAGATTACGAAAACATTCCCGTCGCTTTTGATGTCATCATATTTATCATTAGAATTCACTTTTCTCTAGGATTATTGCACATGTGGCTTCATCTTATAGTTCAGGTTATGAAATACTAATACAAATGTCGGAAAATATTACTAATGAATGCATAATTATTAATATCTTGAGACTTCTAATTGACCTTCGGTTATACGGCGAAGATTACGAAAACATTCCCGTCGCTTTTGATGTCATCATATTTATCATTAGAATTCACTTTTCTCTAGGATTATTGCACATGTGGCTTCAACTTATAGTTCAGGTTATGAAATACAAATACAAATGTCGGAAAATATTACTAATGAATGCATAATTATTAATATCTTGAGACTTCTAATTGACCTTCGGTTATACGGCGAAGATTACGAAAACATTCCCATCGCTTTTGATGACATCATATTTATCATTAGAATTCACTTTTTCTCTAGGATTATTGCACATGTGGCTTCATATTATAGTTCAGGTTATGAAATACTAATACAAATGTCGGAAAATATTACTAATGAATGCATAATTATTAATATCTTGAGACTTCTAATTAACCTTCGTTTATACGGCGAAGATTACAAAAACATTCCCATCGCTTTTGATGTCATCATATTTATCATTAGAATTCACTTTTTCTCTAGGATTATTGCACATTTGGCTTCATCTTATAGTTCAGGTTATGAAATACTAATACAAATGTCGGAAAATATTACTAATGAATGCATAATTATTAATATCTTGAGACTTCTAATTGACCTTCGGTTATACGACGAACATTACGAAAACATTCCCATCGCTTTTGATGACATCATATTTATCATTAGAATTCACTTTTTCACTAGGTTTATTGCACATTTGTCTTCATCTTATAGTTCAGGTTATGAAATACTAATACAAATGTCGGAAAATATTACTAATGAATGCATAATTATTAATATCTTGAGACTTCTAATTGACCTTCGGTTATACGACGAACATTACGAAAACATTCCCATCGCTTTTGATGACATCATATTTATCATTAGAATTCACTTTTTCACTAGGTTTATTGCACATTTGTCTTCATCTTATAGTTCAGGTTATGAAATACTAATACAAATGTCGGAAAATATTACTAATGAATGCATAATTCTTAATATCTTGATACTTCTAATTGACATTCGGTTATACGGCGAAGATTACGAAAACATTCCCATCGCTTTTGATGACATCATATTTAACATTAGAATTCACTTTTTCTCTAGGATTATTGCACATTTCGCTTCATCTTACAGTTCAGGTTATGAAATACTGATACAAATGTCGGAAAATATTACTAATGAATGCATAATTATTAATATCTTGAGACTTCTAATTGACCTTCGGTTATACGGCGAAGATTACGAAAACATTCCCATCGCTTTTTATGTCATCATATTTATCATTAGAATTCACTTCTTCACTAGGATTATTGCACATGTGGCTTCATCTTATAGTTCAGGTTATGAAATACTGATACAAATGTCGGAAAATATTACTAATGAATGCATAATTATTATTATCTTGAGACTTCTAATTGACCTTCGGTTATACGGAGAAGATTACGAAAACATTCCCGTCGCTTTTGATGTCATCATATTTATCATTAGAATTCACTTTTTCACTAGGATTATTGCACATGTGGCTTCATCTTATAGTTCAGGTTATGAAATTCTAATACAAATGTAGGAAAATATTACTAATGAATGCATAATTATTTATATCTTGAAACTTCTAATTGACCTTCGGTTATACGGCGAAGATTACGAAAACATTCCCATCGCTTTTGATGACATCATATTTGTCATTATAATTCACTTTTCTCTAGGATTATTGCACATGTGGCTTCATCTTATAGTTCAGGTTATGAAATACTAATACAAATGTCGGAAAATATTACTAATGAATGCATAATTATTAATATCTTGATACTTCTAATTGACCTTCGGTTATACGGCGAAGATTACGAAAACATTCCCATCGCTTTTGATGACATCATATTTATCATTAGAATTCACTTTTTCTCTAGGATTATTGCACATGTGGCTTCATATTATAGTTCAGGTTATGAAATACTAATACAAATGTCGGAAAATATTACTAATGAATGCATAATTATTAATATCTTGAGACTTCTAATTGACCTTCGTTTATACTGCGAAGATTACAAAAACATTCCCATCGCTTTTGATGTCATCATATTTATCATTAGAATTCACTTTTTCACTGGGATTATTGCACATTTGGCTTCATCTTATAGTTCAGGTTATGAAATATTGATACAAATGTCGGAAAATATTACTAATGAATGCATAATTATTAATATCTTGAGACTTGTAATTGACCTTCGGTTATACGGGAAGATTACGAAAACATTCCCATCGCTTTTGATGACATCATATTTATCATTAGAATTCACTTTTTCTCTACGATTATTGCACATTTGGCTTCATCTTATAGTTCAGGTTATGAAATACTAATACAAATGTCGGAAAATATTACTAATGAATGCATAATTATTAATATCTTGATACTTCTAATTGACATTCGGTTATACGGCGAAGATTACGAAAACTTTCCCATCGCTTTTGATGACATCATATTTATCATTATAATTCACTTTTTTCAAGGATTATTGCACATGTGGCTTCATCTTATAGTTCAGGTTATGAAATACTAATACAAATGTCGGAAAATATTACTAATGAATGTATAATTATTAATATCTTGAGACTTCTAATTGACCTTCGGTTATACGGCGAAGATTACGAAAACATTCCCATCGCTTTTGATGACATCATATTTATCATTAGAATTCACTTATTCCCTATGATTATTGCACATTTGGCTTCATCTTATAGTTCAGTTTATGAAATACTGATACAAATATCGGAAAATATTACTAATGAATGCATAATTATTAATATCTTGAGACTTCTAATTGAACTTCTGTTATACCGCGAAGATTACGAAAACATGACAATCGCTTTTGATGACATCATATTTAACATTAGAATTCACTTCTCTAGGATTATTGCACATTTGGCTTCATCTTATTGTTCACGTTATGAAATACTGATACAAATGTCGGAAAATATTACTAATGAATGCATAATTATTAATATCTTGAGATTCTAATTGACCTTCGGTTATACGGCGAAGATTACGCAAACATTCCCATCGCTTTTGATGACATCATATTTATAATTAGAATTCACTTTTTCTCTAGGATTATTGCACATTTGGCTTCATTTTATAGTTCTGGTTATGAAATACTGATACAAATGTCGTAAAATATGACTAATGTATGCATAATTATTAATATCTTGAGACTTCTAATTGACCTTCGGTATACGGCGAAGATTACGAAAACATTCCCATCACTTTTGATGACATCATATTTATAATTAGAATAGACTTTTTCTCTAGTATTATTGCACATTTGGCTTCATTTTATAGTTCAGGTTATGAAATACTGATACAAATGTCGGAAAATATTACTAACGAATGCATAATTATTAATATCTTGAGACTTCTAAGTGACCTTCAGTTATACGGCGAAGATTACGAAAGCATTCCCATCGCTTTTGATGACATCATATTTATCATTAGAATTCACTTTTTCTCTAGGATTATTGCACATTTGGCTTCATTTTATAGTTCAGGTTATGAAATACTGATACAAATGTCGGAAAATATTACTAATGAATGCATAATTATTAATATCTTGAGACTTCTAATTGACCTTCGTTTATACGGCGAAGATTACGAAAACATTCCCATCGCTTTTGATGACATCATATTTATCATTAGAATTCTCTTTTTCCCTATGATTATTGCAAATTTGGCTTCATCTTATAGTTCAGGTTATGAAATACTGATACAAATGTCGGAAAATATTACTAATGAATGCATAATTATTAATATCTTGAGACTTCTAATTGACCTTCGTTTATACGGCGAAGATTACGAAAACATTCCGATCGCTTTTGATGACATCATATTTATCATTAGAATTCACTTTTTCCCTATGATTATTACACATTTGGCTTCATCTTATAGTTCAGGTTATGAAATACTGATACAAATGTCGGAAAATATTACTAATGAATGCATAATTAATAATATAATGAGACTTCTAATTGACATTCGGTTATACGGCGAAGATTACGAAAACATTCCCATCGCTTTTGATGACATCATATTTATCATTAGAATTTACTTTTTCTCTAGGATTATTGCACATTTGGCTTCATCTTATAGTTCAGGTTATGAAATACTGATACAAATGTCGGAAAATATTACTAACGAATGCATAATTATTAATATCTTGAGACTTCTAAGTGACCTTCAGTTATATGGCGAAGATTACGAAAACATTCCCATCGCTTTTGATGACATCATATTTATCATTAGAATTCACTTTTTCTCTAGGATTATTGCACTTTTGGCTTCATCTTATAGTTCAGGTTATGAAATACTGATACAAATGTCGGAAAATATTACTAATGAATGCATAATTATTAATATATTGATACTTCTAATTGACATTCGGTTATACGGCGAAGATTACGAAAACATTCCCATCGCTTTTGATGACATCATATTTATCATTAGAATTCACATTTTCTCTAGGATTATTGCACATTTGGCTTCATCTTATAGTTCAGGTTATGAAATACTGATACAAATGTCGGAAAATATTACTAATGAATGCATAATTATTAATATCTTGAGACTTCTAATTGACCTTCGGTTATACGGCGAAGATTACGAAAACATTCCCATCGCATTGTGACATCATATTTATCATTAGAATTCACTTTTTCTCTAGGATTATTGCACATTTGGCTTCATCTTATAGTTCAGGTTATGAAATACTGATACAAATGTCGGAAAATATTACTAATGAATGCATAATTATTAATATCTTGAGACTTCTAATTGACCTTCGGTTATACGGCAAAGATTAAGAAAACATTCCCATCGCTTTTGATGACATCATATTTATCATTAGAATTCACTTTTTCACTAGGATTATTGCAAAAATGTCTTCATCTTATAGTTCAGGTTATGAAATTCAGATACAAATGTAGTAAAATATTACTAATGAATGCATAAGTATTAATATAATGTGACTTCTAATTGACCTTCGTTTATACGGCGAAGATTACGAAAACATTCCCATCGCTTTTGATGACATCATATTTATCATTAGAATTCACTTTTTCTCTAGGATTATTGCACATATGGCTTCATTTTATAGTTCAGGTTATGAAATACTGATACAAATGTCGGAAAATATTACTAATGAATGCATAATTATTAATATCTTGAGACTTCTAATTGACCTTCGGTTATACGGCGAAGATTACGAAAACATTCCCATCGCTTTTGATGACATCATATTTATCATTAGAATTCACTTTTTCCCTATGATTATTGCACATTTGGCTTCATCTTATAGTTCAGTTTATGAAATACTGATACAAATGTCGGAAAATATTACTAATGAATGCATAATTATTAATATCTTGAGACTTCTAATTGACCTTCGGTTATACGGCAATGATTACGAAAATATTCCCATCGCTTTTGATGACATCATATTTATCATTAGAATTCACTTTTTCTCTAGGATTATTGCACATTTGGCTTCATCTTATAGTTCAGTTTATGAAATACTGATACAAATGTCGGAAAATATTACTAATGAATGCATATTTATCAATATCTTGAGACTTCTAATTGACCTTCGGTTATACGGCAAAGATTACGAAAACATTCCCATCGCTTTTGATGTCATCATATTTATCATTAGAATTCACTTTTTCTCTAGGATTATTACAGATTTGGCTTCATCTTATAGTTCAGGTTATGAAATACTGATACAAATGTCTGAAAATATTACTAATGAATGCGTAATTATTAATATCTTGAGACTTCTAATTGACCTTCGTTTATACGGCGATGATTACGAAAATATTACCATCGCTTTTGATGACATCATATTTATCATTAGAATTAACTTTTTCACTAGGATTATTGCACATTTGGATTCATCTTATAGTTCAGTTTATGAAATACTGATACAAATGTCGGATAATATTACTAATGAATGCATAATTATTAATATCTTGAGACTTCTAATTGACCTTCGGTTATACGGCAAATATTACGAAAACATTCCCATCGCTTTTGATGTCATCATATTTATCATTAGAATTCACTTTTTCACTAGGATTATTGCACATGTGGCTTCATCTTATAGTTCAGTTTATGGAATACTAATACAAATGTCGGAAAATATTACTAATGAATGCATAATTATTAATATCTTGATACTTCTAATTGACCTTCGGTTATACGGCGAAGATTACGAAAACATTCCCATCGCTTTTGATGACATCATATTTATCATTAGAATTCACTTTTTCACTAGGATTATTGCACATGTGGCTTCATCTTATATTTCAGGTTATGAAATACTAATACAAATGTCGGAAAATATTACTAATGAATGCATAATTATTAATATCTTGAGACTTCTAATTGACCTTCGGTTATACGGCGAAGATTACGAAAACATTCCCATCGCTTTTGATGACATCATATTTATCATTAGAATTCACTTTTCTCTAGGATTATTGCACATTTGGCTTCATCTTATAGTTCAGTTTATGAAATACTGATACAAATGTCGGAAAATATTACTAATGAATGCATAATTATTAATATCTTGAGACTTCTAATTGACCTTCGGTTATACGGCGAAGATTACGAAAACATTCCCATCGCTTTTGATGACATCATATTTATCATTAGAATTCACTTTTTCACTAGGATTATTGCACATGTGGCTTCATCTTATAGTTCAGGTTATGAAATACTAATACAAATGTCGGAAAATATTACTAATGAATGCATAATTATTAATATCTTGAGACTTCTAATTGACCTTAGGTTATACGGCGAAGATTACGAAAACATTCCCATCGCTTTTGATGACATCATATTTATCATTAGAATTCAATTTTTCTCTAGGATTATTGCACATTTGGCTTCATCTTATAGTTCAGTTTATGAAATACTGATACAAATGTCGGAAAATATTACTAATGAATGCATAATTATTAATATCTTGAGACTTCTAATTGACCTTCGGTTATACGGCAAAGATTACGAAAACATTCCCATCGCTTTTGATGTCATCATATTTATCATTAGAATTCACCTTTTCTCTAGGATTATTACAGATTTGGCTTCATCTTATAGTTCAGGTTATGAAATACTGATACAAATATCTGAAAATATTACTAATGAATGCGTAATTATTAATATCTTGAGACTTCTAATTGACCTTCGTTTATACGGCGATGATTACGAAAATATTCCCATCGCTTTTGATGACATCATATTTATCATTAGAATTAACTTTTTCTCTAGGATTATTGCACATTTGGCTTCATCTTATAGTTCAGTTTATGAAATACTGATACAAATATCGGAAAATATTACTAATGAATGCATAATTATTAATATCTTGAGACTTCTAATTGACCTTCGGTTATTCGGCGAAGATTACGAAAACATTCCCATCGCTTTTGATGACATCATATTTATCATTAGAATTCACTTTTTCTCTAGGATTATTGCACATTTGGCTTCATCTTACAGTTCAGTTTATGAAATACTGATACAAATGTCGGAAAATATTACTAATGAATGCATAATTATTAATATCTTGAGACTTCTAATTGACCTTCGGTTATACGGCAAAGATTACGAAAACATTCCCATCGCTTTTGATGACATCATATTTATCATTAGAATTCACTTTTTCCCTATGATTATTGCACATTTGGCTTCATCTTATAGGTCAGGTTATGAAATACTGATACAAATGGCGGAAAATATTACTAATGAATGCATAATTATTAATATCTTGAGACTTCTAATTGACCTTCGGTTATACGGCGAAGATTACGAAAACATTCCCATCGCTTTTGATGTCATCATATTTATCATTAGAATTCACTTTTTCTCTAGGATTATTACAGATTTGGCTTCATCTTATAGTTCAGGTTATGAAATACTGATACAAATGTCGGAAAATATTACTAATGAATGCGTAATTATTAATATCTTGAGACTTCTAATTGACCTTCGTTTATACGGCGAATATTACGAAAATATTCCCATCGCTTTTGATGACATAATATTTATCATTAGAATTAACTTTTTCTCTAGGATTATTGCACATTTGTCTTCATCTTATAGTTCAGGTTGAGAAATACTGATACAAATGTCGGAAAATATTACTAATGAATGCATAATTATTAATATCTTGAGACTTCTAATTGACCTTCGGTTATACGGCGAAGATTACGAAAAAATTCCCATCGCTTTTGATGACATCATATTTATCATTAGAATTCACTTTTCTCTAGGATTATTGCACATTTGGCTTCATCTTATAGTTCAATTTATGAAATACTGATACAAATGTCGGAAAATATTACTAATGAATGCATAATTATTATTATCTTGAGACTTCTAATTGACCTTCGGTTATACGGCGAAGATTACGAAAACATTCCCATCGCTTTTGATGACATCATATTTATCATTAGAATTCACTTTTTCACTAGGATTATTGCACATGTGGCTTCATCTTATATTTCAGGTTATGAAATACTAATACAAATGTCGGAAAATATTACTAAAGAATGCATAATTATTAATATCTTGAGACTTCTAATTGACCTTCGGTTATACGGCGAAGATTACGAAAACATTCCCATCGCTTTTGATGACATCATATTTATCATTAGAATTCACTTTTCTCTAGGATTATTGCACATTTGGCTTCATCTTATAGTTCAGTTTATGAAATACTGATACAAATGTCGGAAAATATTACTAATGAATGCATAATTATTAATATCTTGAGACTTCTAATTGACCTTCGGTTATACGGCAAAGATTACGAAAACATTCCCATCGCTTTTGATGTCATCATATTTATCATTAGAATTCACTTTTTCACTAGGATTATTGCACATGTGGCTTCATCTTATAGTTCAGGTTATGAAATACTAATACAAATGTCGGAAAATATTACTAATGAATGCATAATTATTAATATCTTGAGACTTCTAATTGACCTTAGGTTATATGGCGAAGATTACGAAAACATTCCCATCGCTTTTGATGACATCATATTTATCATTAGAATTCACTTTTTCTCTAGGATTATTGCACATTTGGCTTCATCTTACAGTTCAGTTTATGAAATACTGATACAAATGTCGGAAAATATTACTAATGAATGCATAATTATTAATATCTTGAGACTTCTAATTGACCTTCGGTTATACGGCAAAGATTACGAAAACATTCCCATCGCTTTTGATGACATCATATTTATCATTAGAATTCACTTTTTCCCTATGATTATTGCACATTTGGCTTCATCTTATAGGTCAGGTTATGAAATACTGATACAAATGGCGGAAAATATTACTAATGAATGCATAATTATTAATATCTTGAGACTTCTAATTGACATTCGGTTATACGGCGAAGATTGCGAAAACATTCCCATCGCTATTGATGACATCATATTTATAGTTAGAATTCAGTTTTGCTCTAGGATTATTGCAGAATTGGCTTCATCTTATAGTTCAGGTTATGAAATACAGATATAAATGTAGGAAAATATTACTAATGAATGCATAATTATTAATATCTTGAGACTTCTAATTGACATTCGGTTATACGGCGTAGCTTACGAAAACATTGCCATCGCTTTTGCTGGCATCATATTTAACATTAGAATTCACATTTTCACTAGTATTATTGCACATTTGTATTCATCTTATAGTTCAGGTTATGAAATACAGATACATATGTAGTAAAATATTACTAATGAATGCATAATTATTAATATCTTGAGACTTCTAATTGACATTCGGTTATACGGCGAAGATTACGAAAACATTCCCATCGCTTTTGATGACATTATATTTATCATTAGAATTCACATTTTCACTAGGATTTTGCACATTTGTCTTCATCTTATAGTTCAGGTTATGAAATACAGATACACATGTAGTAAAATATTACTAATGAATGCATAATTATTAATATCATGAGACTTCTAATTGACATTCGGTTATACGGCGAAGATTACGAAAACATTCCCATCGCTTTTGATGACATCATATTTATCATTAGAATTCACATTTTCACTAGGATTATTGCACATTTGTCTTCATCTTATAGTTCATTTATGAAATACAGATACAAATGTAGGAAAATATTACTGATGAATGCATAATTATTAATATCTTGAGACTTCTAATTGACCTTCGGTTATACGGCGAAGATTACGAAAACATACCAATCGCTTTTGATGACATCATATTTATTATTAGAATTCAGTTTTTCACTAGGATTATTGCACATTTGGCTTCATGTTATAGTTCAGGTTATTAAATACAGATACAAATTTAGTAAAATATTACTAATGAATGCATAATTATTGATATTTTTAGACTTCTAATTGACCTTCGGTTATACGGCGAAGATTACGAAAACATTCCACTCGCTATTGATGAAGTCATATTTATCATTAGAATTGATATTTCACTCGGATTATTACACATTTGTCTTCATCTTATAGTTCAGCTTACGAAATACATATACAAATGTAGTAAAAAATTACTAATGAATGCCTAATTATTAATATCTTGAGACTTCTAATTGACCTTCGGTTATACGGCGTAGATTACGAAAACATTCCCATCGCTTTTGATGACATCATATTTATCATTAGAATTGACTTTTTCACTCGGATTATTGCACATTTGGCTTCATCATATAGTTCAGGTTATGAAATACATATACAAATGTAGTAAAAAATTACTAATGAATGCCTAATTATTAATATCTTGATACTTCTAATTGACCTTCGGTTATACGGCGTAGATTACGAAAACATTCCCATCGCTTTTGATGACATCATATTTATCATTAGAATTCACTTTTTCACTAGGTTTATTGCACATTTGGCTTAATCTTATAGTTCAGGTTATGAAATACAGATACAAATGTAATAAAATATTACTAATGAATGCATAATTATTAATATCTTGAGACTTCTAATTGACCTTCGGTTATACGGCGAAGATTACGAAAACATTCCCATCGCTTTTGATGACATCATATTTATCATTAGAATTCACTTTTTCACTAGGTTTATTGCACATTTGGCTTAATCTTATAGTTCAGGTTATGAAATACAGATACAAATGTAATAAAATATTACTAATGAATGCATAATTATTAATATCTTGAGACTTCTAATTGACCTTCGGTTATACGGCGAAGATTACGAAAACATTCCCATCGCTTTTGATGACATCATATTTATCATTAGAATTCACTTTTTCACTAGGATTATTGCACATTTGTCTTCATCTTCTAGTTTAGGTTATGAAATACAGATACAAATGTAGTAAAATATTACTATTTAATGCATAATTATTAATATAATGAGACTTCTAATTGACATTCGGTTATACGGCGAAGATTACGAAAACATTCCCATCGCTTTTGATGACATCATATTTATCATTAGAATTCACATTTTCACTAGTATTATTGCACATTTGTCTTCATCTTATAGTTCAGGTTATGAAATACAGATACAAATGTAGTAAAATATTACTAATGAATGCATAATTATTAATATCTTGAGACTTCTAATTGACCTTCGGTTATACGGCGAAGATTACGAAAACATTCCCATCGCTTTTGATGACATCATATTTATCATTAGAATTCACTTTTTCACTAGGATTATTGCACATTTGTCTTCATCTTCTAGTTTAGGTTATGAAATACAGATACAAATGTAGTAAAATATTACTATTTAATGCATAATTATTAATATAATGAGACTTCTAATTGACATTCGGTTATACGGCGAAGATTACGAAAACATTCCCATCGCTTTTGATGACATCATATTTATCATTAGAATTCACTTTTTCACTAGTATTATTGCACATTTGTCTTCATCTTATAGTTCAGGTTATGAAATACATATACAAATGTAGTAAAAAATTACTAATGAATGCCTAATTATTAATATCTTGAGAATTCTAATTGACCTTCGGTTATACGGCATAGATTACGAAAACATTCCCATCGCTTTTGATGACATCATATTTATCATTAGGATTGACTTTTTCACTCGGATTATTGCACATTTGGCTTCATCTTATAGTCCAGGTTATGAAATACAGATACAAATGTAGGAAAATATTACTAATGAATGCATAATTATTAATATCTTGAGACTTCTAATTGACATTCGGTTATACGGCGAAGATTGCGAAAACATTCCCATCGCTTTTGATGTCATCATATTTATCATAAGTATTCACTTTTTCAGTAGGATTTTGCACATTTGTCTTCATCTTATCGTTCAGGTTATGAAATACAGATACAAATGTAGTAAAATATTACTAATTAATGCATAATTTTTAATATCATGGGACTTCTAATTGAAATTCGGTTATACGGCGAAGATTACAAAAACATTCCCATCGATTTGATGACATCATATTTATTATTAGAATTCACTTTTTCACTAAGATTATTGCACATTTGTCTTCATCTTATAGTTCAGGTTATGAAATACAGATACAAATGTACTAAAATATTACTAATGAATGCATAATTATTGATATCTTGAGACTTCTAATTGACCATCGTTTATACGGCGAAGATTACGAAAACATTCCCATCGCTATTGATGACATCATATTTATCATTAGTATTTACTTTTTCACTAGGATTATTGCACATTTGTCATCATCTTATAGTTCAGGTTATGAAATATAGATACAAATGTAGGAAAATATTACTAATGAATGCATAATTATTAATATCTTGAGACTTCTAATTGAAATTCGGTTATACGGCGAATATTACGAAAACATTCCCATCGCTATTGAAGACATCATATTTATCACTAGAATTCACATTTTCACTAGGATTTTGCACATTTGTCTTCATCTTATAGTTCAGGTTATGAAATACAGAAACAAATGTAGTAAAATATTACTAATGAATGCATAATTATTAATATCTTGAGACTTCTAATTGACCTTCGGTTATACGGCGAAGATTACGAAACCATTCCCATCGCTTTTGATGACATCATATTTATTATTAGAATTCACTTTTTCACTCGGATTATTGCACATTTGGCTTCATCATATAGTTCAGCTTATGAAATACATATACAAATGTAGTAAAAAATTACTAATGAATGCCTAATTATTAATATCTTGAGACTTCTAATTGACCTTCGGTTATACGGCGTAGATTACGAAAACATTCCCATCGCTTTTGATGTCATCATATTTATTATTAGAATTCACTTTTTCACTACGATTATTGCACATTTGGCTTCATCTTATAGTCCAGGTTATGAAATACAGATACAAATGTAGGAAAATATTACTAATGAATGCATAATTATTAATATCTTGAGACTTTTTATTGACATTCGGTTATACGGCGAAGATTACGAAAACATTCCCATCGCTATTGAAGACATCATATTTATTATTAGAATTGACTTTTTCACTCGGACTATTGCACATTTGGCTTCATCATATAGTTCAGGTTATGAAATACATATACAAATGTAGTAATAAATTACTAATGAATGCCTAATTATTAATATCTTGAGACTTCTAATTGACCTTCGGTTATACGGTGTAGATTACGAAAACATTCCCATCTCTTTTGATGTCATCATATTTATCATTAGAATTCACTTTTTCACTAGGATTATTGCACATTTGGCTTCATCTTATAGTCCAGGTTATGAAATACAGATACAAATGTAGGAAAATATTACTAATGAATGCATAATTATTAATATCTTGAGACTTTTTATTGACATTCGGTTATACGGCGAAGATTACGAAAACATTCCCATCGCTATTGAAGACATCATATTTATTATTAGAATAGACTTTTTCACTCGGATTATTGCACATTTGGCTTCATCATATAGTTCAGGTTATGAAATACATATACAAATGTAGTAATAAATTACTAATGAATGCCTAATTATTAATATCTTGAGACTTCTAATTGACCTTCGGTTATACGGCGTAGATTACGACAAAATCCCATCGCTTTTGATGTCATCATATTTATCATTAGAATTGACTTTTTCACTAGGATTATTGCACATTTGGCTTCATCTTATAGTCCAGGTTATGAAATACAGATACAAATGTAGGAAAATATTACTAATGAATGCATAATTATTAATATCTTGAGACATCTAATTGACCTTCGTTTATACGGCGAAGATTACGAAAACATTCCCATCGCTTTTGATGACATCATATTTATCATTAGAATTCACTTTTTCACTGGGATTATTGCATATTTGTCTTCATCTTATAGTTCAGGTTATGAAATACAGATACAAATCTGGTAAAATATTACTAATGAATGCATAATTATTGATATCTTGAGACTTCTTATTGACCTTCGGTTATACGGCGAAGATTACGAAAACATTCCCATCGCTTTTGATGACATCATATTTATTATTAGAATTGAATTTTCATTCGGATTATTGCACATTTGTCTTCATCTTATAGTTCAGGTTATGAAATACAGATACAAATGTAGTAAAATATTACTAATTAATGCATAATTATTAATATCTTGAGACTTCTAATTGACATTCTGTTATACGGCGAAGATTACGAAATCATTCCCATCGCTTTTGATGACATCATATTTATCATTAGAATTCACTTTTTCACTAGGATTATTGCATATTTGTCTTCATCTTATAGTTCAGGTTATGAAATACAGATACAAATCTGGTAAAATATTACTAATGAATGCATAATTATTGATATCTTGAGACTTCTAATTGACCTTCGGTTATACGGCGAAGATTACGAAAACATTCCCATCGCTATTGAAGACATCATATTTATTGTTAGAATTGACTTTTCACTCGGATTATTGCACATTTGGCTTCATCATATAGTTCAGGTTATGAAATACAGATACAAATGGAGTAAAATATTACTAATGAATGCATAATTATTAATATCTTGAGACTTCTAATTGACCTTCGGTTATACGGCGAAGATTACGAAAACATTCCCATCGCTTTTGATGATATCATATTTATCATCAGAATTCACATTTTCACTAGGATTATTGCACATTTGGCTTCATCTTATAGTTCAGGTAATGAAATACAGATACAAATGTAGTAAAATATTACTAATGAATGCCTAATTATTAATATCTTGAGACTTCTAATTGACCTTCGGTTATACGGCGTAGATTACGAAAACATTCCCATCGCTTTTGATGACATCATATTTATCATTAGAATTCACTTTTTCACTCGGATTATTGCACATTTGGCTTCATCTTATAGTTCAGGTTATGAAATACAGATACAAATGTAGTAAAATATTACTAATGAATGCATAATTATTAATATCTTGAGACTTCTAATTGACCTTCGGTTATACGGCGAAGATTACGAAAACATTCCCATCGCATTTGATGTCATCATATTTATCATTAGAATTGACTTTTTCACTAGGATTATTGCACATTTGGCTTCATCTTATAGTTCAGGTTATGAAATACAGATACAAATGTAGTAAAATATAACTAATGAATGCATAATTATTAATATCTTGAGACTTCTAATTGACATTCGGTTATACGGCGAAGATTACGAAATCATTCCCATCGCTTTTGATGACAGCATATTTATCATTAGAATTCACATTTTCACTAGAATTATTGCACATTTGTCTTCATCTTATAGTTCAGGTTATGAAATACAGATACAAATGTAGTAAAATATTACTAATGAATGCATAATTATTAATATCTTGAGACTTCTAATTGACCTTCGTTTATACGGCGAAGATTACGAAAACATTCCCATCGCTTTTGATGACATCATATTTATCATTAGAATTCACTTTTTCACTAGGATTATTGCTTATTTGTCTTCATCTTATAGTTCAGGTTATGAAATACAGATACAAATCTGGTAAAATATTACTATGAATGCATAATTATTGATATCTTGAGACTTCTAATTGACCTTCGGTTATACGGCGAAGATTACGAAAACATACCCATCGTTATTGAAGACATCATATTTATTATTAGAATTGACTTTTCACTCGGATTATTGCACATTTGGCTTCATCTTATAGTTCAGGTTATGAAATACATATACAAATGTAGTTAAAAATTACTAATGAATGCCTAATTATTAATATCTTGAGACTTCTAATTGACCTTCGGTTATACGGCGTAGATTACGAAAACATTCCCATCTCTTTTGATGACATCATATTTATCATTAGAATTGAATTTTCATTCGGATTATTGCACATTTGTCTTCATCTTATAGTTCAGGTTATGAAATACAGATACAAATGTAGTAAAATATTACTAATGAATGCATAATTATTAATATCTTGAGACTTCTAATTGACCTTCGTTTATACGGCGAAGATTACGAAAACATTCCCATCGCTTTTGATGACATCATATTTATCATTAGAATTCACTTTTTCGCTAGGATTATTGCACATTTGTCTTCATCTTATAGTTCAGGTTATGAAATACAGATACAAATTTAGTAAAATATTACTAATGAATGCATAATTATTGACATCTTGAGACTTCTAATTGACCTTCGGTTATACGGCGAAGATTACGAAAACATTCCCATCGCTATTGATGTCATCATATTTATCATTAGAATTCACTTTTTCACTAGGATTATTGCACATTTGGCTTCATCTTATAGTCCAGGTTATGAAATACAGATACAAATGTAGGAAAATATTACTAATTAATGCATAATTATTAATATCTTGAGACTTCTAATTGACATTCGGTTATACGGCGAAGATTACGAAATCATTCCCATCGCTTTTGATGACAGCATATTTATCATTAGAATTCACATTTTCACAAGAATTATTGCACATTTGTCTTCATCTTATAGTTTAGGTTATGAAATACAGATACAAATGTAGTAAAATATTACTAATGAATGCATAATTATTAATATCTTGAGACTTCTAATTCACCTTCCTTTATACGGCGAAGATTACGAAAACATTCCCATCGCTTTTGATGACATCATATTTATCATTAGAATTCACTTTTTCACTAGGATTATTGCATATTTGTCTTCATCTTATAGTTCAGGTTATGAAATACAGATACAAATCTGGTAAAATATTACTAATGAATGCATAATTATTGATATCTTGAGACTTCTAATTGACCTTCGGTTATACGGCGAAGATTACGAAAACATTCCCATCGCTATTGAAGACATCATATTTATTGTTAGAATTGACTTTTCACTCGGATTATTTCACATTTGGCTTCGTCATATAGTTCAGGTTATGAAATACAGATACAAATGGAGTAAAATATTACTAATGAATGCATAATTATTAATATCTTGAGACTTCTAATTGACCTTCGGTTATACGGCGAAGATTACGAAAACATTCCCATCGCTTTTGATGACATCATATTTATCATCAGAATTCACATTTTCACTCGGATTATTGTACATTTGTCTTCATCTTATAGTTCAGGTTATGAAATACAGATACAAATGTAGTAAAATATTACTAATGAATGCATAATTATTAATATCTTGAGACTTCTAATTGACCTTCGGTTATACGGCGAAGATTACGAAAACATTCCCATCGCATTTGATGTCATCATATTTATCATTAGAATTCACATTTTCAGTAGGATTATTGCACATTTGGCTTCATCTTATAGTTCAGGTTATGAAATACAGATACAAATGTAGTAAAATATAACTAATGAATGCATAATTATTAATATCTTGAGACTTCTAATTGATATTCGGTTATACGGCGAAGATTACGAAAAAATCCCATCTCTTTTGATGACATTATATTTATCATTAGAATTCACTTTTTCACTAGGATTATTGCACATTTGGCTCCATCTTATAGTTCAGGTTATGAAATACAGATACAAATTTAGAAAAATATTACTAATGAATGCATAATTATTAATATCTTGAGACTTCTAATTGACCTTCGGTTATACGGCGAAGATTACGAAAACATTACAATCGCTTTTGATGACATCATATTTATCATCAGATTTCACTTTTTCACTCGGATTATTGCACATTTGTCTTCATCTTATAGTTCAGGTTATGAAATACAGATACAAATGTAGTAAAATATTACTAATGAATGCATAATTATTAATATCTTGAGACTTCTAATTGACCTTCGGTTATATGGCGAAGATTACGAAAACATTCCCATCGCTTTTGATGTCATCATATTTATCATTAGAATTCACTTTTTCACTAGGATTATTGCACATTTGGCTTCATCTTATAGTTCAGGTTATGAAATACAGATACAAATGTAGTAAAATATAACTAATGAATGCATAATTATTAATATCTTGAGACTTCTAATTGACATTCGGTTATACGGCGAAGATTACGAAAAAATCCCATCTCTTTTGATGACATTATATTTATAATTAGAATTCACTTTTTCACTAGGATTATTGCACATTTGGCTTCATCTTATAGTTCAGGTTATGAAATACAGATACAAATTTAGTAAAATATTACTAATGAATGCATAATTATTAATATCTTGAGACTTCTAATTGACCTTCGGTTATACGGCGAAGATTACGAAAACATTCCCATCGCTTTTGATGTCAACATATTTATCATTATAATTCACTTTTTCACTAGGATTATTGTACATTTGTCTTCATCTTATAGTTAAAGTTATGAAATACAGATACAAATGTAGTAAAATATTACTAATGAATGCATAATTATTAATATCTTGAGTCTTCTAATTGACTTCGGTTATACGGCGAAGATTACGAAAACATTCCCATCGCTTTTGATGACATCATATTTATCATCAGAATTCACTTTTTCACTAGGATTATTGCACATTTGGCTTCATCTTATAGTTCAGGTCATGAAATACAGATACAAATGTAGTAAAATATTACTAATGAATGCATAATTATTAATATCTTGAGACTTCTAATTGACCTTCGGTTATACGGCGAAGATTACGAAAACATTCCCATCGCTTTTGACATTATCATATTTATCATTAGAATTCACTTTTTCGCTAGGATTATTGCACATTTGGCTTCATCTTATAGTTCAGGTTATGAAATACAGATACAAATGTAGTAAAATATTACTAATGAATGCATAATTATTAATATCTTGAGACTTCTAATTGACATTCGGTTATACGGCGAAGATTACGAAAAAAATCCCATCGCTTTTGATGACATCATATTTATCATTAGAATTGACTATTTCACTAGGATTATTGCACATTTGGCTTCATCTTATAGTTCAGGTTATGAAATACAGATACAAATTTAGTAAAATATTACTAATGAATGCATAATTATTAATATCTTGAGACTTCTAATTGACCTTCGGTTATACGGCGAAGATTACGAAAACATTACCATCGCTTTTGATGACATCATATTTATCATTAGAATTCACTTTTTCTCAAGGATTATTGCATATTTGGCTTCATGTTATAGTTCAGGTTATGAAATACAGATACAAATGTAGTAAAATATTACTAATGAATGCATAATTATTAATATCTTGAGACTTCTAATTGACCTTCGGTTATACGGCGAAGATTACGAAAACATTCCCATCGCTTTTGATGTCATCATATTTATCATTTGAATTCACTTGTTCACTAGGATTATTGCACATTTGGCTTAATCTTATAGTTCAGGTTATGAAATACAGATACAAATGTAGTAAAATATTACTAAAGAATGCATAATTATTAATATCTTGAGACTTCTAATTGACCTTCGGTTATACGGCGAAGATTACGAAAAAAATCCCATCGCTTTTGATGACATTATATTTATCATTAGAATTGACTTTTTCACTAGGATTATTGCACATTTGGCTTCATCTTATAGTTCAGGTTATGAAATACAGATACAAATTTAGAAAAATATTACTAATGAATGCATAATTATTAATATCTTGAGACTTCTAATTGACCTTCGGTTATACGGCGAAGATTACGAAAACATTACAATCGCTTTTGATGACATCATATTTATCATCAGATTTCACTTTTTCACTCGGATTATTGCACATTTGTCTTCATCTTATAGTTCAGGTTATGAAATACAGATACAAATATAGTAAAATATAACTAATGAATGCATAATTATTAATATCTTGAGACTTCTAATTGACATTCGGTTATACGGCGAAGATTACGAAAAAATCCCATCTCTTTTGATGACATTATATTTATCATTAGAATTCACTTTTTCACTAGGATTATTGCACATTTGGCTTCATCTTATAGTTCAGGTTATGAAATACAGATACAAATTTGGTAAAATATTACTAATGAATGCATAATTATTAATATCTTGAGACTTCTAATTGACCTTCGATATACGGCGAAGATTACGAAAACATTCCCATCGCTTTTGATGACATCATATTTATCATTAGAATTCACTTTTTCACTAGGATTATTGCACATTTGGCTTCATCTTATAGTTCAGGTTATGAAATACAGATACAAATATAGTAAAATATAACTAATGAATGCATAATTATTAATATCTTGAGACTTCTAATTGACATTCGGTTATACGGCGAAGATTACGAAAAAATCCCATCTCTTTTGATGACATTATATTTATCATTAGAATTCACTTTTTCACTAGGATTATTGCACATTTGGCTTCATCTTATAGTTCAGGTTATGAAATACAGATACAAATTTGGTAAAATATTACTAATGAATGCATAATTATTAATATCTTGAGACTTCTAATTGACCTTCGATATACGGCGAAGATTACGAAAACATTCCCATCGCTTTTGATGACATCATATTTATCATTAGAATTCACTTTTTCACTAGGATTATTGCACATTTGGCTTCATCTTATAGTTCAGTTTATGAAATACAGATACTAATGTTGTAAAATATTACTAATGAATGCCTAATTATTAATATCTTGAGACTTCTAATTGACCTTCGGTTATACGGCGAAGATTACGAAAACATTCCCATCGCTTTTGATGACATCATATTTATCATCAGAATTCAGTTTTTACTAGGATTATTGCACATTGGCTTAATCTTATAGTTCATGTTATGAAATACAGATACAAATGTAGGAAAATATTACTAATGAATGCATAATTATTAATATCTTGAGACTTCGAAGTGACCTTCGGTTATACGGCGAAGATTACGAAAACATTCCCATCGCTTTTGATGACATCATATTTCTCATTAGAATTCACTTTCTCACTAGGATTATTGCACATTTGGCTTCATCTTATAGTTCAGGTTATGAAATACAGATACAAATGTACTATAATATTACTAATGAATGCAAAATTATTAATATCTTGAGACTTCTAATTGACCTTCGATTATACGGCGAAGATTACGAAAACATACCCATCGCTTTTGATGACATCATATTTATCATTAGAATTCACATTTTCACTAGGATTATTGCACATTTGTCTTCATCTTATAGTTCAGGTCATGAAATACAGATACAAATGTACTAAAATATTACTAATGAATGCATAATTATTAATATCTTGAGACTTCTAAGTGACCTTCGGTTATACGGCGAAGATTACGAAAACATTCCCATCGCTTTTGATGACATCATATTTATCATTAGAATTCATTTTTTCACTAGGATTATTGTACATTTGGCTTCATCTTATAGTTCAGGTTATGAAATACAGATACAAATGTAGTAAAATATTACTAATGAATGCATAATTATTAATATCTTGAGACTTCTAATTGACCTTCGGTTATACGGCGAAGGTTACGAAAACATTCCCATCGAATTGATGACATCATATTTATCATTAGAATTCATTTTCCCCTAGGATTATTGCACATTTGTCTTCATCTTATAGTTCAGGTTATGAAATACAGATACTAATGTAGTAAAATATTACTAATGAATGCATAATTATTAATATCTTGAGACTTCTAATTGACCTTCGGTTATACGTGGAAGATTACGAAAACATTCCCTTCGCTTTTGATGACATCATATTTATCATTAGAATTCATTTTTTCACTAGGATTATTGTACATTTGCCTTCATCTTATAGTTCAATTTATGAAATACAGATACAAATGTAGTAAAATAGTACTAATGAATGCATAATTATTAATATCTTGAGACTTCTAATTGACCTTCGGTTATACGGCGAAGATTACGATAACATTCCCATCGCTTTTGATGACATCATATTTATCATCAGAATTCACTTTTTCACTAGGTTTATTGCACATTTGGCTTAATCTTATAGTACAGGTTATGAAATATAGATACAAATGTAGGAAACTATTACTAATGAATGCATAATTATTAAGATCTTGAGACTTCTAATTGACATTCGGTTATACGGCGAAGATTACGAAAACATTCCCATCGCTATTGAGGACATCATATTTATCATTAGAATTCACAATTTCACTAGTATTATTGCACATTTGTCTTCATCTTATAGTTCAGGTTATGAAATACAGATACAAATGTAGGAAAATATTACTAATGAATGCATAATTATTAATATCTTGAGACTTCTAATTGACATTCGGTTATACGGCGAAGATTACGAAAACATTCCCATCGCTATTGATGACATCATATTTATCATTAGAATTCACATTTTCACTAGTATTATTGAACATTTGTCTTCATCTTATAGTTCAGGTTATGAAATACAGATACAAATGTAGTAAAATATTACTAATGAAAGCATAATTATTAATATCTTGAGACTTCTAATTGACATTCGGTTATACGGCGAAGACTACGAAAACATTCCCACCTCTTTTGATGACATCATATTTATCATTAGAATTCACTTTTTCACTAGGATTATTTCACATTTGGTTCAACTTATAGTTCAGGTTATGAAATACAGATACAAATGTAGTAAAATATTACTAATGAATGCATAATTATTAATATCTTGAGACTTCTAATTGACCTTCGGTTATACGGCGAAGATTACGAAAACATTCCCATCGCTTTTGATGACATCATATTTATCATTAGAATTCACTTTTTCACTAGGATTATTGCACATTTGGCTTCATCTTATAGTTCAGGTTATGAAATACAGATACAAATGTAGTAAAATATTACTAATGAATGCCTAATTATTAATATCTTGAGACTTCTAATTGACTTTCGGTTATACGGCGAAGATTACGAAAACATTCCCATCGCTTTTGATGACATCATATTTATCATTAGAATTCACTTTTTCACTAGGATTATTGCACATTTGGCTTCATCTTATAGTTCAGGTTATGAAATACAGATACAAATGTAGTAAAATATTACTAATGAATGCCTAATTATTAATATCTTGAGACTTCTAATTGACCTTCGGTTATACGGCGAAGATTACGAAAACATTCCCATCGCTTTTGATGACATCATATTTCTCATTAGAATTCACTTTCTCACTAGGATTATTGCACATTTGTCTTCATCTTATAGTTCAGGTTATGAAATACAGATACAAATGTACTATAATATTACTAATGAATGCAAAATTATTAATATCTTGAGACTTCTAATTGACCTTCGATTATACGGCGAAGATTACGAAAACATTCCCATCGCTTTTGATGACATCATATTTATCATTAGAATTCACTTTTTCACTAGGATTATTGCACATTTGGCTTCATCTTATAGTTCAGGTTATGAAATACAGATACAAATGTAGTAAAATATTACTAAGGAATGCCTAATTATTAATATCTTGAGACTTCTAATTGACCTTCGGTTATACGGCGAAGATTACGAAAACATTCCCTTCGCTTTTGATGACATCATATTTATCATTAGAATTCATTTTTTCACTAGGATTATTGTACATTTGGCTTCATCTTATAGTTCAGGTTATGAAATACAGATACAAATGTAGTAAAATATTACTAATGAATGCATAATTATTAATATCTTGAGACTTCTAATTGACCTTCGGTTATACGGCGAAGGTTACGAAAACATTCCCATCGCTTTTGATGACATCATATTTATCATTATAATTCACTTTTTCACGAGGATTATTGCACATTTGTCTTCATCATATAGTTCAGGTTATGAAAGACACATACAAATGTAGGAAAATATTACTAATGAATGAAAAATTATTAATATCTTGTGACTTCTAATTGACCTTCGGTTATACGGCGAAGATTACGAAAACATTACCATCGAATTGATGACATCATATTTATCATTAGAATTCATTTTCCCCTAGGATTATTGCACATTTGTCTTCATCTTATAGTTCAGGTTATGAAATACAGATACTAATGTAGTAAAATATTACTAATGAATGCATAATTATTAATATCTTGAGACTTCTAATTGACCTTCGGTTATACGTGGAAGATTACGAAAACATTCCCTTCGCTTTTGATGACATCATGTTTATCATTAGAATTCATTTTTTCACTATGATTATTGTACATTTGGCTTCATCTTATAGTTCAGGTTATGAAATACAGATACAAATGTAGTAAAATATTACTAATTAATGCATAATTATTAATATCTTGAGACTTCTAATTGACCTTCGGTTATACGGCGAAGATTACGAAAACATACCCATCGCTTTTGATGGCATCATATTTATCATTAGAATTCACTTTTTCTCTAGGATTATTGCACATTTGTCTTCATCTTATAGTTCAGGTTATGAAAAACTGTTACAAATGACGGAAAATATTACTAATGAATGCATAATTTTTAATATCTTGAGACTTCTAATTGACCTTCGGTTATACGGCGAAGATTACGAAAACATTCCCATCGCTTTTGATGACATCATATTTATCATTAGAATACTGTTTTGCTCTAGGATTATTGCACATTTGGCTTCATCTTATAGTTCAGGTTATGAAATACTGATACAAATGTAGTAAAATATTACTAATGAATGCATAATTATTAATATCTTGAGACATCTAAATGACCTTCGGTTATACGTCTAAGATTACGAAAACATTCCCATCGGTTTTAATGACATCATATTTATCATTAGAATTCACTTTTTCTCTAGGATTATTGCACATTTGGCTTCATCTTATAGTTCAGGTTATGAAATACAGATACAACTGTCGGAAAATATTACTAATGAATGCATAATTATTAATATCTTGAGACTTCTAATTGACCTTCGGTTATACGGCAAAGATTACGAAAACATTCCAATCGCTTTTGATGACAACATATTTATCATTAGAATTCACTTTTTCACTTTGATTATTGCACATTTGTCTTCATCTTATAATTCAGGTTATGAAATACAGATAGAAATGTAGGAAAATATTACTAATGAATGCCTAATTATTAATATCTTGAGACTTCTAATTGACCTTCGATTATACGGCGAAGATTACGAAAACATTCCCATCGCTTTTGATGACATCATATTTATCATTAGAATTCACTTTTTCACTAGGATTATTGCACATTTGGCTTCATCTTATAGTTCAGTTTATGAAATACAGATACTAATGTAGTAAAATATTACTAATGAATGCATAATTATTAATATGTTGAGACTTCTAATTCACCTTCGGTTATACGGCGAAGATTACGAAAACATTCCCTTCGCTTTTGATGACATCATATTTATCATTAGAATTCATTTTTCCCTACGATTATTGCACATTTGTCTTCATCTTATAGTTCAGGTTATGAAATACAGATACAAATGTAGTAAAATATTACTAATGAATGCATAATTATTAATATCTTGAGACTTCTAATTGACCTTCGGTTATACGGCGAAGATTACGAAAACATTCCCATCGCTTTTGATGTTATCATATTTATCATTAGAATTCACTTTTTCTCTAGGATTATTGCACATTTGTCTTCATCTTATAGTTCAGGTTATGAAATACAGATACAAATGTAGTAAAATATTACTAATGAATGCATAATTATTAATATCTTGAGACTTCTAATTGACCTTCGGTTATACGGCGAAGATTACGCAAACATACCCATCGCTTTTGATGACATCATATTTATCATTAGAATTCACTTTTTCTCTAGGATTATTGCACATTTGGCTTCAACTTATAGTTCAGGTTATGAAATACTGATACAAATGACGGAAAATATTACTAATGAATGAATAATTATTAATATCTTGAGACTTCTAATTGACCTTCGGTTATACGGCGAAGATTACAAAAACATTCCCATCGCTTTTGATGACATCATATTTATCATTAGATTTCAGTTTTGCTCTAGGATTATTACAGATTTGGCTTCATCTTATAGTTCAGGTTATGAAATACTGATACAAATGTAGTAAAATATTACTAATGAATGCATAATTATTAATATCTTGAAACATCTAAATGACCATCGGTTATACGTCGAAGATTACGAAAACATTCACATCGCTTTTGATGACATCATATTTATCATTAGAATTCACTTTGATATGACATCATATTTATCATTAGAATTCACCTTTTCTCTAGGATTATTGCACATTTGGCTTCATCTTATAGTTCAGGTTATGAAATACTGATACAAATGTCGGAAAATATTACTAATGAATGCATAATTATTAATATCTTTAGACTTCTAATTGACCTTCGTTTATACGGCGAAGATTACGAAAACATTCCCATCGCTTTTGATGACATCATATTTATCATTAGAATTCACTTTTTCACTAGGATTATTGCACATTTGTCATCATCTTATAGTTCAGGTTATGAAATACTGATACAAATGTCGGAAAATATTACTAATGAATGCATAATTATTAATATCTTGAGACTTCTAATTGACTTTCGGTTATAAAGCGAAGATTACGAAACCATTCCCATCGCTTTTGATGACATCATATTTATCATTAGAATTCACTTTTTCACTAGGATTATTGCACATTTGGCTTCATCTTATAGTTCAGGTTATGAAATACTGATACAAATGTAGTAAAATATTACTAATGAATGCATAATTATTAATATAATTAGACTTCTAATTGACATTGGGTTATACGGCGAAGATTACGAAAACATTCCCATCGCTTTTCATGACATCATATTTATCATTAGAATTCACTTTTTCTCTAGGATAATTACACATTTGGCTTCATCTTATGGTTCAGGTTATGAAATACTGATACAAATGTCCGAAAATATTACTAATGAATGCATAATTATTAATATCTTGAGACTTCTAATTGACCTTCGGTTATACGGCGAAGATTACGAAAACATTCCCATCGCTTTTGATGATATCATATTTATCATTAGAATTCACTTTTTCTCTAGGATTATGGCACATTTGGCTTCATTTTATAGTTCAGGTTATGAAATACTTATACAAATGTCGGAAAATATTACTAATGAATGCATAATTATTAATATCTTGAGACTTCTAATTGAAATTCGGTTATACGGCGAAGATTACGAAAACATTCCCATCGCTTTCGATGACATCATATTTATCATTAGAATTCACTTTTCCCTAAGATTATTGCACATTTGGCTTCATCTTATAGATCAGGTTATGAAATACTGATACAAATGTAGTAAAATATTACTAATGAATGCATAATTATTAATATAATGAGACTTCTTATTGACATTCGGTTATACGGCGAAGATTACGAAAACATTCCCATCGCTTTTCATGACATCATATTTATCATTAGAATTCACTTTTTCTCTAGGATAATTACACATTTGACTTCATCTTATGGTTCAGGTTATGAAATACTGATACAAATGTCCGAAAATATTACTAATGAATGCATAATTATTAATATCTTGAGACTTCTAATTGACCTTCGGTTATACGGCGAAGATTCCGAAAACATTCCCATCGCTTTTGATGACATCATATTTATCATCAGACTTCACTTTTTTACTAGGATTATTGCACATTTGGCTTAATCTTATAGTTCATGTTATGAAATACCGATAAAATGTAGGAAAATATTACTAATGAATGCATAATTATTAACATCTTGAGACTTCTAATTGACATTCGGTTATACGGCGAAGATTACGAAAACATTCCCATCGCTATTGATGACATCATATTTATCATTAGAATTCACATTTTCACTAGTATTATTGCACATTTGTCTTCATCTTATAGTTCAGGTTACGAAATACAGATACAAATGTAGTAAAATATTACTAATGAATGCATAATTATTAATATCTTTAGACTTCTAATTGACATTCTGTTATAAGGCGAAGACTACGAAAACATTCCCACCTCTTTTGATGACATCATATTTATCATTAGAATTCACTTTTTCACTAGGATTATTTCACATTTGGCTTCAACTTATAGTTCAGGTTATGAAATACAGATACAAATGTAGTAAAATATTACTAATGAATGCCTAATTAATAATATCTTGAGACTTCTAATTGACCTTCGGTTATACGGCGAAGATTACGAAAACATTCCCACCTCTTTTGATGACATCATATTTATCATTAGAATTCACTTTTTCACTAGGATTATTTCACATTTGGCTTCAACTTATAGTTCAGGTTATGAAATACATATACAAATGTAGTAAAATATTACTAATGAATGCCTAATTATTAATATCTTGAGACTTCTAATTGACCTTCGATTATACGGCGAAGATTACGGAAACATACCCATCGCTTTTGATGACATCATATTTATCATTAGAATTCATTTTTTCACTATGATTATTGTACATTTGGCTTCATCTTATAGTTCAGGTTATGAAATACACATACAAATGTAGTAAAATATTACTAATGAATGCATAATTATTAATATGTTGAGACTGCTAAGTGACCTTCGGTTATACGGGGAAGATTACGAAAACATTCCCATCGCTTTTGATGACATCATATTTATCATTAGAATTCATTTTTCACTAGGATTGTTGCAATTTTGGCTTCATCATATAGTTCAGGTTATGAAATACAGATACAAATGTACTAAAATATTACTAATTAATGCAAAATTATTAATATCTTGAGACTTCTAATTGACCTTCGATTATACGGGGAAGATTACGAAAACATTCCCATCGCTTTTGATGACATTATATTTATCATTATAATTGACTTTTTCACTAGGATTATTGCACATTTAGTTCATCTTATAGTTCAGGTTATGAAATACACATACAAATTTGGTAAAATATTACTAATGAATGCATAATTATTAATATCTTGAGACTTCTAATAGACCTTCGATATACGGCGAAGATTACGAAAACATTCCCATCGCTTTTGATGACATCATATTTATCATTAGAATTCACTTTTTCACTAGGATTATTGCACATTTGGCTTCATCTTATAGTTCAGTTTATGAAATACAGATACTAATGTTGTAAAATATTACTAATGAATGCCTAATTATTAATATCTTGAGACTTCTAATTGACATTCGGTTATACGGCGAAGATTACGAAAACATTCCCATCGCTTTTGATGACATCATATTTATCATCAGAATTCACTTTTTTACTAGGATTATTGCACATTTGGCTTAATCTTATAGTTCATGTTATGAAATACAGATACAAATGTAGGAAAATATTACTAATGAATGCATAATTATTAACATCTTGAGACTTCTAATTGACATTCGGTTATACGGCGAAGATTACGAAAACATTCCCACCTCTTTTGATGACATCATATTTATCATCAGAATTCACTTTTTCACTAGGATTATTTCACATTTGGCTTCAACTTATAGTTCAGGTTATGAAATACAGATACAAATGTAGTAAAATATTACTAATGAATGCCTAATTATTAATATCTTGAGACTTCTAATTGACCTTCGTTTATACGGCGAAGATTAGGAAAACATTCCCATCGCTTTTGATGACATCATATTTATCATTAGAATTCGTTTTTCATTAGGATTATTGCACATTTTGCTTCATCTTATAGTTCAGGTTATGAAATACAGATACAAATGTACAAAGATATTACTAATGAATGCAAAATTATTAATATCTTGAGACTTCAAATTGACCTTCGATTATACGGCGAAGATTACGAAAACATACCCATCGCTTTTGATGACATCATATTTATCATTAGAATTCACATTTTCACGAGGATTATTGCACATTTGGCTTCATCTTATAGTTCAGGTTATGAAATACAGATACAAATGTAGTAAAATATTACTAATGAATGCATAATTATTAATATCTTGAGACTGCTAAGTGACCTTCGGTTATACGGGGAAGATTACGAAAACATTCCCATCGCTTTTGATGACATCATATTTATCATTAGAATTCATTTTTCACTAGGATTATTCCACATTTGGCTTCATCTTATAGTTCAGGTTATGAAATACAGATACAAATGTAGTAAAATATTACTAATGAATGCATAATTATTAATATCTTGAGACTTCTAATTGACCTTCAGTTATACGGCGAAGATTACGAAAACATTCCCATCGCTTTTGATGACATCATATTTATCATTAGAATTCACTTTTTCACTAGGATTATTGCACATTTGGCTTCATCTTATAGTTCAGGTTATGAAATACAGATACAAATGTAGTAAAATATTACTAATGAATGCATAATTATTAATATCTTGAGACTTCTAATTGACCTTCGGTTATACGGCGAAGATTACGAAAACATTCCCACCTCTTTTGATGACATCATATTTATCATTAGAATTCACTTTTTCACTAGGATTATTTCACATTTGGCTTCAACTTATAGTTCAGGTTATGAAATACAGATACAAATGTAGTAAAATATTACTAATGAATGCATAATTATTAATATCTTGAGACTTCTAATTGACCTTCGGTTATACGGCGAAGATTACGAAAACATTCCCATCGCTTTTGATGACATGATATTTATCATTAGAATTCATTTTTCACTAGGATTATTCCACATTTGGCTTCATCTTATAGTTCAGGTTATGAAATACAGATACAAATGTAGTAAAATATTACTAATGAATGCATAATTATTAATATCTTGAGACTTCTAATTGACCTTCAGTTATACGGCGAAGATTACGAAAACATTCCCATCGCTTTTGATGACATCATATTTATCATTAGAATTCACTTTTTCACTAGGATTATTGCACATTTGGCTTCATCTTATAGTTCAGGTTATGAAATACAGATACAAATGTAGTAAAATATTACTAATGAATGCATAATTATTAATATCTTGAGACTTCTAATTGACCTTCGGTTATACGGCGAAGATTACGAAAACATTCCCACCTCTTTTGATGACATCATATTTATCATTAGAATTCACTTTTTCACTAGGATTATTTCACATTTGGCTTCAACTTATAGTTCAGGTTATGAAATACAGATAAAAATGTAGGAAAATATTACTAATGAATGCATAATTATTAATATCTTGAGACTTCTAATTGACCTTCGGTTATACGGCGAAGATTACGAAAACATTCCCATCGCTTTTGATGACATGATATTTATCATTAGAATTCACTTTTTCACTAGGATTATTGCACATTTGGCTTCATCTTATAGTTTAGGTTATGAAATACTGATACAAATGTCGGAAAATATTACTAATGAATGCATAATTATTAATATCTTGAGACTTCTAATTAACCTTCGGTTATACGGCGAAGATTACGAAAACATCCCATCGCTTTTGATGACATCATATTTATCATTAGAATTCACTTTTTCTCTAGGTTTATTGCACATTTGGCTTCATCTTATAGTTCAGGTTATGAAATACTGATACCAATGTCGGAAAATATTACTAATGAATGCATAATTATTAATATCTTGAGACTTCTAATTGAACTTCGGTTATACGGCGAAGATTACGAAAACATTCCCATCGCTTTTGATGACATCATATTTATCATTAGAATTCACTTTTTTTCTAGGATTATTGCACATTTCGCTTCATCTTATAGTTCAGTTTATGAAATACTGATACAAATGTCGGAAAATATTACTAATGAATGTATAATTATTAATAACTTGAGACTTCTAATTGACCTTCGGTTATACGGCGAAGATTACGAAAACATTCCCATCGCTTTTGATGACATCATATTTATCATTAGAATTCACTTTTTCTCTAGGATTATTGCTCATTTGGCTTCATCTTATAGTTCAGGTTATGAAATACTGATACAAATGTCGGAAAATATTACTAATGAATGTATAATTATTAATATCTTGAGACTTCTAATTGACCTTCGGTTATACGGCGAAGATTACGAAAACATTCCCATCGCTTTTGATGACATCATATTTATCATTAGAATTCACTTTTTCTCTAGGATTATTGCTCATTTGGCTTCATCTTATAGTTCAGGTTATGAAATACTGATACAAATGTCGGAAAATATTACTAATGAATGCGTAATTATTAATATCTTGAGACTTCTAATTGACCTTCGGTTATACGGCGAAGATTACGAAAACATTCCTATCGCTTTTGATGACATCATATTTAACATTAGAATTCACTTCTTCTCTAGGATTATTGCACACTCGGCTTCATCTTATAGTTCACGTTATGAAATACTGCTTCAAATGTCGGAAAATATTACGAATGAATGCATAATTATTAATATCTTGAGACTTCTAATTGACCTTCGGTTATACGGCGAAGATTACGAAAACATTCCCATCGCTTTTGATGACATCATCTTTATCATTAGAATTCACTTTTTCACTAGGATTATTGCACATTTGGCTTCATCTTATAGTTCAGGTTATGAAATACTGATACAAGTGTCTGAAAATATTACTAATGAATGCATAATTATTAATATCTTGAGACTCCTAATTAACCTTCGGTTATACGGTGAAGATTACGAAAACATTCCCATCGCTTTTGATGACATCATATTTATCATTAGAATTCACTTTTTCTCTAGGTTTATTGCACATTTGGCTTCATCTTAGAGTTCAGGTTATGAAATACTGATACAAATGTCGGAAAATATTACTAATGAATGCATAATTATTAATATCTTGAGACTTCTAATTGACCTTCGGTTATACGGTGAAGATTACGAAAACATTCCCATCGCTTTTGATGACATCATATTTATCATTAGAATTCACTTTTTCTCTAGGATTATTGCTCATTTGCCTTCATCTTATAGTTCAGGTTATGAAATACTGATACAAATGTCGGAAAATATTACTAATGAATGCATAATTATTAATATCTTGAGACTTCTAATTGACCTTCGGTTATACGGCGAAGATTACTAAAACATTCCCATCGCTTTTGATGACATCATATTTATCATTAGAATTCACTTTTTCTCTAGGATTATTGCTCATTGGGCTTCATCTTATAGTTCAGGTTATGAAATACTGCTACAAATGTCGGAAAATATTACTAATGAATGCGTAATTATTAATATCTTGAGACTTCTAATTGACCTTCGGTTATACGGCGAAGATTACGAAAACATTCCTATCGCTTTTGATGACATCATATTTAACATTAGAATTCACTTCTTCTCTAGGATTATTGCACATTCGGCTTCATCTTATAGTTCACGTTATGAAATACTGCTTCAAATGTCGGAAAATATTACGAATGAATGCATAATTATTAATATCTTGAGACTTCTAATTGAACTTCGGTTATACGGCGAAGATTACGAAAACATTCCCATCGCTTTTGATGACATCATATTTATCATTAGAATTCACTTTTTCTCTAGGATTATTGCACATTTGGCTTCATCTTATAGTTCAGTTTATGAAATACTGATACAAATGTCGGAAAATATTACTAATGAATGCATAATTATTAATATCTTGAGACTTCTAATTGACCTTCGGTTATACGGCGAAGATTTCGAAAACATTCCCATCGCTTTTGATGACATCATATTTATCATTAGAATTCACTTTTTCTCTAGGATTATTGCACATTTGGCTTCATCTTATAGTTCAGTTTATGAAATACTGATACAAATGTTTGAAAATATTACTAATGAATGCGTAATTATTAATATCTTGAGACTTCTAATTGACCTTCGGTTATACGGCGAAGATCACGAAAACATTCCTATCGCTTTTAATGACATCATATTTAACATTAGAATTCACTACTTCTCTAGGATTATTGCACATTTGGCTTCATCTTATAGTTCAGGTTATGAAATACTGATACAAATGTCGGAAAATATTACTAATGAATGCATAATTATTAATATCTTGAGACTTCTAATTGACCTTCGGTTATACGGCGAAGATTACGAAAACATTCCCATCGCTTTGATGACATCATATTTATCATTAGAATTCACTTTTTCACTAGGATTATTGCACATTTGTCTTCATCTTATAGTTCAGGTTATGAAATACAGATACAAATGTAGTAAAATATTACTAATGAATGCATAATTATTAATATAATGAGACTTCTAATTGACATTCGGTTATACGGCGAAGATTACGAAAACATTCCCATCGCTTTTGATGACATCATATTTATCATTAGAATTCACTTTTTCTCTTCGATTATTGCACATTTGGCTTCATCTTATTGTTCAGGTTATGAAATACTGATACAAATGTCGGAAAATATTACTAATGAATGCATAATTATTAATATTTTGAGACTTCTAATTGACCTTCGGTTATACGGCGAAGATTTCGAAAACATTCCCATCGCTTTTGATGACATCATATTTATCATTAGAATTCACTTTTTTTCTAGGATTATTGCACATTTGTCTTCATCTTATAGTTCAGGTTATGAAATACTGATACAAATGTAGGAAAATATTACTAATGAATGCATAATTATTAATATCTTGATACTTCTAATTGGCATCCGGTTATACGGCGAAGATTACGAAAACATTCCCATCGCTATTGATGACATCATATTTATCATTAGAATTCACTTTTTCCCCATGATTATTGCACATTTGGCTCCATCTTATAGTTCAGGTTATGAAATACTGATACAAATGTAGTAAAATATTACTAATGAATGCATAATTATTAATATCTTGAGACTTCTAATTGAACTTCGGTTATACGGCGAAGATTACGAAAACATTCCCATCGCTTTTGATGCCATCATATTTATCATTAGAATTCAATTTTTCTCTTGGCTTATTGCATATTTGGCTTCATCTTATAGTTCAGGTTATGAAATACTGATACAAATGTCGGAAAATATTAATAATGAATGCATAATTATTAATATCTTGAGACTTATAATTGACCTTCGGTTATACGGCGAAGATTACGAAAACATTCCCATCGCTTTTGATGACATCATATTTATCATTAGAATTCACTTTTTCCCTATGATTATTGCACATTTGGCTTCATCTTATAGTTCAGTTTATGAAATACTGATACAAATGTCGGAAAATATTACTAATGAATGCATAATTATTAATATCTTGAGACTTCTAATTGACCTTCGGTTATACGGCGAAGATTACGAAAACATTCCCATCGCTTTTGATGACATCATATTTATCATTAGAATTCACATTTTCTCTAGGTTTATTGCACATTTGGCTTCATCTTAGAGTTCAGGTTATGAAATACTGATACAAATGTCGGAAAATATTACTAATGAATGCATAATTATTAATATCTTGAGACTTCTAATTGACCTTCGGTTATACGGCGAAGATTACGAAAACATTCCCATCGCTTTTGATGACATGATATTTATCATTAGAATTCACTTTTTCACAAGGATTATTGCACATTTGGCTTCATCTTATAGTTCAGGTTATGAAATACTGATACAAATGTCGGAAAATATTACTAATGAATGCATAATTATTAATATCTTGAGACTTCTAATTAACCTTCGGTTATACGGCGAAGATTACGAAAACATTCACATCGCTTTTGATGACATCATATTTATCATTAGAATTCACTTTTTCTCTAGGTTTATTGCACATTTGGCTTCATCTTATAGTTCAGGTTATGAAATACTGATACCAATGTCGGAAAATATTACTAATGAATGCATAATTATTAATATCTTGAGACTTCTAATTGAACTTCGGTTATACGGCGAAGATTACGAAAACATTCCCATCGCTTTTGATGACATCATATTTATCATTAGAATTCACTTTTTCTCTAGGATTATTGCACATTTGGCTTCATCTTATAGTTCAGTTTATGAAATACTGATACAAATGTCGGAAAATATTACTAATGAATGCATAATTATTAATATCTTGAGACTTCTAATTGACCTTCGGTTATACGGCGAAGATTACGAAAACATTCCCATCGCTTTTGATGACATCATATTTATCATTAGAATTCACTTTTTCTCTAGGATTATTGCACATTTGGCTTCATCTTATAGTTCAGTTTATGAAATACTGATACAAATGTTTGAAAATATTACTAATGAATGCGTAATTATTAATATCTTGAGACTTCTAATTGACCTTCGGTTATACGGCGAAGATTACGAAAACATTCCTATCGCTTTTGATGACATCATATTTAACATTAGAATTCACTTCTTCTCTAGGATTATTGCACATTTGGCTTCATCTTGTAGTTCACGTTATGAAATACTGATACAAATGTCGGAAAATATTACTAATGAATGCATAATTATTAATATCTTGAGACTTCTAATTGACCTTCGGTCATACGGCGAAGATTACGAAAACATTCCCATCGCTTTTGATGACATCATATTTATCATTAGAATTCACTTTTTCACTAGGATTATTGCACATTTGGCTTCATCTTATAGTTCAGGTTAAGAAATACTGATACAAATGTCGGAAAATATTACTAATGAATGCATAATTATTAATATCTTGAGACTTCTAATTGACCTTCGGTTATACGGTGAAGATTACGAAAACATTCCCATCGCTTTTGATGACATCATATTTATCATTAGAATTCACTTTTTCTCTAGGATTATTGCACATTTGGCTTCATCTTATAGTTCAGTTGATGAAATACTGATACAAATGTCGGAAAATATTACTAATGAATGCATAATTATTAATATCTTGAGACTTCTAATTGACCTTCGGTTATACGGCGAAGATTTCGAAAACATTCCCATCGCTTTTGATGACATCATATTTATAATTAGAATTCACTTTTTTTCTAGGATTATTGCACATTTCGCTTCATCTTATACTTCAGTTTATGAAATACTGATACAAATGTCGGAAAATATTACTAATGAATGCATAATTATTAATATCTTGAGACTTCTAATTGAACTTCAGTTATACGGCGAAGATTACGAAAACATTCCCATCGCTTTTGATGACATCATATTTATCATTAGAATTCACTTTTTCTCTAGGATTATTGCACATTTGGCTTCATCTTATAGTTCAGTTTATTAAATACTGATACAAATGTCGGAAAATATTACTAATGAATGCACAATTATTATTATCTTGATACTTCTAATTGACCTTCGGTTATGCGGCGAAGATTACGAAAACATTCCCATCGCTTTTGATGACATCATATTTATCATTAGAATTCACTTTTTCCCTAGGATTATTGCACATTTGGCTTCATCTTATAGTTCAGGTTATGAAATACTGATACAAATGTCGGAAAATATTACTAATGTATGCGTAATTATTAATATCTTGAGACTTCTAATTGACCTACGGTTATACGGCGAAGATTACGAAAACATTCCTATCGCTTTTGATGACATCATATTTAACATTAGAATTCACTTCTTCTCCAGGATTATTGCACATTTGGCTTCATCTTATAGTTCACGTTATGAAATACAGATACAAATGTCGGAAAATATTACTAATGAATGCGTAATTATTAATATCTTGAGACTTCTAATTGACCTTCGGTTATACGGCGAAGATTACGAAAACATTCCCATCGCTTTTGATGACATCATATTTATCATTAGAATTCACTTTTTTTCTAGGATTATTGCACATTTGGCTTCATCTTAGAGTTCAGTTTATGAAATACTGATACAAATGTCGGAAAATATTACTAATGAATGCATAATTATTAATATCTTGATACTTCTAATTGACCTTCGGTTATGCGGCGAAGATTACGAAAACATTCCCATCGCTTTTGATGACATCATATTTATCATTAGAATTCACTTTTTCACTAGGATTATTGTACATTTGGCTTCATCTTATAGTTCAGGTTATGAAATACAGATACAAATGTAGTAAAATATAACTAATGAATGCAAAATTATTAATATCTTGAGACTTCTAATTGACCTTCGGTTATACGGCGAAGATTACGAAAACATTCCCATCGCTTTTGATGACATCATATTTATCATTAGAATTAACGTTTTCTCTAGGATTATTGCACATTTGTCTTCATCTTATAGTTCAGGTTATGAAATACTGATACAAATGACGGAAAATATTACTAATGAAGGCATAATAATTAATATCTTGATACTTCTAATTGACCTTCGGTTATGCGGCGAAGATTACGAAAACATTCCTATCGCTTTTGATGACATCATATTTATCATTAGAATTCACTTTTTCCCTAGTATTATTGCACATTTGGCTTCATCTTATAGTTCAGGTTATGAAATACTGATAAAAATGTCGGAAAATATTACTAATGCATGCGTAATTATTAATATCTTGAGACTTCTAATTGACCTACGGTTATACGGCGAAGATTACGAAAACATTCCTATCGCTTTTGATGACATCATATTTAACATTAGAATTCACTTCTTCTCTAGGATTATTGCACAATTGGCTCCATCTTATAGTTCACGTTATGAAATACTGATACAAATGTCGGAAAATATTACTAATGAATGCGTAATTATTAATATCTTGAGACTTCTAATTGACCTTCGGTTATACGGCGAAGATTACGAAAACATTCCTATCGCTTTTGATGACATCATATTTAACATTAGAATTCACTTCTTCTCTAGGATTATTGCACATTTGGCTTCATCTTATAGTACACGTTATGAAATACTGATACAAATGTCGGAAAATATTACTAATGAATGCATAATGATTAATATCTTGAGTCTTCTAATTGACCTACGGTTATACGGCGAAGATTACGAAAACATTCCCATCGCTTTTGATGACATCATATTTATCATTAGAATTCACTTTTTCTCTAGGATTATTGCAAATTTGGCTTCATCTTATAGTTCAGGTTATGAAATACTGATACAAATGTCGGAAAATATTACTAATGAATGCATAATTATTAATATCTTGAGACTTCTAATTGACCTTCGGTTATACGGCAAAGATTACGAAAACATTCCCATCGCTTTTGATGACATCATATTTATCATTAGAATTCAGTTTTGCTCTAGGATTATTGCACATTTTGCTTCATCTTATAGTTCAGGTTATGAAATACTGATACAAATGTCGGAAAATGTTACTAAAGAATGCATAATTATTAATATCTTGAGAGTTCTAATTGACCTTCGGTTATACGGCGAAGATTACGAAAACATTCCCATCGCTTTTGATGTCATCATATTTAACATTAGAATTCACTTTTTCTCTAGGATTATTACACATTTAGCTACATCTTATAGTTCAGTTTATGAAATACAGATATAAATTTAGTAAAATATTACTAATGAATGCATAATTATTAATATCTTGAGACTTCTAATTGACCTTCGGTTATACGGCGAAGATTACCAAAACATTCCCATCGCTTTTGATGACTTCATATTTATCATTAGAATTAACTTTTTCACTAGGATTATTGCACATTTGGCTTCATCTTATAGTTCAGGTTATGAAATACTGATACAAATGTCGGAAAATATTACTAATGAATGCATAATTATTAATATCTTGAGACTTCTAATTGACCTTCGGTTATACGGCGAAGATTACGAAAACATTTCCATCGATTTGATGACATCATATTTATCATTAGAATTGACATTTTCTCTAGGATTATTGAACATTTGGCTTCATCTTATAGTTTACGTTATGAAATACTGATATAATGTCGGAAAATATTACTAATGAATGCATAATTATTAATATCTTGAGACTTCTATTTGACCTTCTGTTATACGGCGAAGATTACGAAAACATTCCCATCGCTTTTGATGACATCATATTCATCATTAGAATTCACTTTTTCACTAGGATTATTGCACATTTGTCTTCATCTTATAGTTCAGGTTATGAAATACAGATACAACTGTAGTAACATATTACTAATGAATGCATAATTATTAATATCATGAGACTTCTAATTGACATTCGGTTATACGGCGATGATTCTGAAAACATTCCCATCGTTTTGATGACATCAGATTTTTCATTAGAATTCACTTTTTCACTAGGATTATTGCACATTTGTCTTTGTCTTATAGTTCAGGTTATGAATTACAGATACAAATGTAGTAAAATATTCCTAATGAATGCATAATTATTAATATAATGAGACTTCTATTTGACATTCGGTTATACGGCGAAGATTACGAAAACATTCCCATCGCTTTTGATGACATCATATTTATCATTAGTATTGACTTTTTCTCTAGGATTATTGAACATTTGGCTTCATCTTATAGTTCACGTTATGAAATACTGATATAATGTCGGAAAATATTACTAATGAATGCATAATTATTAATATCTTGAGACTTCTAATTGACTTTCGGTTATACGGCGAAGATTACGAAAACGTTCCCATCGCTTTTGATGACATCATATTTATCATTAGAATTCACTTTTTCTCTAGGATTATTGCACATTTGGCTTCATCTTATAGTTCAGGTTATGAAATACTGATACAAATGTCAGAAAATATTACTAATGAATGCATAATTATTAATATCTTGAGACTTCTAATTGACATTCGGTTATACGGCGAAGGTTACGAAAACATTCCCATCGCTTTTGATGACATCATATTTATCATTAGAATTCACTTTTTCACTATGATTATTGCACATTTGGCTTCATCTTATAGTTCAGGTTATGAAATACAGATACAAATGTAGTAAAATATTACTAATGAAGGCATAATTATTAATATCTTGACACTTCTAATTGCCCTTTGGTTATACGGCGAAGATTACGAAAACATTCCCATCGCTTTTGATGACATCATTTTTATCATTAGAATTCACTTTTTCACTAGGATTATTGCACATTTGTCTTCATCTTATAGTTCAGGTTATGAAATGCAGATACAAATGTAGTAACATATTACTAATGAATGTATAATTATTAATATCAAGTGACTTCTAATTGACATTCGTTTATACGGCGAAGATTATGAAAACATTCCCATCGCTTTTGATGACATCATATTTATCATTAGAATTCACTTTTTCCCTATGATTGTTGCACATTTGGCTTCATCTTATAGTTCAGGTTATGAAATACTGATACAAATGTCGGAAAATATTACTAATGAATGCATAATTATTAATATCTTGAGACTTCTAATTGACATTCGGTTATACGGCGAAGATAACGAAAACATTCCCATCGCTTTTGATGACATCATATTTATCATTAGAATTCACTATTTCTCTAGTATTGCACATTTGTCTTCATCTTATACTTCAGGTTATGAAATACAGATACAAATGTCGGAAAATATTACTAATGAATGCATAATTATTAATATCTTGAGACTACTAATTGACATTCGGTTATACGGCGAAGATTACGAAAAGATTCCCATCGCTTTTGATGACATCATATTTATCATTAGAATTCACTTTTTCTCTAGGAATATTGCACATTTGGCTTCATCTTATAGTTCACGTTATGAAATACTGATACAAATGTCGGAAAATATTACTAATGAATGCATAATTTTTAATATCTTGTGAATTCTAATTGACATTCGGTTATACGGCGAAGGTTACGAAAACATTCCCATCGCTTTTGATGACATCATATTTATCATTAGAATTCACTTTTTCTCTAGCATTATTACACATTTGGTTTCATCTTATAGTTCAGGTTATGAAATACAGATACAAATGTAGTAAAATATTACTAATGAATGCATAATTATTAATATCTTGAGACTTCTAATTGACCTACGGTTATACGGCGAAGATTACGAAAACATTCCCATCGCTTTTGATGACATCATATTTATCATTAGAATTCACTTTTTCACTAGGATTATTGCACATTTGGCTTCATCTTATAGTTCAGGTTATGAAATACAGATACAAATATAGTAAAATATTACTAATGAAGGCATAATTTTTAATATCTTGAGACTTCTAATTGACCTTCGGTTATATGGCGAATATTACGAAAACATTCCCATCGCTTTTGATGACATCATTTTTATCATTAGAATTCACTTTTTCACTAGGATTATTGCACATTTGTCTTCATCTTATAGTTCAGGTTATGAAATACAGATACAAATGTAGTAACATATTACTAATGAATGCATAATTATTAATATCAAGTGACTTCTAATTGACATTCGGTTATACGGCGAAGATTATGAAAACATTGCCATCGCTTTTGATGACATCATATTTATCATTAGAATTCACTTTTTCCCTATGATTATTTCACATTTGGCTTCATCTTATAGTTCAGGTTATGAAATACTGATACAAATGTCGGAAAATATTACTAATGATTGCATAATTATTAATATCTTGAGACTTCTAATTGACCTTCCGTTATACGGCGAAGATTACGAAAACATTCCCATCGATTTGATGACATCATATTTATCATCAGAATTAACTTTTTCACTATGATTATTGCACATTTGTCTTCATCTTATAGTTCAGGTTATGAAATACAGATACAAATGTAGTAAAATATTACTAATGAATGCATAATTATTAATATAATGAGACTTCTAATTGACATTCGGTTATACGACGAAGATTACGAACAGATTCCCATCGCTTTTGATGACATCATATTTATCATTAGAATTCATTTTTCTCTAGGATTATTGCACATTTGGCTTCATCTTATAGTTCAGGTTATGAAATACTGATACAAATGTCGGAAAATATTACTAATGAATGCATAATTATTAATAACTTGAGACTTCTAATTGACATTCGGTTATACGGCGAAGATAATGAAAACATTCCCATCGCTTTTGATGACATCATATTTATCATTAGAATTCACTATTTCTTTAGGATTATTGCACATTTGGCTTCATCTTATAGTTCAGGTTATGAAATACTGATACAAATGTCAGAAAATATTACTAATGAATGCATAATTATTAATATCTTGATACTTCTAATTGACATTCGGTTATACGGCAAAGATTACGAAAACATTCCCATCGCTTTTGATGAGATCATATTTATCATTAGAATTCACTTTTTCTCTAAGATTATTGCACATTTGGCTTCATCTTATAGTTCATGTTATGAAATACTGATACAAATGTCGGAAAATATTACTAATGAATGCATAATTATTAATATCTTGAGACTTCTAATTGACCTTCGGTTATACGGCGAAGATTACGAAAACATTCCCATCGTTTTGATGACATCATATTTATCATTAGAATTCACTAGGTTTATTGCACAATCGGCTTCATCTTATAGTTCAGGTTATGAAATACAGATACAAATGTAGGAAAATATTACTAATGAATGCATAATTATTAATATCTTGAGACTTCTAATTGACCTTCGGTTATACGGCGAAGATTACTAAAACATTCCCATCGCTTTTGATGACATCATATTTATCATTAGAATTAACTTTTTCCCTATGATTATTGCACATTTGTCTTCATTTTATAGTTCAGGTTATGAAATACTGATACAAATGTCGGAAAATATTACTAATGAATGCATAATTATTAATATCTTGAGACTTCTAATTGACATTCGGTTATACGGCGAAGATTACGAAAACATTCCCATCGCTTTTGATGACATCATATTTATTATTAGAATTCACTTTTTCTCTAGGATTATTGCACATTTGGCTTCATCTTATAGTTCAGGTTATGAAATAATGATACAAATGTCGGAAAATATTACTAATGAATGCATAATTATTAATATCTTGAGACTTCTAATTGACCTTCGGTTATACGGCGAAGATTACGAAAACATTCCCATCGCTTTTGATGACATCATATTTATCATTAGAATTCACTTTTTCTCAAGGATTATTGCATATTTGGCTTCATCTTATAGTTCAGGTTATGAAATACTGATACAAATGTCGGAAAATATTACTAATGAATGCATAATTATTAATAACTTGAGACTTCTAATTGACCTTCGGTTATACGGCGAAGATTACGAAAACATTGCCATCGCTTTTGATAACATCATATTTATCATTAGAATTCACTTTTTCTCTAAGATTATTGCATATTTGGCATCATCTTATAGTTCAGGTTATGAAATACTGATACAAATGTCGGAAAATATTACTAATGAAGGCATAATTATTAATATATTGAGACTTCTAATTGACCTTCGGTTATACGGCGAAGATTACGAAAACATTCCCATCGCTTTTGATGACATCATATTTATCATTAGAATTCACTTTTTCCCTATGATTATTGCACATTTGTATTCATCTTATAGTTCAGGTTATGAAATACTGATACAAATGTCGGAAAATATTACTAATGAATGCATAATTATTAATATCTTGATACTTTTAATTGACATTCGATTATACGGCAAAGATTACGAAAACATTCCCATCGCTTTTGATGAGATCATATTTATCATTAGAATTCACTTTTTCTCTAAGATTATTGCACATTTGGCTTCATCTTATAGTTCAGGTTATGAAATACTGATACAAATGTAGGAAAATATTACTAATGAATGCATAATTATTAATATCTTGAGACTTCTAATTGACCTTCGGTTATACGGCGAAGATTACGAAAACATTCCCATCGCTTTTGATGACATCATATTTATCATTAGAATTCACTAGCTTTATTGCACAATCGGCTTCATCTTATAGTTCAGGTTATGAAATACAGATACAAATGTAGGAAAATATTACTAATGAATGCATAATTATTAATATCTTGAGACTTCTAATTGACCTTCGGTTATACGGCGAAGATTACTAAAACATTCCCATCGCTTTTGATGACATCATATTTATCATTAGAATTAACTTTTTCCCTATGATTATTGCACATTTGGCTTCATCTTATAGTTCAGGTTATGAAATACTGATACAAATGTCCGAAAATATTACTAATGAATGCATAATTATTAATATCTTGAGACTTCTAATTGACCTTCGGTTATACGGCGAAGATTACGAAAACATTCCCATCGCTTTTGATGACATCATATTTATCATTAGAATTCACTAGGTTTATTGCACAATCGGCTTCATCTTATAGTTCAGGTTATGAAATACAGATACAAATGTAGGAAAATATTACTAATGAATGCATAATTATTAATATCTTGAGACTTCTAATTGACCTTCGGTTATACGGCGAAGATTACTAAAACATTCCCATCGCTTTTGATGACATCATATTTATCATTAGAATTAACTTTTTCCCTATGATTATTGCACATTTGTCTTCATTTTATAGTTCCGGTTATGAAATACTGATACAAATGTGGGAAAATATTACTAATGAATGCATAATTATTAATATCTTGATACTTCTAATTGACATTCGGTTATACGGCGAAGATTACGAAAACATTGCCATCGCTTTTGATAACATCATATTTATCATTAGAATTCATTTTTTCACTAGGATTATTGCACATTTGGCTTCATCTTATAGTTCAGGTTATGAAATACTGATACAAATGTCGGAAAATATTACTAATGAATGCATAATTATTAATATCTTGAGTCTTCTAATTGACATTCGGTTATACGGCGAAGATTACGAAAACATTCCCATCGCTTTTGATGACATCATATTTATCATTAGAATTCACTATTTCTCTAGGATTATTGCACATTTGGCTTCATCTTATAGTTCAGGTTATGAAATACTGATACAACTGTCGGAAAATATTACTAATGAATGCATAATAATTAATATCTTGAGACTTCTAATTGACCTTCGGTTATACGGCGAAGATTACGAAAACATTGCCATCGCTTTTGATGACATCATATTTATCATTAGAATTCACTTTTCCACAAGGACTATTGCACATTTGTCTCCATCTTATAGTTCAGGTTATGAAATACAGAGACAAACGTAGGAAAATATTACTAATGAATGCATAATTATTAATATCATGAGACTTCTAATTGACCTTCGGTTATACGGAGAAGATTACGAAAACATTCCCATGGCTTTTGATGACATCATATTTATCATTAGAATTCACTTTTTCCCTATGATTATTGCACATTTGGCTTCATTTTATACTTCAGGTTATGAAATACTGATACAAATGTCGGAAAATATTACTAATGAATGCATAATAATTAATATCTTGAGACTTCTAATTGAACTTCGGTTATACGGCGAAGATTACGAAAACATTCCCATCGCTTTTGATGACATCATATTTATCATTAGAATTCACTTTTCCACAAGGACTATTGCACATTTGTCTCCATCTTATAGTTCAGGTTATGAAATACAGAGACAAATGTAGGAAAATATTACTAATGAATGCATAATTATTAATATCATTAGACTTCTAATTGACCTTCGGTTATACGGAGAAGATTACGAAAACATTCCCATCGCTTTCGATGACATCATATTTATCATTAGATTTCACTTTTTCTCTAGGATTATTGCACATTTGGCTTCAACTTATAGTTCAGTTTATGAAATACAGATACAAATGTAGTAAAATATTACTAATGAATGCATAATTATTAATATCTTGAGACTTCTAATTGACCTTCGGTTATACGGCGAAGATTACGAAAACATTCCCATCGCTTTTGATGACATCATATTTATCATTAGAATTCACTATTTCTCTAGGATTATTGCACATTTGGCTTCATCTTATAGTTCAGGTTATGAAATACTGATACAACTGTCGGAAAATATTACTAATGAATGCATAATAATTAATATCTTGAGACTTCTAATTGAACTTCGGTTATACGGCGAAGATTACGAAAACATTCCCATCGCTTTTGATGACATCATATTTATCATTAGAATTCACTTTTCCACAAGGACTATTGCACATTTGTCTCCATCTTATAGTTCAGGTTATGAAATACAGAGACAAATGTAGGAAAATATTACTAATGAATGCATAATTATTAATATCATTAGACTTCTAATTGACCTTCGGTTATACGGAGAAGATTACGAAAACATTCCCATCGCTTTCGATGACATCATATTTATCATTAGATTTCACTTTTTCTCTAGGATTATTGCACATTTGGCTTCAACTTATAGTTCAGTTTATGAAATACAGATACAAATGTAGTAAAATATTACTAATGAATGCATAATTATTAATATCTTGAGAGTTCTAATTGACCTTCGGTTATACGGGGAAGATTACGAAAACATTCCCATCGCTTTTGATGACATCATATTTATCATTAGAATTCACTTATTTTCTAGGATTATTGCGCATTTGGCTTCATCTTATAGTTCAGGTTATGAAATACTGATAGAAATGTCGGAAAATATTACTAACGAATGCATAATTATTAATATCTTGAGACTTCTAATTGACCTTCGGTTATACGGCGAAGATTACGAAAACATTCCCATCGCTTTTGATGACATCATATTTATCATTAGAATTCACTTTTTCTCTAGGATTATTGCACATTTGGCTTCATCTTATAGTTCAGTTAATGAAATACTGATACAAATGTCGGAAAATATTAATAATGAATGCATAATTGTTAATATCTTGAGACTTGTAATTGACCTTCTGTTATACGGCGAAGATTAGAGAAAACATTCCCATCGCTTTTAATGACATCATATTTATCATTAGAATTCACCTTTTCCCTATGATTATTGCACATTTGTCTTCATCTTATAGTTCAGCTTATGAAATACTGATACAAATGTCGGAAAATATTATTAATGAATGCATAATTATTAATATAATGAGACTTCAAATTGAAATTGGGTTATACGGCTAAGATTACGAAAAGATTCCAATCGCTTTTGATGACATCATATTTATCATTAGAATTCACTTTTTCACTAGGATTATTGCATATTTGGCTTCATCTTATAATTCAGCTTATGACATACAGATACAAATGTAGTAAAATATTACTAATGAATGCATAATTATTAATATCTTGAGACTTCTAATTGACCTTCGGTTATACGGCGAAAATTACGAAAACATCCTCATCGCTTTTGATGACATCATATTTATCATTAGAATGCACTTATTCTCTAGGATTATTGCACATTTGGCTTCAACTTAAAGTTCAGTTTATGAAATACTGATACAAATATCGGAAAATATTACTAATGAATGCATAATTATTAATATCTTGCGACTTCTAATTGACCTTCGGTTATACGGCGAAAATTAGAGAAAACATTCCCATCGCTTTTAATGACATCATATTTATCATTAGAATTCACTTTTTCTCTAGGATTATTGCACATTTGTCTTCATCTTATAGTTCAGCTTATGAAATACTGATACAAATGTCGGAAAATATTACTAACGAATGCATAATTATTATTATCTTGAGAGTTCTAATTGACCTTCGGTTATACGGGGAAGATTACGAAAACATTCCCATCGCTTTTGATGACATCATATTTATCATTAGAATTCACTTATTTTCTAGGATTATTGCGCATTTGGCTTCATCTTATAGTTCAGGTTATGAAATACTGATAGAAATGTCGGAAAATATTACTAACGAATGCATAATTATTAATATCTTGAGACTTCTAATTGACCTTCGGTTATACGGCGAAGATTACGAAAACATTCCCATCGCTTTTGATGACATCATATTTATCATTAGAATTCACTTTTTCACTAGGATTATTGCACATTTGGCTTCATCTTATAGTTCGGGTTATGAAATACTGATACAAATGTCGGAAAATATTACTAATGTATGCATAATTATTAATATCGTGAGACTTCTAATTGATCTTCGGTTATACGGCGAAGATTACGAAAACATTCCAATCGCTTTTGTTGACATCATATTTATCATTAGAATTCACTTTTTCACTACGATTATTGCACATTTGTCTTCATCTTATAGTTTAGATTATGAAATACAGATACAAATGTAGTAAAATATTACTAATGAATGCATAATTATTAATATAATGAGACTTCTAATTGACCATCTGTTATACGGCGAAGATTACGAAAACATTCCAATCGCTTTTGATGACATCATATTTATCATTAGAATTCACTTTTTCTCTAGGATTATTGCACATTTGTCATCATTTTATAGTTCTCTTTATGAAATATTGATACAAATGTCGGAAAATATTACTAATGAATGCATAATTATTAATATCTTGAGACTTCTAACTGACCTACGGTTATACTGCGAAGATTACGAAAACATTCCCATCGCTTTTGATGACATCATATTTATCATTAGAATTCACTTTTTCTCTAGGATTATTACACATTTGGCTTCATCTTATTGTTCAGGTTATGAAATACTGATACAAATGTCGGAAAATATTACTAATGAATGCATAATTATTAATATCTTGAGACTTCTAATTGACCTTCGGTTATACGGCGAAGGTTACGAAAACATTCCCATCGCTTTTCATGACATCATATTTATCATTAGAATTCACTTCTTCACTAGGATTATTGCACATTTGTCTTCATCTTATAGTTCAGTTTATGAAATACAGATACAAATGTAGTACAATATTACTAATGAATGCATAATTATTAATATCTTGAGACTTCTAATTGACCTTCGGTTATACGGCGAAGATTACGAAAACATTCCCATCGCTTTTGATGACATCATATTTATCAGTAGAATTCACTTTTTCTCTAGGATTATTGCACATTTGGCTTCATCTTATAGTTCAGGTTATGAAATACTGATACAAATGTCGGAAAATATTACTAACGAATGCATAATTATTAATATCTTGAGACTTCTAATTGACCTTCGGTTATACGGCGAAGATTACGAAAACATTCCCGTCGCTTTTGATGACATCATATTTATCATAAGAATTCACTTTTTCTCTAGGATTATTGTACATTTGGCTTCATCTTATAGTTCAGGTTATGAAATACTGATACAAATGTCGGAAAATATTACTAATGAATGCATAATTATTAATATCTTGAGACTTCTAATTGACCAGCGGCTATACGGCGAAGATTACGAAAACATTCCCATCGCTTTTGATGACATCATATTTATCATTAGAATTCATTTTTCCCTATGATTATTGCACATTTGGCTTCATCTTATAGTTCAGGTTATGAAATACTGATACAAATGTCGGAAAATATTACTAATGAATGCATAATTATTAATATCTTGAGACTTCTAATTGACCTTCGTTTATACGGCGAAGATTACGAAAACATTCCCATCGCTTTTGATGACATCATATTTATCATTAGAATTCACTTTTTCACTACGATTATTGCACATTTGTCTTCATCTTATAGTTCGGGTTATGAAATACAGATACAAATGTAGTAAAATATTACAAATGAATGCATAATTATTAATATAATGAGACTTCTAATTGACATTGGGTTATACGGCGAAGATTACGAAAACATTCCCATCGCTATTGATGACATCATATTTATCATTAGAATTCACTTTTTCTCTAGGGTTATTGCACATTTGGCTTCATCTTATAGTTCAGGTTATGAAATACTGATACAAATGTCGGAAATATTACTAATGAATGCATAATTATTAATATCTTGATACTTCTAATTGACATTCGGTTATACGGTGAAGATTACGAAAACATTCCCATCGCTTTTGATGACATCATATTTATCATTAGAATTCATTTTTCTCTAGGATTATTGCACATTTGGCTTCATCTTATAGTTCAGGTTATGAAATACTGATAGAAACGTCGGAAAATATTACTAATGAATGCATAATTATTAGTATATGGAGACTTCTAATTGACCTTCGGTTATACGGCGAAGATAACGAAAATATTTTCATCAGCTTTTGATGACATCATATTTATCATTAGAATTCTCTTTTTCTCTAGGATTATTGCATATTTGGCTTCATGTTATAGTTCAGGTTATGAAATACTGATACAAATGTCGGAAAATATTACTAATGAATGCGTAATTATTAATATCTTGAGACTTCAAATTGACATTCGGTTATACCACGAAGATTACGAAAACATTCCCATCGATTTTGATGACATCATATTTATCATTAGAATTCACTTTTCTCTAGGATTATTGCACATTTGGCTTCATCTTATAGTTCGGGTTATGAAATACCGATACAAATGTCGGAAAATATTACTAATGAATGCATAATTATTAATATCTTGAGACTTCTAATTCACCTTCGGTTATACGGCGAGGATTTCGAAAACATTCGCATCGCTTTTGATGACATCATATTTATCATTAGAATTCACTTTTTTCTACGATTATTGCACATTTGGCTTCATCTTATAGTTCAGTTTATGAAATACAAATACAAAAGTAGGAAAATATTACTAATGAATGCATAATTATTAATATCTTGAGACTTCTAATTGACATTCTGTGAAACCGCGAAGATTACGAAAATATTACCATCGCTTTTGATGACATCATATTTATCATTATAATTCACTTTTTCTCTAGGATTATTGCACATTTGGCTTCATCTTATAGTTCAGGTTGTGAAATACAGATACAAATGTAGGAAAATATTACTAATGAATGCATAATTATTAATATCTTGAGACTTCTAATTGACATTCGGTTATACGGCGAAGATTACGAAAACATTCCCATCGCTTATGATGACATCATATTTATCATTAGAATTCACTTTTTCACTAGGATTATTGCACATTTGGCTTCATCTTATAGTTCAGGTTATGAAATACAGATACAAATGTAGTAAAATATTACTAATGAATGCATAATTATTAATATCTTGAGACTTCTAATTGACCAGCGGTTATACGGCGAAGATTACGAAAACATTCCTATCGCTTTTGATGACATCATATTTATCATTAGAATTCACTTTTTCACTAGGATTATTGCACATTTGTCTTCATCTTATAGTTAAGTTATGAAATACAGATACAAATGTAGTAAAATATTACTAATGAATGCATAATTTTTAATATAATGAGACTTCTAATTGACAATCGGTTATACGGCGAAGATTACGAAAACTTTCCCATCGCTTTTGATGACATCATATTTATCATTAGAATTCACTTTTTCTCTAGAATTATTGCATATTTGGCTTCATTTTATAGTTCAGGTTATGAAATACTGATACAAATGTCGGAAAATATTACTAATGAATGCATAATTATTAATATCTTGATACTTGGAATTGACATTCGGTTATACGGAGAAGATTTCGAAAACATTCCCATCGCTATTGATGACATCATATTTATCATTAGAATTCACATATTCTCTAGGATTATTGCACATTTGGCTTCATTTTATAGTTCAGGTTATGAAATACTGATACAAATGTCGGAAAATATTACTAATGAATGCATAATTATTAATATCTTGAGACTTCTAATTGAACTTCGGTTATACGGCGAAGATTACGAAAACATTCCCCTCGCTTTTGATGACATCATATTTATCATTAGAATTCACTTTCGACTAGGATTATTGCACATTTGTCTTCATCTTATAGTTCAGGTTATGAAATACAGATACAAATGTAGGAAAATATTACTAATGAATGCATAATTATTAATATCATGAGACTTCTAATTGATATTCGGTTATACGGCGAAGATTATGAAAACATTCCCATCGCTTTTGATGACATCATATTTATCATTAGAATTCACTTTTTGACTAGGATTATTGCACATTTGTTTTCATCTTATAGTTCAGGTTATGAAATACAGATACAAATGTAGGAAAATATTACTAATGAATGCATAATTATTAATATCATGAGACTTCTAATTGACATTCGGTTATACGGCGTAGATTACGAAAACATTCCCATCGTTTTTTAATGACATCATATTTATCATTAGTATTCACTTTTTCACTACGATTATTGCACATTTGTCTTCATCTTCTAGTTGAGGTTATTAAATACAGATACAAATGTAGGAAAATATTACTGATGAAAGAATACTTATTAATATCTTGAGACTTCTAATTGACCTTCGGTTATACGGCGAAGATTACGAAAACATTCCCATCGCTTTTGATGACATCATATTCATCATTAGAATTCATTTTTGCTCTAGGATTATTGCACATTTGGCTTAAACTTATAGTTCAGGTTATGAAAGACGGATACAAATGTAGGAAAATATTACTAATGAATGCATAATTATTAATATCTTGAGACTTCTAATTGACATTCGGTTATACGGCGAAGATTACGAAAACATTCCCATCGCTTATGATGACATCATATTTATTATTAGAATTCACTTTTTCATTAGGATTATTGCATATTTGGCTTCATCTTCTAGTTGAGGTTATTAAATACAGATACAAATGTAGGAAAATATTACTGATGAAAGAATACTTATTAATATCTTGAGACTTCTAATTGACCTTCGGTTATACGGCGAAGATTACGAAAACATTCCCATCGCTTTTGATGACATCATATTCATCATTAGAATTCATTTTTGCTCTAGGATTATTGCACATTTGTCTTCATCTTCTAGTTGAGGTTATTAAATACAGATACAAATGTAGGAAAATATTACTGATGAAAGAATACTTATTAATATCTTGAGACTTCTAATTGACCTTCGGTTATACGGCGAAGATTACGAAAACATTCCCATCGCTTTTGAAGACATCATATTCATCATTAGAATTCATTTTTGCTCTAGGATTATTGCACATTTGGCTTAATCTTATAGTTCAGGTTATGAAAGACGGATACAAATGTAGGAAAATATTACTAATGAATGCATAATTATTAATATCTTGAGACTTCTAATTGACATTCGGTTATACGGCGAAGATTACGAAAACATTCCCATCGCTTATGATGACATCATATTTATTATTAGAATTCACTTTTTCATTAGGATTATTGCATATTTGGCTTCATCTTATAGTTCAGGTTATGAAATACAGATACAAATGTAGGAAAATATTACTAATGAATGCATAATTATTAATATCTTGAGACTTCTAATTGACCTTCGGTTATACGGCGAAGATTACGAAAACATTCCCCTCGCTTTTGATGACATCAAATTTATCATTAGAATTCACTTTTTCTCTAGTAATATTGCACATTTGGCTTCATCTTATAGTTCAGGTTATGAAATACTGATACAAATGTCGGAAAATATTACTAATGAATGCATAATTATTAATATCTTGATACTTCTAATTGACATTCTGTTATACGGCGAAGATTACGAAAACATTCCCATCGCTTTTGATGACATCATATTTTCATGAGAATTCAATTATTCTCTAGGATTATTGCACATTTGGCTTCATTTTATAGTTCAGGTTATGAAATACTGATACAAATGTCGGAAAATATTACTAATGAATGCATAATTATTAATATCTTGAGACTTCTAATTGACCTTCGGTCATACGGCGAAGATTACGAAAACATTCCCATCGCTTTTGATGACATCATATTTATCATTAGAATTCACTTTCGACTAGGATTATTGCACATTTGTCTTCATCTTATAGTTCAGGTTATGAAATACAGATACAAATGTAGGAAAATATTACTAATGAATGCATAATTATTAATATCATGAGACTTCTGATTGATATTCGGTTATACGGCGAAGATTATGAAAACATTCCCGTCGCTTTTGATGACATCATATTTATCATTAGAATTCACTTTTTGACTAGGATTATTGCACATTTGTCTTCATCTTATAGTTCAGGTCATGAAATACAGATACAAATGTAGGAAAATATTACTAATGAATGCATAATTATTAATATCATGAGACTTCTAATTGACATTCGGTTATACGGCGTAGATTACGAAAACATTCCCATCGTTTTTTAATGACATCATATTTATCATTAGTATTCACTTTTTCACTACGATTATTGCACATTTGTCTTCATCTTCTAGTTGAGGTTATTAAATACAGATACAAATGTAGGAAAATATTACTGATGAAATAATACTTATTAATATCTTGAGACTTCTAATTGACCTTCGGTTATACGGCGAAGATTACGAAAACATTCCCATCGCTTTTGATGACATCATATTCATCATTAGAATTCATTTTTGCTCTAGGATTATTGCCCATTTGGCTTAAACTTATAGTTCAGGTTATGAAAGACGGATACATATGTAGGAAAATATTACTAATGAATGCATAATTATTAATATCTTGAGACTTCTAATTGACATTCGGTTATACGGCGAAGATTACGAAAACATTCCCATCGCTTATGATGACATCATATTTATTATTAGAATTCACTTTTTCATTAGGATTATTGCATATTTGGCTTCATCTTATAGTTCAGGTTATGAAATACAGATACAAATGTAGGAAAATATTACTAATGAATGCATAATTATTAATATCTTGAGACTTCTAATTGACCTTCGGTTATACGGCGAAGATTACGAAAACATTCCCCTCGATTTTGATGACATCAAATTTATCATTAGAATTCACTTTTTCTCTAGTATTATTGCACATTTGGCTTCATCTTATAGTTCAGGTTATGAAATACTGATACAAATGTCGGAAAATATTACTAATGAATGCATAATTATTAATATCTTGATACTTCTAATTGACATTCGGTTATACGGCGAAGATTACGAAAACATTCCCATCGCTTTTGATGACATCATATTTATCATTAGAATTCACTTATTCTCTAGGATTATTGCACATTTGGCTTCATTTTATAGTTCAGGTTATGAAATACTGATACAAATGTCGGAAAATATTACTAATGAATGCATAATTATTAATATCTTGAGACTTCTAATTGACCTTCGGTCATACGGCGAAGATTACGAAAACATTCCCATCGCTTTTGATGACATCATATTTATCATTAGAATTCACTTTCGACTAGGATTATTGCACATTTGTCTTCATCTTATAGTTCAGGTTATGAAATACAGATACAAATGTAGGAAAATATTACTAATGAATGCATAATTATTAATATCATGAGACTTCTAATTGATATTCGGTTATACGGCGAAGATTATGAAAACATTCCCATCGCTTTTGATGACATCATATTTATCATTAGAATTCACTTTTTGACTAGGATTATTGCACATTTGTCTTCATCTTATAGTTCAGGTTCTGAAATACAGATACAAATGTAGGAAAATATTACTAATGAATGCATAATTATTAATATCATGAGACTTCTAATTGACATTCGGTTATACGGCGTAGATTACGAAAACATTCCCATCGTTTTTTAATGACATCATATTTATCATTAGTATTCACTTTTTCACTACGATTATTGCACATTTGTCTTCATCTTCTAGTTGAGGTTATTAAATACAGATACAAATGTAGGAAAATATTACTGATGAAAGAATACTTATTAATAACTTGAGACTTCTAATTGACCTTCGGTTATACGGCGAAGATTACGAAAACATTCCCATCGCTTTTGATGACATCATATTCATCATTAGATTTCATTTTTGCTCTAGGATTATTGCACATTTGGCTTAAACTTATAGTTCAGGTTATGAAAGACGGATACATATGTAGGAAAATATTACTAATGAATGCATAATTATTAATATCTTGAGACTTCTAATTAACATTCGGTTATACGGCGAAGATTACGAAAACATTCCCATCGCTTATGATGACATCATATTTATTATTAGAATTCACTTTTTCATTAGGATTATTGCATATTTGGCTTCATCTTATAGTTCAGGTTATGAAATACAGATACAAATGTAGGAAAATATTACTAATGAATGCATAATTATTAATATCTTGAGACTTCTAATTGACATTCGGTAACACGGCGAAGATTACGAAAACATTCCCATCGCTTTTGATGACATCATATTTATCGTTAGAATTCAGTTTTGCTCTAGGATTATTGCACAACTGGCTTCATCTTATAGTTCAGGTTATGAAATACAGATACAAATGTAGGAAAATATTACTAATGAATGCATAATTATTAATATCTTGAGACTTCTAATTGACATTCGGTTATACGGCGATGATTACGAAAAGATTCCCATCGCTTATGATGACATCATATTTATCATTAGAATTCAGTTTTGCTCTAGGATTATTGCACATTTGGCTTCAACTTATAGTTCAGGTTATGAAAGACGGATACAAATGTAGGAAAATATTACTAATGAATGCATAATTATTAATATCTTGAGACTTCTAATTGACTTTCGGTTATACGGCGAAGATTACGAAAACATTCCCATCGCTTTTGATGACATCATATTTATCATTAGAATTCAGGTTTTCTCCAGGATTATTCCACATTTGCCTTCATCTTATAGTTCACGTTATGAAATACAGATAGAAATGTAAGAAAATATTTCTAATAATGCATAATTATTAATATCTTGAGACTTCTAATTGACATTCGGTTATACGACGAAGATTACGAAAACATTCCCATCGCTTATGATGACAGCATATTTATCATTAGAATTCACTTTTTCAGTAGGATTATTGCATATTTGGCTTCATCTTATAGTTCAGGTTATGAAATACAGATACAAATGTAGGAAAATATTACTAATGAATGCATAATTATTAATATCTTGAGACTTCTAATTGACATTCGGTAACACGGCGAAGATTACGAAAACATTCCCATCGCTTTTGATGACATGATATTTATCATTAGAATTCACTTTTTCACTCGGAATATTGCATATTTGGCTTCATCTTATAGTTCAGGTTATGAAATACAGATAAAAATGTAGGAAAATATTACTAATGAATGCATAATTATTAATATCTTGAGACTTCTAATTGACATTCGGTTATACGGCGAAGATTACGAAAGCATTCCCATCGCTTTTGATGACATCATATTTATCATTAGAATTCAGTTTTGCTCAAGGATTATTGCACAATTGGCTTCATCTTATAGTGCAGGCTATGAAATACAGATACAAATGTAGAAAAATATTACTAATGAATGCAAATTATTAATATCTTGAGACTTCTAATTGACATTCGGTTTTACGTCGAAGATTACGAAAAATTCACATCGCTTTTGATGACATCATATTTATCATTAGAATTCACTTTTTCTCTAGGATTATTGCAGATTTGGCTTCATCTTATAGTTCAGGTTATGAAATACAGATACAAATGTAGGAAAATATTACTAATGAATGCACAATTATTAATATTTTGAGACTTCTAATTGATATTCGGTTATACGGTGAAGATTACGAAAACATTCCGATCGCTTATGATGACATCATATTTATCATTAGAATTCAATTTTTTCTAGGATTATCGCACATTTGGCTTCATCTTATAGTTCAGGTCATGAAATACAGATACAAATGTAGGAAAATATTACTAATTAATGCATAATTATTTATATCATGAGGCTTCTAATTTACATTCGGTTATACGGCGAAGATTACGAAAACATTCACATCGCTTTTGATGATATCATATTTATCATTGGAATTCACATTTCTCTAGCATTATTGCACATTTGGCTTCAAATTATAGTTCAGCTTATGAAATACAGATACAAATGTAGGAGAATATTATTAATGAATGCATAATTATTAATATCATGAGACTTCAAATTGACATTCGGTTATACGGCGAAGATTACGAAAACATTCCCATCGCATTTGATGACGTCATATTTGCCATTAGAATTTAGTTTTTCTCTAGGATTATTGCACATTTGGCTTCAACTTATAGTTCAGGCTATGAAATTCCGATACAAATGTAGGAAAATATTATTAATGCATGCATAATTATTAATATCATGAGATTTCTAATTGACATTCGGTTATACGGCGACGATTACGAAAACATTCCCATCGTTTTTATGACATCATATTTACCCTTAGAATTCAGTTTTTCTCTAGGATTATTGCACATTTGGCTTCAACATATATTGCAGCTTATGAAATACATATACAAATGTAGGAAAATATTATTAATGAATGCATAATTATTAATATCATGAGACGTATAATTGACATTCTTTTATACGGCGAAGATTACGAAAATATTCTCATCGTTTTTGATGACATCATATTTACCATCAGAATTCAGTTTTTCTCTAGAATTATTGCACATTTGGCTTCAACTTATAGTTCAGGTTATGAAATACAGATACAAATGTAGGAAAATATTATTAATTAATGCATAATAATTAATATCATGCTTCTTCTAATTGACATTCGGTTATACGGCGAAGATTACGAAAAATTACTCATCGTTTTTGATGACATCATATTTACCATTATAATTCAGTTTTCACTTGGATTAATGCACATTTGGCTTCAACTTACAGTTCAGGTTATGAAATACAGATACAAATGTAGGAAAATATTATTAATGAATGCATAATTATTAATATCATGAGACTTCTAATTGACATTCGTTTATACGGCGAAGATTACGAAAACATTCTCATGGTTTTTGAAGACATCATATTTACCATTAGAATTCAGTTTTTCTCTAGGATTATTGCACATTTGGCTCCAACTTATAGTTCAGGTTATGAAATACAGATATAAATGTAGGAAAATATTATTAATGAATGCATAATTATTAATATCGTGAGACTTATAATTGACATTCGGTTTTACGGCGAAGATTACGAAAACATTCTCATCGTTTTTGATGACATCATATTTACCATTAGAATTCAGTTTTTCTCTAGGATTATTGCACATTGGTCTTCAACTTATAGTTCAGGTTATGAAATACAGAAAACAAATGTAGGAAAATATTATTAACGAATGCATAATAATTAATATCATGCTTCTTCTAATTGACATTCGGTTATACGGCGAAGACTACGAAAAATTACTCATCGTTTTCGATGACATCATATTTACCATTATAATTCAGTTTTCACTAGGATTAATGCACATTTGGCTTCAACTTACAGTTCAGGTTATGAAATACAGATACAAATGTAGGAAAATATTATTAATGAAAGCATAATTATTTATAACATGAGACTTCTAATTGACATTCGTTTATACGGCGAAGATTACGAAAACATTCTCATCGTTTTTGATGACATCATATTTACCATTAGAATTCACTTTTTCTCTAGGATTATTGCACATTTTGCTTCATCTTATAGTTCAGGTTATGAAATACAGATATAAATGTAAGAAAATATTACTAATGAATGCATAATTATTAATATATTGAGACTTCTAATTGACATTCGGTTATACGGCGAAGATTACGAAAAATTACTCATCGTTTTTGATGACATCTTATTTATCATTATAATTCAGATTTCACTTGGATTAATGCACATTTGGCTTCATCTTATAGTTCAGGTTATGAAATACAGATACAAATGTAGGAAAATATTATTAATGAATGCATAATTATTAATATCATGAGACTTCTAATTGACATTCGTTTATACGGCGAAGATTACGAAAACATTCTCATCGTTTTTGATGACATCATATTTACAATTAGAATTCAGTTTTTCTCTAGGATTATTGCACATTTGGCTCCAACTTATAGTTCAGGTTATGAAATACAGATACAAATGTAGGAAAATATTATTAATGAATGCATAATTATTAATATCATGAGACTTATAATTGACATTCTGTTTTACGGCGAAGATTACGAAAACATTCTCATCGTTTTTGATGACATCATATTTACCATTATAATTCAGTTTTTCTCTAGGATTATTGCACATTTGTCTTCAACTTATAGTTCAGTTTATGAAATACAGATACAAATGTAGGAAAATATTATTAATAAATGCATAATAATTAATATCATGATTCTTCTAATTGGCATTCGGTTTTACGGCGAAGATTACGAAAACATTGTCATCGTTTTTGATGACATCATATTTACAATTAGAATTCAGTTTTTCTCTAGGATTATTGCACATTTAGCTTCAACTTATAGTTCAGTTTATGAAATACATATACAAATGTAGGAAAATATTATTAATGAATGCATAATTATTAATATCTTGAGACTTCTAATTGACATTCCGTTATACGGCGAAGATTACGAAAACATGCCCATCGCTTTTGATGACATCTTATTTATAATTAGAATTCAGTTTTTCTCTAGGATTATTGCACATTTGCCTTCATATTATAGTTCAGGTTATGAAATACAGATATAAATGTGAGAAAATATTACTAATGATTGCATAATTATTAATGCCTTGAGACTTCTATTTGACATTCGCTTATACGGCGAAGATTACTAAAACATTCACATCGCTTTTGATGACATATTTATCATTAGAATTCAGTTTTTCTCTAGGATTATTGCACATTTGGCTTCAACGTATAGTTCAGGTTATGAAATACAGATACAAATGTAGGAAAATAATATTAATGAAGGCATAATTCATAATATCATGAGACTTCTAATTGACATTCGGTTATACGGCGAAGATTACGAAAATATTCTCATCGTTTTTGATGACATCATATTTACATATATAATTCAGTTTTTCTCTAGGATTATTGAACATTTGGCTTCAACATATAGTTCAGGATATGAAATACAGATACAAATGTAGGAAAATATTATTAATGAATGCATAATTATTAATATCAAGAGACTTCTAATTGACATTCGTTTATACGGCGAAGATTACGAAAACATTCTCATCGTTTTTGATGACATCATATTTACCATCAGAATTCAGTTTTTCTATAGAATTATTGCACATTTGGCTTCAACTTATAGTTCAGGTTATGAAATACAGATACAAATGTAGGAAAATATTATTAATGAATGCATAATAATTAATATTATGCTTCTTCTAATTGACATTCGGTTATACGGCGAAGATTACGAAAAATTACTCATCGTTTTTGATGACATCATATTTACTATTATATTTCAGTTTTCACTTGGATTAATGCACATTTGGCTTCAACTTACAGTTCAGGTTATGAAATACAGATACAAATGTAGGAAAATATTATTAATGAATGCATAATTATTAATATCATGAGACTTCTAATTGACATTCGTTTATACGGCGAAGATTACGAAAACATTCTCAGCGTTTTTGATGACATCATATTTACCATTAGAATTCAGTTTTGCTCTAGGATTATTGCACATTTGGCTCCAACTTATAGTTCAGATTATGAAATACAGATACAAATGTAGGAAAATATTATTAATGAATGCATAATTATTAATATCGTGAGACTTATAATTGACATTCGGTTTTACGGCGAAGATTACGAAAACATTCTCATCGTTTTTGATGACATCATATTTACCATTAGAATTCAGTTTTTCTCTAGGATTATTGCATATTGGTCATCAACTTATAGTTCAGGTTATGAAATACAGATACAAATGTAGGAAAATATTATTAATGAATGCATAATAATTAATATCATGATTCTTCTAATTGACATTCGGTTATACGGCGAAGATTACGAAAAATTACTCATCGTTTTCGATGACATCATATTTACCATTATAATTCAGTTTTCACTAGGATTAATGCACATTTGGCATCAACTTACAGTTCAGGTTATGAAATACAGATACAAATTTAGGAAAATATTACTAATGAATGCATAATTATTAATATCTTGAGACTTCTAATTGACATTCGGTTATACGGCGAAGATTACGAAAACATTCCCATCGCTTTTGATGACATCATATTTATCATTAGAATTCAGTTTTGCTCTAGGATTATTGCACATTTGGCTTCATCTTATAGTTCAGGTTATGAAATACAGATACAAATTTAGGAAAATATTACTAATGAATGCATAATTATTAATATCTTGAGACTTCTAATTGACCTTCGGTTATACGGCGAAGATTACGAAAACATTCCCATCGCTTTTGATAACATCATATTTATCATTAGAATTCAGTTTTGCTCTAGGATTATTGCACAGTTGGCTTCATCTTATAGTTCAGGTTATGAAATACAGATACAAATGTTGGAAAATATTACTAATGAAGGAATAATTATTAATATCTTGAGACTTCTAATTGACATTCGGTTATACGGCGAAGATTACGAAAACAATCCCATCGCTTTTGATGACATCGTATATATCATTAGAATTAACTTTTTCTCTAGGATTATTGCACATTTGGCTTCATCTTTTAGTTCAGGTCATGAAATACAGATACAAAACCAAAAAAATATTACTAATGAATGCATAATTATTAATATCTTGAGACTTCTAATTGACCTTCTGTTATACGGCGAAGATTACGAAAACATTCCCATCGCTTTTGTTGACATCATATTCATCATTAGAATTTAGTTTTGCTCTAGGATTATTGCATATTTGGCTTCATCTTATAGTTCAGGTTATGAAATACATATACAAATGTAAGAAAATATTATAAATGAATGCATAATTATTAATATCTTGAGACTTCTAATAGACGTTCGGTTATACGGCGAAGTTTCCGAAAACATTCCCATCGCTTTTGATGACATCATATTTATCATTAGAATTCAATTTTGCTGTAGGATTATTGCACATTTGGCTTCATCTTATATTTCAGGTTATGAAATACAGATACAAATGTTGGAAAATATTACTAATGAATGCATAATTATTAATATCTTGAGACTTCTAATTGACATTTCGGTTATACGGCGAAGATTACGAAAACAATCCCAACGCTTTTGATGACATCATATTTATCATTAGAATTCAGTTTTTCTCTTGGATTATTGCACATTTGGCTTCATCTTATAGTTCAGGTTATGAAATACAGATACAAATGTAGGAAAATATTACTAATGAATGCATAATTATTAATATCTTGAGACTTCTAATTGACATTTCGGTTATACGGCGAAGATTACGAAAACAATTCCATCGCTTTTGATGACATCATATTTATCATTAGAATTCAGTTTTTCTCTTGGATTATTGCACATTTGGCTTCATCTTATAGTTCAGTTTATGAAATACAGATACAAATGTAGGAAAATATTACTAATGAATGCATAATTATTAATATCTTGAGACATCTAATTTACCTTCGGTTATACGGCGAAGATTACGAAAACATTCCCATCGCTTTTGATGACATCATATTTATCATTAGAATTCAGTTTTGCTCTAGGATTATTGCACATTTAGCTTCATCTTATAGTTCAGGTTATGAAATACACATACAAATATAGGAAAATATTACTAATGAATGCATAATTATTAATATCTTGAGACTTCTAATTGACATTCGGTTATACGGCGAAGATTACGAAAACAATCCCATCGCATTTGATGACATCATATTTATCATTAAAATTCACTTTTTCTCTAGGATTATTGCACATTTGGCTTCATCTTTTAGTTCAGGTTATGAAATACAGATACAAATGTAGGAAAATATTACTAATGAATGCATAATTATTAATATCTTGAGACTTCTAATTGACATTCGGTTATACGGCGAAGATTACGAAAACAATCCTATCGCTTTTGATGACATCATATTTATCATTAAAATTCACTTTTGCTCTAGGATTATTGCATATTTGTCTTCATCATATAGTTCAGGTTATGGAATAGAGATACAAATGTAGGAAAATATTACTAATGAATGCATAATTATTAATATATTGAGACTTCTAATTGACGTTCGGTTATACGGCGAAGATTACGAAAACATACCCATCGCTTTTGATGACATCATATTTATTATTAGAATTCAGTTTTGCTCTAGGATTATTTCACATTTGGCTTCATCTTATATTTCAGGTTATAAAATACAGATACAATTGTAGGAAAATATTACTAATGAATGCATAATTATTAATAACTTGAGACTTCTAATTGACATTCGGTTATACGGCGAAGATAACGAAAACAATCCCATAGCTTTTGATGACATAATATTTCCCATTAGAATTCACTTTTTCTCTAGGATTATTGCACATTTGGCTTCATCTTATAGTTCAGGTTATGAAATACAGATACAAATGTAGGAAAATATTACTAATGAATGCATAATTATTAATATCTTGAGACTTCTAATTGACATCCGGTTATACGGCGAAGATTACGAAAACATTACCATCGCTTATGATGACGTAATATTTATCATTAGAATTCACTTTTTCACTAGGATTATTGCACATTTGGCATCATCTTATAGTTAAGGTTATGAAATACAGATACAAATGTAGGAAAATATTACTAATGAATGCATAATCATTAATATCTTGAGACTTCTAATTGACATTCGGTTATACGGCGAAGATTACGAAAACAATCCCATCGCTTTTGATGACATCATATTTCTCATTAGAATTCACTTTTTCTCTAAAATTGTTGCACATTTGGCTTCATCTTATAGTTCAGGTTATGAAATACAGATACAAATGTCGGAAAATCTTCCCAATGAATGCATAATTATTAATATCTTGAGACTTCTAATTGACCTTCTGTTATACGGCGAAGATTACGAAAACATTCCCATCGCTTTTGTTGACATCATATTTATCATTAGAATTCAGTTTTGCTCTAGGATTATTACATATTTGGCTTCATCTTATAGTTCAGGTTATGGAATAGAGATACAAATGTAGGAAAATATTACTAATGAAGGCATAATTATTAATAACTTGAGGCTTCTAATTGACATTCGGTTATACGGCGAAGATTACGAAAACAATCCCATCGCTTTTGATGACATCATATTTATCATTAGAATTCACTTTTTCTCTAGGATTATTTTACATTTGGCTTCATCTTATAGTTCAGGTTATGAAATACAGATACAAATTTAGGAAAATATTACCAATGAATGCATAATCATTATTATCTTGAGACTTCTAATTGACATTCGGTTATACGGCGAAGATTACGAAAACATTCCCGTCACTTATGATGACATCATATTTATCATTAAAATTCACTTTTTCACTAAGATTATTGCACATTTGTCTTCAACTTATAGTTCAGGTTATGAAGTACAGATACAAATGTAGGAAAATATTACCAATGAATACATAATTATTAATATCTTGAGACTTCTAATTGACATTCGGTTATACGGCGAAGATTACGAAAACATTCCCATCGCTTATGATGACATCATATTTATCATTAGAATTCAGTTTTTCTCTAGGATTATTGCACATTTGGCTTCATCTTATAGTTCAGGTCATAAAATACAGATACAAATGTAGGAAAATATTACTAATAAATGCATAATTTTTTATATCATGAGGCTTCTAATTTACATTCGGTTATACGGCGAAGATTACGAAAACATTCCCATCGCTTTTGATGGTATCATATTTATCATTAGTATTCACTTTTTCTATAGGATTATTCCACATTTGGCTTCATCTTATAGTTCAGGTTATGAAATACAGATGCAAATACAGGAAAATATTATTAATGAGTGCGTAATTATTAATATCATGAGACTTCTAATTGACATTCGGTTATACGGCGAAGATTACTAAAACATTCCCATCGCTTTTGATGACATCATATTTATCATTAGAATTCACTTTTTCACTAGAATTATTGCACACTTGGCTTAATCTCATAGTTCAGGTTATGAAATACAGGTACAAATTTAAGAAAATATTACTAATGAATGGATAATTAATAATATCTTGAGACTTCTAATTGACATTCGGTAACACGGCGAAGATTACGAAAACATTCCCTTCGCTTTTGATGACATCATATTTATCGTTAGAATTCAGTTTTGCTCTAGGATTATTGCACAACTGGCTTCATCTTATAGTTCAGTGTATGAAATACAGATACAAATGTAGGAAAATATTACTAATGAATGCATAATTATTAATATCTTGAGACTTCTAACTGACGCTCGGTTATACGGCGAAGATTACGAAAAATTTCCCATCGCTTTTGATGACATCATATTTATCATTAGAATTCACTTTTTCTCCAGGATTATTGCACATTTGGATTCATTTGATAGTTCAGATTATGAAATACAGATACAAATGTAGGAAAATATTTCTAATGAATGCGTAATTATTAATATCTTGAGACTTCTAATTGACATTCGGTTGTACGGCGAAGATTACGAAAACATTCCCATCGCTTTTGATGACATCATATTTATCATTAGAATTCACATTTTCTCTAGGATTATTGCACATTTGGCTTCATCTTATAGTTCAGGTTATGAAATACTGATACAAATGTCGGAAAATATTACTAATGAATGCATAATTATTAATATCTTGAGTCTTCTAATTGACCTTCGGTTATACGGCGAAGATTACGAAAAATTTCCCATCGCTTTTGATGACATCATATTTATCATTAGAATTCACTTTTTCTCCGGGATTATTGCACATTTGGATTCATCTGATAGTTCAGATTATGAAATACAGATACAAATGTAGGAAAATATTTCTAATGAATGCGTAATTATTAATATCTTGAGACTTCTAATTGACATTCGGTTGTACGGCGAAGATTACGAAAACATTCCCATCGCTTTTGATGACATCATATTTATCATTAGAATTCACATTTTCTCTAGGATTATTGCACATTTGGCTTCATCTTATAGTTCAGATTATGAAATAGAGATACAAATGTAGGAAAATATTACTAATGAATGCATAATTATTAATATCTTGAGACTTCTAACTGACGTTCGGTTATACGGCGAAGATTACGAAAAATTTCCCATCTCTTTTGATGACATCATATTTATCATTAGAATTCACTTTTTCTCCAGGATTATTGCACATTTGGCGTCATCTGATAGTTCAGATTATGAAATACAGATACAAATGTAAGAAAATATTTCTAATGAATGCATAATTATTAATATCTTGAGACTTCTAATTGACATTCGGTTATACGGCGAAGATTACGAAAACATTCCCATCGCTTTTGATGACATCATATTTATCATTAGAATTCACTTTTTCTCTAGGATTATTGCACATTTGGCTTCATCTTATAGTTCAGGCTATGAAATACATATACAAATGTAGGAAAATATTACTAATGAATGCATAATTATTAATATCTTGAGACTTCTAATTGACATTCGGTTATACGGCGAAGATTATGAAAACATTCCCATCGCTTATGATGACACCATATTTATCATTTGAATTCACTTTTTCACTAGGATTATTGCACATTTGCCTTCATCTTATAATTCAGGTTATGAAATACAGATACAAATGTTGGAAAATATTACTAATGAATGCATAATTATAAATATCTTGAGACTTCTAATTGACATTCGGTTATACGGCGAAGATTACGAAAACATTCCCATCGCTTTTGATGACATCATATTTATATTTAGAATTCACTTTTTCTCTAGGATTATTGCACATTTGGCTTCATCTTATAGTTCAGGTTATGAAATAGTGATACAAATGTAGGAAAATATTACTAATGAATGCATAATTATTAATATCTTGAGACTTCTAACTGACATTCGGTTATGCGGCGAAGATTACGAAAAATTTCCCATCGCTTTTGATGACATCATATTTATCATTGGAAATGACTTTTTCTCTAGGAATATTGCACATTTGGCTTCATCTTATAGTTCAGATTATGAAATACAGATACAAATGTAGGAAAATATTACTAATTAATGCATAATTATTAATATCTTGAGTCTTCTAATTGACATTCGGTTATACGGCGAAGATTACGACAACATTCCCACCGCTTTTGATGACATCATATTTATCATTAGAATTCAGTTTTGCTCTAGGATTATTGCACATTTGGCTTCATCTTATAATTCAGGTAATGAAGTACAGATAAAAATGTAGGAAAATATTACTAATGAATGCATAATTATTAATATCTTGAGACTTCTAATTGACCTTCGGTTACACGGCGATGATTACGAAAACATTCCCATCGCTTTTGCTGACATCATATTTATCATTAGAATTCAGTTTTTCTCTAGGAATATTGCACATTTGTCTTCATCTTATAGTTTAGGTTATGAAATACAGATACAAATTTAGGAAAATATTACTAATGAATGCATAATTATAAATATCTTGAGACTTCTAATTGACATTCGGTTATCCGGCGAAGATTACGAAAACATTTCCATCGCTTTTGATGACATCATATTTATCATTAGAATGCACTTTTTCACTAGGATTATTACACATTTGCCTTCATCTTATAATTCAGGTTATGAAATACACATACAAATGTTGGAAAATATTACTAATGAATGCATAATTATAAAAATCTTGAGACTTCTAATTGACATTCCGTTATACGGCGAAGATTGCGAAAACATTCCCATCGCTTTTGATGACATCATATTTATCATTAGAATTCACTTTTTCTCTAGGATTATTGCACATTTGGGTTCATCTTATAGTTCAGGTTATGAAATACAGATACAAATGTAGGAAAATATTACTAATGAATGCATAATTATTAATATCTTGAGACTTCTAATTCACCTTCGGTTATACAGCGAAGATTTCGAAAACATTCCCATCGCTTATGATGACATCATATTTATCATTAGAATTCACTTTTTCAATAGGATTATTGCACATTTGTCTTCATCTTATTGTTCAGATTATGAAATACAGATACAAATGTAGGAAAATATTACTAATGAATGCATAATTATTAATATCTTGAGACTTCTAATTGACAATCGGTTATACGGCGAAGATTACGAAAACATAACTATCGCTTTTGATGACATCATATTTATCATTAGAATTCACTTTTTCACTGGGGTTATTGCACATTTGTCTTCATCTTATAGTTCAGTTTATGAAATACAGATACAAATGTAGGAAAATATTACTAATGAATGCATAATTATTAATATCTTGAGACTTCTAATTGACATTCGGTTATACGGCGAAGATTACGAAAACATTCCCATCGCTTATAATGACACCATATTTATCATTAGAATTCACTTTTTCACTAGCATTATTGAACATTTGCCTTCATCTTATAATTCAGATTATGAAATACACATACAAATGTTGGAATATATTACTAATGAATGCATAATTATAAATATCTTGAGACTTCTAATTGACATTCGGTTATACGGCGAAGATTGCGAAAACATTCCCATCGCTTTTGATGACATCATATTTATCATTAGAATTCTGTTTTGCTCTAGGATTATTACACAATTGGCTTCATCTTATAGTTCAGGGTATGAAATACAGATACAAATGTAGGAAAATATTACTAATAAATGCATAATTATTAATATCTTGAGACTTCTAATTGACATTCGGTTATCCGGCGAAGATTACGAAAACATTTCCATCGCTTTTGATGACATCATATTTATCATTAGAATTCAGTTTTTCTTTAGTATTATTGCACATTTGGCTTCATCTTATAGTTCAGATTATGAAATACAGATACAAATGTACGAAAATATTACTAATGAATGCATAATTATAAATATCTTGAGACTTCTAATTGACATTCGGTTATACGGCGAAGATTACGAAAACATTCCCATCGCTTATGATGACACCATATTTATCATTAGAATTCACTTTTTCTCTAGGATTTTTGCACATTTGGCTTCATCTTATAGTTCAGATTATGAAATACAGATACAAATGTAGGAAAATATTACTAATGAATGCATAATTATTAATATCTTGAGACTTCTAATTGACATTCGGTTATACGGCGAAGATTACGACAACATTCCCACCGCTTTTGATGACATCATATTTATCATTAGAATTCAGTTTTGCTCTAGGATTATTGCACATTTGGCTTCATCTTATAGTTTAGGTTATGAAATACAGTTACAAATTTAGGAAAATATTACTAATGAATGCATAATTATTAATATCTTTAGACTTCTAATTGACATTCGGTTATACGGCGAAGATTACGAAAATATTCCCATCGCTTACGATGACAACATATTTATCATTAGAATTCACTTTTTCACTAGGATTATAGCAGATTTGCCTTCATCTTATAGTTTATGTTATGAAATACAGATACAAATGTAGGAAAATATTACTAATGAATGCATAATTATTAATATCTTGAGACTTCTAATTCACCTTCGGTTATACAGCGAAGATTACGAAAACATTCCCATCGCTTATGATGACATCATATTTATCATTAGAATTCACTTTTTCAATAGGATTATTGCACATTTGGCTTCATCTTATTGTTCAGATTATGAAATACAGATACAAATGTAGGAAAATATTACTAATGAATGCATAATTGTTAATATCTTGAGACTTCTAATTGACATTCGGTTATACGGCGAAGATTACGAAAACATTTCCATCGCTTTTGATAACATCATATTTATCATTAGAATTCAGTTTTTCTTTAGGATTATTGCACATTTGGCTTCATCTTATAGTTCAGATTATGAAATACAGATACAAATGTAGGAAAATATTACTAATGAATGCATAATTATAAATATCTTGAGACTTCTAATTGACATTCGGTTATCCGGCGAAGATTACGAAAACATTTCCATCGCTTTTGATGACATCATATTTATCATTAGAATTCAGTTTTTCTTTAGTATTATTGCACATTTGGCTTCATCTTATAGTTCAGATTATGAAATACATATACAAATGTACGAAAATATTACTAATGAATGCATAATTATAAATATCTTGAGACTTCTAATTGACATTCGGTTATACGGCGAAGATTACGAAAACATTCCCGTCGCTTATGATGACACCATATTTATCATTAGAATTCACTTTTTCACTAGGATTATTGCACATTTGCCTTCATCTTATAATTCAGGTTATGAAATGCACATACAAATGTTGGAAAATATTACTAATGAATGCATAATTATAAAAATCTTGAGACTTCTAATTGACATTCCGTTATACGGCGAAGATTGCGAAAACATTCCCATCGCTTTTGATGACATCATATTTATCATTAGAATTCACTTTTTCTCTAGGATTATTGCACATTTGGCTTCATCTTATAGTTCAGGTTATGAAATACAGATACAAATGTAGGAACATATTACTAATGAATGCATAATTATTAATATCTTGAGAGTCGTAATTGACGTTCGGTTATACGGCGATGATTACGAAAACATTCCCATCGCTGTTGATGACATCATATTTATCATTGGAATTGACTTTTTCTCTAGGATTATTGCACATTTGGCTTCATCTTATAGTTCAGGTTATGAAATAGAGATACAAATGTAGGAAAATATTACTAATGAATGCATAATTATTAATATCTTGAGACTTCTAACTGACGTTCGGTTATACGGCGAAGATTACGAAAAATTTCCCATCGCTTTTGATGACATCATATTTATCATTGGAATTGACTTTTTCTCCAGGATTATTGCACATTTGGCTTCATCTGATAGTTCAGATTATGAAATACAGATACAAATGTAGGAAAATATTTCTAATGAATGCATAATTATTAATATCTTGAGACTTCTAATTGACATTCGGTTATACGGCGAAGATTACGAAAACATTCTCATCGCTTATGATGACACCATATTTATCATTTGAATTCACTTTTTCACAAGGATTATTGCACATTTGCCTTCATCTTATAATTCAGGTTATGAAATACAGATACAAATGTTGGAAAATATTACTAATGAATGCATAATTATAAATATCTTGAGACTTCTAATTGACATTCGGTTATACAGCGAAGATTGCGAAAACATTCCCATCGCTTTTGATGACATCATATTTATCATTAGAATTCTGTTTTGCTCTAGGATTATTACACAATTGGCTTCATCTTATAGTTCAGGGTATGAAATACAGATACAAATGTAGGAAAATATTACTAATAAATGCATAATTATTAATATCTTGAGACTTCTAATTGACATTCGGTTATCCGGCGAAGATTACGAAAACATTTCCATCGCTTTTGATGACATCATATTTATCATTAGAATTCAGTTTTTCTTTAGTATTATTGCACATTTGGCTTCATCTTATAGTTTAGATTATGAAATACAGATACAAATGTACGAAAATATTACTAATGAATGCATAATTATAAATATCTTGAGACTTCTAATTGACATTCGGTTATACGGCGAAGATTACGAAAACATTCCCATCGCTTATGATGACACCATATTTATCATTAGAATTCACTTTTTCTCTAGGATTTTTGCACATTTGGCTTCATCTTATAGTTCAGATTATGAAATACAGATACAAATGTAGGAAAATATTACTAATGAATGCATAATTATTAATATCTTGAGACTTCTAATTGACATTCGGTTATACGGCGAAGATTACGACAACATTCCCACCGCTTTTGATGACATCATATTTATCGTTAGAATTCAGTTTTGCTCTAGGATTATTGCACATTTGGCTTCATCTTATAGTTTAGGTCATGAAATACAGTTACAAATTTAGGAAAATATTACTAATGAATGCATAATTATTAATATCTTTAGACTTCTAATTGACATTCGGTTATACGGCGAAGATTACGAAAATATTCCCATCGCTTACGATGACAACATATTTATCATTAGAATTCACTTTTTCACTAGGATTATAGCAGATTTGCCTTCATCTTATAGTTTATGTTATGAAATACAGATACAAATGTAGGAAAATATTACTAATGAATGCATAATTATTAATATCTTGAGACTTCTAATTCACCTTCGGTTATACAGCGAAGATTACGAAAACATTCCCATCGCTTATGATGACATCATATTTATCATTAGAATTCACTTTTTCAATAGGATTATTGCACATTTGGCTTCATCTTATTGTTCAGATTATGAAATACAGATACAAATGTAGGAAAATATTACTAATGAATGCATAATTGTTAATATCTTGAGACTTCTAATTGACATTCGGTTATACGGCGAAGATTACGAAAACATTTCCATCGCTTTTGATGACATCATATTTATCATTAGAATTCAGTTTTTCTTTAGGATTATTGCACATTTGGCTTCATCTTATAGTTCAGATTATGAAATACAGATACAAATGTAGGAAAATATTACTAATGAATGCATAATTATAAATATCTTGAGACTTCTAATTGACATTCGGTTATCCGGCGAAGATTACGAAAACATTTCCATCGCTTTTGATGACATCATATTTATCATTAGAATTCAGTTTTTCTTTAGTATTATTGCACATTTGGCTTCATCTTATAGTTCAGATTATGAAATACATATACAAATGTACGAAAATATTACTAATGAATGCATAATTATAAATATCTTGAGACTTCTAATTGACATTCGGTTATACGGCGAAGATTACGAAAACATTCCCATCGCTTATGATGACACCATATTTATCATTAGAATTCACTTTTTCACTAGGATTATTGCACATTTGCCTTCATCTTATAATTCAGGTTATGAAATGCACATACAAATGTTGGAAAATATTACTAATGAATGCATAATTATAAAAATCTTGAGACTTCTAATTGACATTCCGTTATACGGCGAAGATTGCGAAAACATTCCCATCGCTTTTGATGACATCATATTTATCATTAGAATTCACTTTTTCTCTAGGATTATTGCACATTTGGCTTCATCTTATAGTTCAGGTTATGAAATAGAGATACAAATGTAGGAAAATATTACTAATGAATGCATAATTATTAATATCTTGAGAGTCGTAATTGACGTTCGGTTATACGGCGATGATTACGAAAACATTCCCATCGCTGTTGATGACATCATATTTATCATTGGAATTGACTTTTTCTCTAGGATTATTGCACATTTGGCTTCATCTTATAGTTCAGGTTATGAAATAGAGATACAAATGTAGGAAAATATTACTAATGAATGCATAATTATTAATATCTTGAGACTTCTAACTGACGTTCGGTTATACGGCGAAGATTACGAAAAATTTCCCATCGCTTTTGATGACATCATATTTATCATTGGAATTGACTTTTTCTCCAGGATTATTGCACATTTGGCTTCATCTGATAGTTCAGATTATGAAATACAGATACAAATGTAGGAAAATATTTCTAATGAATGCATAATTATTAATATCTTGAGACTTCTAATTGACATTCGGTTATACGGCGAAGATTACGAAAACATTCTCATCGCTTTTGATGACATCATATTTATCATTAGAATTCACTTTTTCTCTAAGATTATTGCACATTTGGCTTCATCTTATAGTTCAGGCTATGAAATACATATACAAATGTAGGAAAATATTACTAATGAATGCATAATTATTAATATCTTGAGACTTCTAATTGACATTCGGTTATACGGCGAAGATTACGAAAACATTCCCATCGCTTATGATGACACCATATTTATCATTTGAATTCTCTTTTTCACAAGGATTATTGCACATTTGCCTTCATCTTATAATTCAGGTTATAAAATACAGATACAAATGTTGGAAAATATTACTAATGAATGCATAATTATAAATATCTTGAGACTTCTAATTGACATTCGGTTATACGGCGAAGATTACGAAAACATTCCCATCGCTTTTGATGACATCATATTTATATTTAGAATTCACTTTTTCTCTAGGATTATTGCACATTTGGCTTCATCTTATAGTTCAGGTTATGAAATAGAGATACAAATGTAGGAAAATATTACTAATGAATGCATAATTATTAATATCTTGAGACTTCTAACTGACATTCGGTTATGCGGCAAAGATTACGAAAAATTTCCCATCGCTTTTGATGACATCATATTTATCATTGGAATTGACTTTTTCTCTAGGAATATTGCACATTTGGGTTCATCTTATAGTTCAGATTATGAAATACAGATACAAATGTAGGAAAATATTACTAATGAATGCATAATTATTAATATCTTGAGACTTCTAATTGACATTCGGTTATACGGCGAAGATTACGAAAATATTCCCATCGCTTTTGATGACATCATATTTATCATTAGAATTCAGTTTTGCTCTAGGATTATTGCACATTTGGCTTCATCTTATAATTCAGTTTATGAAGTACAGATAAAATTGTAGGAAAATATTACTAATGAATGCATAATTATAAATATCTTGAGCTTTCTAATTGACATTCGTTTATACGGCGAAGATTACGAAAACATTCTCATCGCTTTTGATGACATCATATTTATCATTAGAATTAACTTTTTCTCTAGGATTATTGCACATTTGGCTTCATCTTATAGTTCAGGTTATGAAATAGAGATACAAATGTAGGAAAATATTACTAATGAATGCATAATTATTAATATATTGAGACTTCTAATTGACCTTCGATTATACGGCGATGATTACGAGAACATTCCCATCGCTTTTGATGACATGATATTTATCATTAGAATTCACTTTTTCACTAGGATTATAGCAGATTTGGCTTCATCTTATAGTTCAGGTTTTGAAATACAGATACAAATGTAGGAAAATATTACTAATGAATGCCTAATTATTAATATCTTGAGACTTCTAACTGACATTCGGTTATACGGCGAAGATTACGAAAACATTCCCATCGCTTTTGATGACATCATATTTATCATTAGAATTCACTTTTTCACTAGGATTATAGCACATTTGGCTTCATCTTATAGTTCAGGTTATGAAATACAGATACAAATGTAGGAAAATATTACTAATGAATGCATAATTATTAATATCTTGAGACTTCTAACTGACATTCGGTTATACGGCGAAGATTACGAAAACATTCCCATCGCTTTAGATGACATCATATTTATATTTAGAATTCACTTTTTCTCTAGGATTATTGCACATTTGGCTTCATCTTATAGTTCAGGTTATGAAATAGAGATACAAATGTAGGAAAATATTACTAATGAATGCATAATTATTAATATCTTGTGACTTCTAACTGACATTCGGTTATGCGGCGAAGATTACGAAAAATTTCCCATCGCTTTTGATGACATCATATTTATCATTGGAATTGACTTTTTCTCTAGGAATATTGCACATTTGGGTTCATCTTATAGTTCAGATTATGAAATACAGATACAAATGTAGGAAAATATTACTAATGAATGCATAATTATTAATATCTTGAGACTTCTAATTGACATTCGGTTATACGGCGAAGATTACGAAAACATTCCCATCGCTTTTGATGACATCATATTTATCATTAGAATTCAGTTTTGCTCTAGGATTATTGCACATTTGGCTTCATCTTATAATTCAGTTTATGAAGTACAGATAAAAATATAGGAAAATATTACTAATGAATGCATAATTATAAATATCTTGTGCTTTCTAATTGACATTCGTTTATACGGCGAAGATTACGAAAACATTCTCATCGCTTTTGATGACATCATATTTATCATTAGAATTAACTTTTTCTCTAGGATTATTGCACATTTGGCTTCATCTTATAGTTCAGGTTATGAAATAGAGATACAAATGTAGGAAAATATTACTAATGAATGCATAATTATTAATATATTGAGACTTCTAATTGACCTTCGATTATACGGCGATGATTACGAGAACATTCCCATCGCTTTTGATGACATGATATTTATCATTAGAATTCACTTTTTCACTAGGATTATAGCAGATTTGGCTTCATCTTATAGTTCAGGTTTTGAAATACAGATACAAATGTAGGAAAATATAACTAATGAATGCCTAATTATTAATATCTTGAGACTTCTAACTGACATTCGGTTATACGGCGAAGATTACGAAAACATTCCCATCGCTTTTGATGACATCATATTTATCATTAGAATTCACTTTTTCACTAGGATTATAGCACATTTGGCTTCATCTTATAGTTCAGGTTATGAAATACAGATACAAATGTAGGAAAATATTACTAATGAATGCATAATTATTAATATCTTGATACTTCTAACTGACATTCGGTTATACGGCGAAGATTACGAAAACATTCCCATCGCTTTTGATGACATCATATTTATCATCAGAATTCACTTTTTCACTAGGATTATAGCACCTTTGGCTTCATCTTATAGTTCAGGTTATGAAATACAGATACAAATGTAGGAAAATATTACTAATGAATGCATAATTATTAATATCTTGAGGCTTCTAACTGACATTCGGTTATACGGCGAAGATTACGAAAACATTCCCATCGCTTTTGATGACATCATATTTATCATTAGAATTCACTTTTTCACTAGGATTATAGCACATTTGGCTTCATCTTATAGTTCAGGTTATGAAATACAGATACAAATGTAGGAAAATATTACTAATGAATGCATAATTATTAATATCTTGAGACTTCTAACTGACATTCGGTTATACGGCGAAGATTACGAAAACATTCCCATCGCTTTTGATGACATCATATTTATCATTAGAATTCACTTTTTCACTAGGATTATAGCACCTTTGGCTTCATCTTATAGTTCAGGTTATGAAATACAGATACAAATGTAGGAAAATATTACTAATGAATGCATAAATATTAATATCTTGAGACTTCTAATTGACCATCGGGTATACGGCGATGATTACGAAAACATTCCCATCGCTTTTCATGACATCATATTTATCATTAGAATTCAGTTTTTCTCTAGGTATATTGCACAATTGGATTCATCTTATAGTTCAGGTTATGAAATACAGATACAAATGTAGGAAAATATTACAAATGAATGCATAATTATTAATATCTTTAGACTTCTAATTGACATTCGGTTATACGGCGAAGATTACGAAAATATTCCCATCGCTTACGATGACAACATATTTATCATTAGAATTCACTTTTTCACTAGGATTATAACAGATTTGCCTTCATCTTATAGTTCAGGTTATGAAATACAGATACAAATGTAGGAAAATATTACTAATGAATGCATAATTATTAATATCTTGAGACTTCTAACTGACATTCGGTTATACGGCGAAGATTACGAAAACATTCCCATCGCTTTTGATGACATCATATTTATCATTAGAATGCACTTTTTCACTAGGATTATTGCACATTTGTCTTCGTCTTATAGTTCAGGTTATGAAATACAGATACAGATGTAGTAAAATATTACTAATGAATGCATAATTATTAATATCTTGAGACTTCTAATTGACCTTCGGTTATACGGCGTAGATTACGAAAGCATACCCATGGCTTTTGATGACATCATATTTATCATTAGAATTCACTTTTTCACTAGGATTATTGCACATTTGTCTTCGTCTTATAGTTCAGGTTATGAAATACAGATACAAATGGAGTAAAATATTACTAATGAATGCATAATTATTAATATCTTGAGACTTCTAATTGACCTTCGGTTATACGGCGAAGATTACGAAAACATTCCCATCGCTTTTGATGACATCATATTTATCATTAGAATTCACTTTTTCACTAGGATTATTGCACATTTGGCTTAATCTTATAGTTCATGTTATGAAATACAGATACAAATGTAGTAAAATATTACTAATTAATGCATAAATATTAATATCTTGAGACTTCTAATTGACCTTCGGTTATACGGCGAAGATTACGAAAACATTCCCATCGCTTTTGATGACATCATATTTATCATTAGAATTCACTTTTTCACTAGGATTATTGCACATTTGGCTTCATCTTATAGTTCAGGTTATGAAATACAGATACAAATGGAGTAAAATATTACTAATGAATGCATAATTATTAATATCTTGAGACTTCTAATTGACCTTCGGTTATACGGCGAAGATTACGAAAACATTCCCATCGCTTTTGATGTCATCATATTTATCATTAGAATTCACTTTTTCACTCGGATTATTGCACATTTGTCTTCATCTTATAGTTCAGGTTATGAAATACAGATACAAATGGAGTAAAATATTACTAATGAATGCATAATTATTAATATCTTGAGACTTCTAATTGACCTTCGGTTATACGGCGAAGATTACGAAAACATTCCCATCGCTTTTGATGTCATCATATTTATCATTAGAATTCACTTTTTCACTAGGATTATTGCACATTTGGCTTCATCTTATAGTTCAGGTTATGAAATACAGATACAAATGGAGTAAAATATTACTAATGAATGCATAATTATTAATATCTTGAGACTTCTAATTGACCTTCGGTTATACGGCGAAGATTACGAAAACATTCCCATCGCTTTTGATGTCATCATATTTATCATTAGAATTCACATTTCACTAGAATTATTGCACATTTGGCTTCATCTTATAGTTCAGGTTATGAAATACAGATACAAATATAGAAAATATTACTAATTAATGCATAAATATAATTATCTTGAGACTTCTAATTGACATTCGGTTATACGGCGAAGATTACGAAAACATTCCCATCGCTTTTGATGTCATCATATTTATCATTAGAATTCACATTTCACTAGAATTATTGCACATTTGGCTTCATCTTATAGTTCAGGTTATGAAATACAGATACAAATATAGAAAATATTACTAATTAATGCATAAATATAATTATCTTGAGACTTCTAATTGACATTCGGTTATACGGCGAAGATTACGAAAACATTCCCATCGCTTTTGATGACATCATAGTTATCATTGGAATTCACTTTTTCACTAGGATTATTGCACATTTGTCTTCATCTTATAGTTCAGGTCATGAAATACAGATACAAATGGAGTAAAATATTACTAATGAATGCATAACTATTAATATCTTGAGACTTCTAATTGACATTCGGTTATACGGCGAAGATTACGACAACATACCCACCGCTTTTGATGACATCATATTTATCATTAGAATTCAGTTTTGCTCTAGGATTATTGCACATTTGGCTTCATCTTATAATTCAGGTTATGAAATACAGATACAAATGTAGGAAAATATTACTAATGAATGCATAATTATTAATATCTTGAGACTTGTAACTGACATTCGGTTATACGGCGAAGATTACGAGAACATTCCCATCGCTTTTGATGACATGATATTTATCATTAGAATTCACTTTTTCACTAGGATTATAGCAGATTTGGCTTCATCTTATAGTTCAGGTTTTGAAATACAGATACAAATGTAGGAAAATATTACTAATGAATGCCTAATTATTAATATCTTGAGACTTCTAACTGACCTTCGGTTATACGGCGAAGATTACGAATACATTCCCATCGCTTTTGATGACATCATATTTATCATTAGAATTCACTTTTTCACTAGGATTATAGCACCTTTGGCTTCATCTTATAGTTCAGGTTATGAAATACAGATACAAATGTAGTAAAATATTACTAATGAATGCATAATTATTAATATCTTGAGACTTCTTTTTGACCTTCGGTTATACGGCGTAGATTACGAAAGCATACCCATGGCTTTTGATGACATCATATTTATCATTAGAATTGACTTTTTCACTGGGATTATTGCACATTTGTCTTCATCTTTTAGTTCAGGTTATGAAATACAGATACAAATGTAGTAAAATATTACTAATGAATGCATAATTATTAATATCTTGAGACTTCTAATTGACCTTTGGTTATACGGCGAGGATTACGAAAACATTCCCATCGCTTTTGATGACATCATATTTATCATTAGAATTCACTTTTTCACTAGGATTATAGCACATTTGGCTTCATCTTATAGTTCAGGTTATGAAATACAGATACAAATGTCGGAAAATATTACTAATGAATGCATAATTATTAATATCTTGAGACTCCTAATTGACCTTCGCTTATACGGCGATGATTACGAAAACATTCCCATCGCTTTTGATGACATCATATTTATCATTATAATTCAGTTTTTCTCTAGGAATATTGCACAATTGGATTCATCTTATAGTTCAGGTTATGAAATACAGATACAAATGTAGGAAAATATTACAAATGAATGCATAATTAGTAATATCTTGAGACTTCTAATTGACCTTCGGTTATACGGCGAAGATTACGAAAACATTCCCATCGCTTTTGATGTCATCATATTTATCATTAGAATTCACTTTTTCACTAGGATTATTGCACATTTGGCTTCATCTTATAGTTCAGGTTATGAAATACAGATACAAATGTAGTAAAATATTACTAATGAATGCATAATTATTAATATCTTGAGACTTCTAATTGACATTCGGTTATACGGCGAAGATTACGAAAACATTCCCATCGCTATTGATGACATCATATTTATCATTAGAATTCACATTTTCACTAGTATTATTGAAAATTTTCTTCATCTTATAGTTCAGTTTATGAAATACAGATACAAATGTAGTAAAATATTACTAATGAATGCATAATTATTAATATCTTGAGACTTCTAATAGACCTTCGGTTATACGGCGAAGATTACGAAAACATTCCCATCGCTTTTGATGACATCATATTTATCATTAGAATTCACTTTTTCACTAGGATTATTGCACATTTGGCTTCATCTTATAGTTCAAGTTATGAAATACAGATACAAATGTAGTAAAATATTACTAATAAATGCATAATTATTAATATCTTGAGACTTCTAATTGACCTTCGATTATACGGCGAAGATTACGAAAACATTCCCATCGCTTTTGATGACATCATATTTATCATCAGAATTCACTTTTTCACTAGGATTATTGCACATTTGGCTTCATCTTATAGTTCAGGTCCTGAAATACAGATACAAATGTAGTAAAATATTACTAATGAATGCATAATTATTAATATCTTGAGACTTCTAATTGACCTTCGGTTATACGGCGAAGATTACGAAAACATTCCCATCGCTTTTGATGACATCATATTTATCATCAGAATTCACTTTTTCACTAGAATTATTGCACATTTGGCTTCATCTTATAGTTCAGGTTATGAAATACAGATACAAATGTAGGAAAATATTACTAATGAAGGCATAATTATTAATATCTTGAGACTTCAAATTGACATTCGGTTATACGGCGAAGATTACGAAAACATTCCCATCGCGATTGATGACATCATATTTATCATTAGAATTCACATTTTCACTAGTATTATTGCACATTTGTCTTCATCTTATAGTTCAGGTTATGAAATACAGATACAAATGTAGTAAAATATTACTGATGAATGCATAATTATTAATATCTTGAGAATTCTAATTGACCTTCGGTTATACGGCGAAGATTACGAAAACATTCCCATCGCTTTTGATGTCATCATATTTATCATTAGAATTCACTTTTTCACTAAGATTATTGCACATTTGGCTTCATCTTATAGTTCAAGTTATGAAATACAGATACAAATGTAGTAAAATATTACTAATGAATGCATAATTATTAATATCTTGAGACTTCTAATTGACCTTCGGTTATACGGCGAAGATTACGAAAACATTCCCATCGCTTTTGATGACATCATATTTATCATCAGAATTCACTTTTTCACTAGGATTATTGCACATTTGACTTCATCTTATAGTTCAGGTCATGAAATACAGATACAAATGTAGGAAAATATTACTAATGAAGGCATAGTTATTAATATTTTGAGACTTCAAATTGACATTCGGTTATACGGCGAAGATTACAAAAACATTCCCATCGCGATTGATGACATCATATTTATCATTAGAATTCACATTTTCACTAGTATTATTGCACATTTGTCTTCATCTTATAGTTCAGGTTATGAAATACAGATACAAATGTAGTAAAATATTACTGATGAATGCATAATTATTAATATCTTGAGACTTCTAATTGACCTTCGGTTATACGGCGAAGATTACGAAAACATTCCCATCGCTTTTGATGTCATCATATTTATCATTAGAATTCACTTTTTCACTAGGATTATTGCACATTTGGCTTCATCTTATAGTTCAAGTTATGAAATACAGATACAAATGTAGTAAAATATTACTGATGAATGCATAATTATTAATATCTTGAGACTTCTAATTGACCTTCGGTTATACGGCGAAGATTACGAAAACATTCCCATCGCTTTTGATGTCATCATATTTATCATTAGAATTCACTTTTTCACTAGGATTATTGCACATTTGGCTTCATCTTATAGTTCAAGTTATGAAATACAGATACAAATATAGTAAAATATTACTAATGAATGCATAATTATTAATATCTTGAGACTTCTAATTGACCTTCGGTTATACGGCGAAGATTACGAAAACATTCCCATCGCTTTTGATGACATCATATTTATCATCAGAATTCACTTTTTCACTAGGATTATTGCACATTTGGCTTCATCTTATAGTTCAGGTCATGAAATACAGATACAAATATAGTAAAATATTACTAATGAATGCATAATTATTAATATCTTGAGACTTCTAATTGACCTTCGGTTATACGGCGAAGATTACGAAAACATTCCCATCGGTTTTGATGACATCATATTTATCATCAGAATTCACTTTTTCACTAGAATTATTGCACATTTGGCTTCATCTTATAGTTCAGGTTATGAAATACAGATACAAATGTAGGAAAATATTACTAATGAAGGCATAATTATTAATATCTTGAGACTTCAAATTGACATTCGGTTATACGGCGAAGATTACGAAAACATTCCCATCGCGATTGATGACATCATATTTATCATTAGAATTCACATTTTCACTAGTATTATTGCACATTTGTCTTCATCTTATAGTTCAGGTTATGAAAAAAAGATACAAATGTAGTAAAATATTACAGATGAATGCATAATTATTAATATCTTGAGACTTCTAATTGACCTTCGGTTATACGGCGAAGATTACGAAAACATTCCCATCGCTTTTGATGTCATCATATTTATCATTAGAATTAACTTTTTCACTAGGATTATTGCATATTTGGCTTCATCTTATAGTTCAAGTTATGAAATACAGATAGAAATGTAGTAAAATATTACTAATGAATGCATAATTATTAATATCTTGAGACTTCTAATTGACCTTCGGTTATACGGCGAAGATTACGAAAACATTCCCATCGCTTTTGATGACATCATATTTATCATCAGAATTCACTTTTTCACTAGGATTATTGCACATTTGGCTTCATCTTATAGTTCAGGTCATGAAATTCAGATACAAATGTAGTAAAATATTACTAATGAATGCATAATTATTAATATCTTGAGACTTCTAATTGACCTTCGGTTATACGGCGAAGATTACGAAAACATTCCCATCGCTTTTGATGACATCATATTTATCATCAGAATTCACTTTTTCACTAGAATTATTGCACATTTGGCTTCATCTTATAGTTCAGGTTATGAAATACAGATACAAATGTAGGAAAATATTACTAATGAATGCCTAATTATTAATATCTTGAGACTTCTAATCGACATTCGGTTATACGGCGTAGATTACGAAAACATTCCCATCGCTTTTGATGACATCATATTTATCATTAGAATTCACATTTTCACTAGGATTATGGCACATTTGGCTTAATCTTATAGTACAGGTTATGAAATATAGATACAAATGTAGGAAAATATTACTAATGAATGCATAATTATTAATATCGTGAGACTTCTAATTGACATTCGGTTATACGGCGAAGATTACGAAAACATTCCCATCGCTATTGATGACATCATATTTATCATTAGAATTCACATTTTCACTAGTATTATTGCACATTTGTCTTCATCTTATAGTTCAGGTTATGAAATACAGATACAAATGTAGTAAAATATTACTAATGAATGCATAATTATTAATATCTTGAGACTTCTAATTGACCTTCGGTTATACGGCAAAGATTACGAAAACATTCCCATCGCTTTTGATGTCATCATATTTATCATTAGAATTCACATTTTCACTAGGATTATTGCACATTTGGCTTCATCTTATAGTTCAGGTTATGAAATACAGATACAAATGTAGTAAAATATTACGAATGAATGCATAATTATTAATATCTTGAGACTTCTAATTGACCTTCGGTTATACGGCGAAGATTACGAAAACATTCCCATCGCTTTTGATGACATCATATTTATCATCAGTATTCACTTTTTCACTAGAATTATTGCACATTTGGCTTAATTTTATAGTTCAGTTTATGAAATACAGATACAAATGAAGTAAAATATTACTAATGAATGCATAATTATTAATATCTTGAGACTTCTAATTGACCTTCGATATACGGCGAAGATTACGAAAACTTTCCCATCGCTTTTGATGACATCATATTTATCATTAGAATTCACTTTTTCACTAGGATTATTGCACATTTGGCTTCATCTGATAGTTCAGTTTATGAAATACAGATACTAATGTGGTAAAATATTACTAATGTATGCCTAATTATTAATATCTTGAGACTTCTAATTGACCTGCGGTTATACGGCGAAGATTACGAAAACATTCCCATCGCTTTTGATGACAAAATATTTATCATCAGAATTCACTTTTTTACTAGGATTATTGCACATTTGGCTTAATCTTATAGTTCATGTTATGAAATACAGATAGAAATGTAGGAAAATATTACTAATGAATGCATAATTATTAACATCTTGAGACATCTAATTGACAATCGATTATACGGCGAAGATTACGAAAACATTCCCATCGCTTTTGATGACATCATATTTATCATTAGAATTTATTTTTCACTAGGATTATTGCACATTTGGCTTCATCATATAGTTCAGGTTATGAAATACTGATACAAATGTCGGAAAATATTACTAATGAATGCATAATTATTAATATCTCGAGACTTCTAATTGACCTTCGGTTATACGGCGAAGATTACGAAAATATTCCCATCGCTTTTAATGACATCATATTTATCATTAGAATTCACTTTTTCTCTACGATTATTGCACATTTGGCTTCATCTTATAGTTCAGGTTATGAAATACAGATACAACTGTCGGAAAATATTACTAATGAATGCATAATTATTAATATCTTGAGACTTTTAATTGACCTTCGGTTATACGGCAAAGATTACGAAAACATTCCCATCGCTTTTGATGACATCATATTTCTCATTAGAATTCACTTTTTCACTAGGATTATTGCACATTTGTCTTCATCTTATAGTTCAGTTTATGAAATACAGATACAAATGTAGTAAAATATTACTAATGAATGCATAATAATTATTATCTTGAGACTTCTAATTGACCGTCGGTTATACGGAAAGGATTACGAAAACATTCCCATCGCTTTTGATGACATCATGTTTATCATTAGAATTCACTTTTTCACTTGGATTATTGCACATTTGATTCATCTTATAATTCAGGTTATGAAATACAGATAGAAATGTAGGAAAATATTACTAATGAATGCCTAATTATTAATATCTTGAGACTTCTAATTGACCTTCGATTATACGGCGAAGATTACGAAAACATTCCCATCGCTTTTGATGACATCATATTTATCATTAGAATTCATTTTTCCCTAGGATTATTGCACATTTGTCTTCATCTTATAGTTCAGGTTATGAAATACAGATACAAATGTAGTAAAATATTACTAATGAATGCATAATTATTAATATCTTGAGACTTCTAATTGACCTTCGGTTATACGGAAAGGATTACGAAAACATTCACATCGCTTTTAATGACATCATATTTATCATTAGAATTCACCTTTTCTCTTGGATTATTGCACATTTGGCTTCATCTTATAGTTCAGGTTATGAAATACTGATACAACTGTCGGAAAGTATTACTAATGAATGCATAATTATTAATATCTTGAGACTTCTAATTGAACTTCGGTTATACGGCGAAGATTACGAAAACATTTCCATCGCTTTTGATGACATCATATTTATCATTAGAATTCAGTTTTGCTCTAGGATTATTGCACATTTGGCTTCATCTTATAGTTCAGGTTATGAAATACTGATACAAATGTCGGAAAATATTACTAATGAATGCATAATTATTAATGTCTTGAGACTTCTAATTGACCTTCGATTATACGGCGAAGATTACGAAAACATTCCCATCGCTTTTGATGACATCATATTTATCATTAGAATTCACTTTGTCACTAGGATTATTGCACATTTGGCTTCATCTTATAGTTCAGTTTATGAAATACAGATACTAATGTAGTAAAATATTACTAATGAATGCATAATTATTAATATCTTGAGACTTCTAATTGACCTTCGGTTATACGGCGAAGATTACGAAAATATTCCCATCGCTTTTAATGACATCATATTTATCATTAGAATTCACTTTTTCTCTACGATTATTGCACATTTGGCTTCATCTTATAGTTCAGGTTATGAAATACAGATACAACTGTCGGAAAATATTACTAATGAATGCATAATTATTAATATCTTGAGACTTTTAATTGACCTTCGGTTATACGGCAAAGATTACGAAAACATTCCCATCGCTTTTGATGACATCATATTTCTCATTAGAATTCACTTTTTCACTAGGATTATTGCACATTTGTCTTCATCTTATAGTTCAGTTTATGAAATACAGATACAAATGTAGTAAAATATTACTAATGAATGCATAATAATTATTATCTTGAGACTTCTAATTGACCGTCGGTTATACGGAAAGGATTACGAAAACATTCCCATCGCTTTTGATGACATCATGTTTATCATTAGAATTCACTTTTTCACTTGGATTATTGCACATTTGATTCATCTTATAATTCAGGTTATGAAATACAGATAGAAATGTAGGAAAATATTACTAATGAATGCCTAATTATTAATATCTTGAGACTTCTAATTGACCTTCGATTATACGGCGAAGATTACGAAAACATTCCCATCGCTTTTGATGACATCATATTTATCATTAGAATTCATTTTTCCCTAGGATTATTGCACATTTGTCTTCATCTTATAGTTCAGGTTATGAAATACAGATACAAATGTAGTAAAATATTACTAATGAATGCATAATTATTAATATCTTGAGACTTCTAATTGACCTTCGGTTATACGGAAAGGATTACGAAAACATTCACATCGCTTTTAATGACATCATATTTATCATTAGAATTCACCTTTTCTCTTGGATTATTGCACATTTGGCTTCATCTTATAGTTCAGGTTATGAAATACTGATACAACTGTCGGAAAGTATTACTAATGAATGCATAATTATTAATATCTTGAGACTTCTAATTGAACTTCGGTTATACGGCGAAGATTACGAAAACATTTCCATCGCTTTTGATGACATCATATTTATCATTAGAATTCAGTTTTGCTCTAGGATTATTGCACATTTGGCTTCATCTTATAGTTCAGGTTATGAAATACTGATACAAATGTCGGAAAATATTACTAATGAATGCATAATTATTAATGTCTTGAGACTTCTAATTGACCTTCGATTATACGGCGAAGATTACGAAAACATTCCCATCGCTTTTGATGACATCATATTTATCATTAGAATTCACTTTGTCACTAGGATTATTGCACATTTGGCTTCATCTTATAGTTCAGTTTATGAAATACAGATACTAATGTAGTAAAATATTACTAATGAATGCATAATTATTAATATCTTGAGACTTCTAATTGACCTTCGGTTATACGGCGAAGATTACGAAAACATTCCCATCGCTTTTGATGACATCATATTTATCATTAGAATTCACTTTTTCACTAGGATTATTGCACATTTGTCTTCATCTTATAGTTCAGGTTATGAAATACAGATACAAATGTAGTAAAATATTACTAATGAATTCATAATTATTAATATCATGAGACTTCTAATTGACATTCGGTTATACGGCGAAGATTACGATAACATTCCCATCGCTTTTGATGTCATCATATTTATCATTACAATTCTCTTTTTCACTAGGATTATTGCACATTTGTCTTCATCTTATAGTTCAGGTTATGAAATACAGATACAAATGTAGTAAAATATTACTAATGAATGCATAATTATTAATATCTTGAGACTTCGAATTGACCTTCGGTTATACGGCGAAGATTTCGAAAATATACCAATCGCTATTGATGACATCATATTTATCATTAGAATTCACTTTTTCACTAGGATTATTGCACATTTGTCTTCATCTTATAGTTCAGGTTATGAAATACAGATACAAATGTCGGAAAATATTACTAATGAATGCATAATTATTAATATATTGAGACTTCTAATTGACATTCGGTTATACGGCGAAGTTTACGAAAATATTCCCATCGCTTTTGATGACATCATATTTATCATTAGAATTCACTTTTTCACTAGGATTATTGCACATTTGGCTTGATCTTATAGTTCAGGTTATGAAATACTGATACAAATGTCGGAAAATATTACTAATGAATGCATAATTATTAATATCTTGAGACTTCTAATAGACCTTCGGTTATACGGCGAAGATTACGAAAACATTAACATCGCTTTTGATGACATCATATTTATCATTAGAATTGACTTTTTCTCTAGGATTATTGCACATTTTGCTTCATCTTATAGTTCAGGTTATGAAATACAGATACAAATGTCGGAAAATATTACTAATGAATGCATAATTATTAATATCTCGAGACTTCTAATTGACCTTCGGTTATACGGCGAAGATTACGAAAATATAGCCATCGCTTTTGATGACATCATATTTATCATTAAAATTCACTTTTTCACTAGGATTATTGAACATTTGGCTTGATCTTATAGTTCAGGTTATGAAATACTGATACAAATGTCGGAAAATATTACTAATGAATGCATAATTATTAATATCTTGAGACTTCTAATTGACCTTCGATTATACGGCGAAGATTACGAAAACATTCCCATCGCTTTTGATGACATCATATTTATCATTAGAATTTATTTTTCACTAGGATTATTGCACATTTGGCTTCATCATATAGTTCAGGTTATGAAATACAGATACAAATGTACTAAAATATTACTAATGAATGCAAAATTATGAATATCTTGAGACTTCTAATTGACCTTCGATTATACGGCGGAGATTACGAAAACATTCCCATCGTTTTTGATGACATCATATTTATCATTAGAATTCACTTTTTCACTAGGATTATTGCATATTTGGCTTCATCTTATAGTTCAGTTTATGAAATACAGATACTAATGTAGTAAAATATTACTAATGAATGCATAATTATTAATATCTTGAGACTTCTAATTGACCTTCGGTTATACGGCGAAGATTACGAAAACATTCCCATCGCTTTTGATGACATCATATTTATCATTAGAATTCACATTTTCACTAGTATTATTGCACATTTGTTTCATCTTATAGTTCAGGTTATGAAATTCAAATACAAATGTCGGAAAATATTACTAATGAATGCATAATTATTAATATCTTGAGACTTCTAAATGACCTTCGGTTATACGTCGAAGATTACGAAAACATTCCCATCGCTTTTGATGACATCATATTTATCATTAGAATTCACTTTTTTACTAGGATTATTGCACATTTGTCTTCATCTTATAGTTCAGGTTATGAAATACAGATACAAATGTAGTAAAATATTACTAATGAATTCATAATTATTAATATCATGAGACTTCTAATTGACATTCGGTTATACGGCGAAGATTACGATAACATTCCCATCGCTTTTGACGACATCATATTTATCATTACAATTCTCTTTTTCACTAGGATTATTGCACATTTGTCTTCATCTTATAGTTCAGGTTATGAAATACAGATACAAATGTAGTAAAATATTACTAATGAATGCATAATTATTAATATCTTGAGACTTCTAATTGACCTTCGGTTATAAGGCGAAGATTTCGAAAATATACCAATCGCTATTGATGACATCATATTTATCATTAGAATTCACTTTTTCACTAGGATTATTGCACATTTGTCTTCATCTTATAGTTCTGGTTATGAAATACAGATACAAATGTAGTAAAATATTACTAATGAACGCATAATTATTAATATATTGAGACTTCTAATTGACATTCGGTTATACGGCGAAGTTTACGAAAATAATCCAATCGCTTTTGATGACATCATATTTATCATTAGAATTCACTTTTTCACTAGGATTATTGCACATTTGGCTTGATCTTATAGTTCAGGTTATGAAATACTGATACAAATGTCGGAAAATATTACTAATGAATGCATAATTATTAATATCTTGAGACTTCTAATTGACCTTCGGTTATACGGCGAAGATTACGAAAACATTAACATCGCTTTTGATGACATCATATTTATCATCAGAATTGACTTTTTCTCTAGGATTATTGCACATTTTGCTTCATCTTATAGTTCAGGTTATGAAATACAGATACAAATGTCGGAAAATATTACTAATGAATGCATAATTATTAATATCTTGAGACTTCTAATTGACTTTTGGTTATAAAGGGAAGATTACGAAAACATTCCCATCGCTTTTGATGACATCATATTTATCATTAGAATTCACTTTTTCACTAGGATTATTGCACATTTGTCTTCAACTTATAGTTCAGTTTATGAAATACACATACAAATGTAGTAAAATATTACTAATGTATGCATAATTATTAATATAATGTGACTTCTAATTGACATTCGGTTATACGGCGAAGATTACGAAAACATTCCCATCGCTTTTGATGACATCATATTTATCATTAGAATTCACTTTTTCCCTATGATTATTGCACATTTGGCTTCAACTTATAGTTCAGGTTATGAAATACTGATACAAATGTCGGAAAATATTACTAATGAATGCATAATTATTAATATCTTGAGACATCTAATTGACCTTCGGTATACGGCGAATATTACGAAAACATTCCCATCGATTTGATGACATCATATTTATCATTAGAATTCACTTTTTCACTAGGATTATTGCACATTTGTCTTCATCTTATAGTTCAGGTTATGAAATACAGATACAAATGTAGTAAAATATTACTCATGAAAGCATAATTATAAATATAATGAGACTTCTAATTGACCTTCGGTTATACGGCGAAGATTACGAAAACATTCCCATCGCTTTTGATGACATCATATTTATCATTAGAATTCACTTTTTCTCTAGGATTATTGCACATTTGGCTTCATCTTATAGTTCAGGTTATGAAATACTGATACAAATATCGGAAAATATTACTAATGAATGCATAATTATTAATATCTTGAGACTTCTAATTGACCTTCGGTTATACGGCGAAGATTACGAAAACATTCCCATCGCTTTTGATGACATCATATTTATCATTAGAATTCACTTTTTCTCTAGGATTATTGCACATTTGGCTTCATTTTATAGTTCAGGTTATGAAATACTGATACAAATGTCGGAAAATATTACTAATGAATGCATAATTATTAATATCTTGAGACTTCTAATTGACCTTCGGTTATACGGCGAGAATTACGAAAACATTCCCATCGCATTTGATGACATCATATTTATCATTAAAATTCACTTTTTCCCTATGATTATTGCACATTTGGCTTCATCTTATAGTTCAGGTTATGAAATACTGATACAAATGTCGGAATATATTACTAATGAATGCATAATTATTAATATCTTGAGACTTCTAATTGACCTTCGGTTATACGGCGAAGATTACGAAAACATTCCCATCGCTTTTGATGAGATCATATTTATCTTTAGAATTCACTTTTTCTCTAGGATTATTGCACATTTGGCTTCATCTTATAGTTCAGGTTATGAAATACTGATACAAACGTCGGAAAATATTACTAATGAATGCATAATTATTAATATCTTGATACTTCTAATTGACATTCGCTTATACGGCGAAGATTACGAAAACATTCCCATCGCTTTTGATGACATCATATTTTTCATTAGAATTCACTTTTTCCCTAGGATTATTGCACATTTGGCTTCATCTTATAGTTCAGGTTATGAAATACTGATACAAATGTCGGAAAATATTACTAATGAATGCATAATTATTAATATCTTGAGACTTCTAATTGACCTTCGGTATACGGCGAATATTACGAAAACATTCCCATCGCTTTGATGACATCATATTTATCATTAGAATTCACTTTTTCACTATGATTATTGCACATTTGTCTTCATCTTATAGTTTAGGTTATGAAATACAGATACAAATGTAGTAAAATATTACTAATGAATGCATAATTAGTAATATAATGAGACATCTAATTGACCTTCGGTTATACGGCGAGGATTACAAAAACATTCCCAACGCTTTTGATGACATCATATTTATCATTAGAATTCACTTTTTCACTAGGATTATTGCACATTTGTCTTCATCTTATAGTCCAGGTTATGAAATTCAGATACAAATGTAGTAAAATATTACTAATGAACTCACAATTATTAATATAATGAGACTTCTAATTGACATTCGGTTATACGGCGAAGATTACGAAAACATTCCCATCGCTTTTGATGACATCATATTTATCATTAGAATTCACTTTTTCTCTAGGATTATTGCACATTTGGCTTCATCTTATAGTTCAGGTTATGAAATACGGATACAAATGTCGGAAAATATTACTAATGAATGCATAATTATTAATAACTTGAGACTTCTAATTGACCTTCGGTATACCGCGAATATTACGAAAACGTTCCCATCGATTTGATGACATCATATTTATCATTAGAATTCACTTTTTCACTATGATTATTGCACATTTGTCTTCATCTTATAGTTCAGGTTATGAAATACAGATACAAATGTAGTAAAAAATTAATAATGAATGCATAATTATTAATAGCTTGAGACTTCTAATTGACCTTCGTTTATACGGCGAAGATTACGAAAACATTCCCATCGCTTTTGATGACATCATATTTATCATTAGAATTCACTTTTTCACTAGGATTATTGCACATTTGGCTTCATCTTATAGTTCAGGTTATGAAATACTGATACAAATGTCGGAAAATATTACTAATGAATGCATAATTATTAATAACTTGAGACTTCTAATTGACTTTCGGTTATAAAGGGAAGATTACGAAAACATTCCCATCGCTTTTGATGACATCATATTTATCATTAGAATTCACTTTTTCACTAGGATTATTGCACATTTGTCTTCAACTTATAGTTCAGTTTATGAAATACACATACAAATGTAGTAAAATATTACTAATGAATGCATAATTATTAATATAATGTGACTTGTAATTGACATTCGGTTATACGGCGAAGATTACGAAAACATTCCCATCGCTTTTGATGACATCATATTTATCATTAGAATTCACTTTTTCCCTATGATTATTGCACATTTGGCTTCAACTTATAGTTCAGGTTATGAAATACTGATACAAATGTCGGAAAATATTACTAATGAATGCATAATTATTAATATCTTGAGACATCTAATTGACCTTCGGTATACGGCGAATATTACGAAAACATTCCCATCGATTTGATGACATCATATTTATCATTAGAATTCACTTTTTCACTAGGATTATTGCACATTTGGCTTCATTTTATAGTTCAGGTTATGAAATACTGATACAAATGTCGGAAAATATTACTAATGTATGCATAATTATTAATATCTTGAGACTTCTAATTGACCTTCGGTTATACGGCGAGAATTACGAAAACATTCCCATCGCATTTGATGACATCATATTTATCATTAAAATTCACTTTTTCCCTATGATTATTGCACATTTGGCTTCATCTTATAGTTCGGGTTATGAAATACTGATACAAATGTCGGAATATATTACTAATGAATGCATAATTATTAATATCTTGAGACTTCTAATTGACCTTCGGTTATACGGCGAAGATTACGAAAACATTCCCATCGCTTTTGATGAGATCATATTTATCTTTAGAATTCACTTTTTCTCTAGGATTATTGCACATTTGGCTTCATCTTATAGTTCAGGTTATGAAATACTGATACAAACGTCGGAAAATATTACTAATGAATGCATAATTATTAATATCTTGATACTTCTAATTGACATTCGCTTATACGGCGAAGATTACGAAAACATTCCCATCGCTTTTGATGACATCATATTTTTCATTAGAATTCACTTTTTCCCTAGGATTATTGCACATTTGGCTTCATCTTATAGTTCAGGTTATGAAATACTGATACAAATGTCGGAAAATATTACTAATGAATGCATAATTATTAATATCTTGAGACTTCTAATTGACCTTCGGTATACGGCGAATATTACGAAAACATTCCCATCGCCTTGATGACATCATATTTATCATTAGAATTCACTTTTTCACTATGATTATTGCACATTTGTCTTCATCTTATAGTTTAGGTTATGAAATACAGATACAAATGTAGTAAAATATTACTAATGAATGCATAATTAGTAATATAATGAGACTTCTAATTGACATTCGGATATACGGCGAAGATTACGAAAACATTCCCATCGCTTTTGATGACATCATATTTATCATTAGAATTCACTTTTTCTCTAGGATTATTGCACATTTGGCTTCATTTTATAGTTCAGGTTATGAAATAATGATACAAATGTCGGAAAATATTACTAATGAATGCATAATTATTAATATCTTGAGACTTCTAATTGACCTTCGTTTATACGGCGAAGATTACGAAAACATTCCCATCGCTTTTGATGACATCATATTTATCATTAGAATTCACTTTTTCACTAGGATTATTGCACATTTGGCTTCATTTTATAGTTCAGGTTATGAAATACTGATACAAATGTCGGAAAATATTACTAATGAATGCATAATTATTAATATCTTAGACTTCTAATTGACTTTCGGTTATAAAGCGAAGATTACGAAACCATTCCCATCGCTTTTGATGACATCATATTTATCATTAGAATTCACTTTTTCACTAGGATTATTGCACATTTGTATTCATTTTATAGTTCAGGTTATGAAATTCAGATACAAATGTAGTAAAATATTACTAATGAATGCATAATTATTAATATAATGAGACTTCTAATTGACCTTCGGTTATACGGCGAAGATTACGAAAACATTCCCATCACTTTTGATGACATCATATTTATAAATATAATACACTTTTTCCCTAGGATTATTGCACATTTGGCTTCAGTTTATAGTTCAGGTTATGAAATACTGATACAAATGTCGGAAAATATTACTAACGAATGCATAATTATTAATATCTTGAGATTTCTAAGTGACCTTCAGTTATACGGCGAAGATTACGAAAATATTCCCATCGCTTTTGATGACATCATATTTATCATTAGAATTCTCTTTTTCTCTAGGATTATTGCACATTTGGCTTCATCTTATAGTTCAGGTTATGAAATACTGATACAAATGTCGGAAAATATTACTAATGAATGCATAATTATTAATATCTTGATACTTCTAATTGACATTCGGTTATACGGCGAAGATTACGAAAACATTCCCATCGCTTTTGATGACATCATATTTATCATTAGAATTCAATTTTTCTCAAGGATTATTGCACATTTGGCTTCATTTTATAGTTCAGGTTATGAAATACTGATACAAATGTCGGAAAATATTACTAATGTATGCACAATTATTAATATAATGAGACTTCTAATTGACCTTCGGTTATACGGCGAAGATTACGAAAACATTCCCATCGCTTTTGATGACATCATATTTATCATTAGAATTCACTTATTCACTAGGTTTATTGCACATATGTCTTCATCTTATAGTTCAGTTTATGAAATACAGATACAAATTTAGTAAAATATTACTAATGAATGCATAATTATTAATATAATGAGACTTCTAATTGACATTGGGTTATACGGCGAAGATTACGAAAACATTCCCATCACTTTTGATGACATCATATTTATAAATAGAATACACTTTTTCTCTAGGATTATTGCACATTTGGCTTCATTTTATAGTTCAGGTTATGAAATACTGATACAAATGTCGGAAAATATTACTAACGAATGCATAATTATTAATAACTTGATACTTCTAATTGACATTCGGTTATACGGCGAAGATTACGAAAACATTCCCATCGCTTTTGATGACATAATATTTATCATTAGAATTCACTTTTTCTCTAGGATTATTGCACATTTGGCTTCATCTTATAGTTCAGGTTATGAAATACTGATACAAATGTCGGAAAATATTACTAATGAATGCATAATTATTAATATCTTGATACTTCTAATTGACATTCGGTTATACGGCGAAGATTACGAAAACATTCCCATCGCTTTTGATGACATCATATTTATCATTAGAATTCACTTTTTCTCAAGGATTATTGCACATTTGGCTTCATTTTATAGTTCAGGTTATGAAATACTGATACAAATGTCGGAAAATATTACTAATGAATGCATAATTATTAATATCTTGAGACTTCTAATTGACCTTCGGTTATACGGCGAAGATTACGTAAACATTCCCATCGCTTTTGATGACATCATATTTATCATTAGAATTCACTTTTTCCCCATGATTATTGCACATTTGGCTTCATTTTATAGTTCAGGTTATGAAATACTGATACAAATGTCGGAAAATATTACTAATGAATGCATAATTATTAATATCTTGAGACTTCTAATTGACCTTCGGGTATACGGCGAAGATTACGAAAACATTCCCATCGCTTTTGATGACATCATATTTATCATTAGAATTCACTTTTTCTATAGGATTATTGCACATTTGTCTTCATTTTATAGTTCAGGTTATGAAATACTGATACAAATGTCGGAAAATATTACTAATGAATGCATAATTAGTAATATCTTGAGACTTCTAATTGACCTTCGGTTATACGGCGAAGATTACGAAAACATTCCCATCGCTTTTGATGACATCATATTTATCATTAAAATTCACTTTTTCCCTATGATTATTGCACATTTGGCTTCATTTTATAGTTCAGGTTATGAAATACTGATACAAATGTCGGAAAATATTACTAATGAATGCATAATTATTAATATCTTGAGACTTCTAATTGACCTTCGGTTATACGGCGAAGATTACGAAAACATTCCCAACGCTTTTGATGACATCATATTTATCATTAGAATTCACTTTTTCTCTAGGATTATAGCACATTTGGCTTCATTTTATAGTTCAGGTTATGAAATACTGATACAAATGTCGGAAAATATTACTAATGAATGCATAATTATTAATATCTTGAGACTTCTAATTGACCTTCGGTTATACGGCGAAGATTACGAAAACATTCCCATCGCTTTTGATGACATCATATTTATCATTAGAATTCACTTTTTCTCTAGGATTATTGCACATTTGGCTTCATTTTATAGTTCAGGTTATGAAATACTGATACAAATGTCGGAAAATATTACTAATGAATGCATAATTATTAATATCTTGAGACTTCTAAATGACCTTCGGTTATACGGCGAAGATTACGAAAACATTCCCATCGCTTTTGATGACATCATATTTATCATTAGAATTCACTTTTTCTCTAAGATTATTCCACATTTGGCTTCATTTTATAGTTCAGTTTATGAAATACTGATACAAATGTCGGAAAATATTACTAATGAATGCATAATTAGTAATATCTTGATACTTCTAATTGACATTCGGTTATACGGCGAAGATTACGAAAACATTCCCATCGCTTTTGATGACATCATATTTATCATTAGAATTCACTTTTTCACTAGGATTATTGCACATTAGTCTTCATCTTATAGTTCAGGTTATGAAATTCAGATACAAATGTAGTAAAATATTACTAATGAATGCATAATTATTAATATAATGTGACTGCTAATTGACCTTCGTTTATACGGCGAAGATTACGAAAACATTCCCATCGCTTTTGATGACATCATATTTATCATTAGAAGTCACTTTTTCTCTAGGATTATTGCACATTTGGCTTCATTTTATAGTTCAGTTTATGAAATACTGATACAAATGTCGGAAAATATTACTAATGAATGCATAATTATTAATATCTTGAGACTTCTAATTGACCTTCGGTTACACGGCGTAGATTACGAAAACATTCCCATCACTTTTGATTACATCATATTTATCATTAGATTTAACTTTCTCTCTAGGATTATTACACATTTGGCTTCATCTTATAGTTCAGGTTATGAAATACTGATACAAATGTCGGAAAATATTACTAATGAATGCATAATTATTAATATCTTGAGACTTCTAATTGACCTTCGGTTATACGGCGGAGATTACGAAAACCTTCCCATCACTTTTGATGACATCATATTTATCATTAGAATTCACTTTTTCCCTATGATTATTGCACATTTGGCTTCATTTTATAGTTCAGGTTATGAAATACTGATACAAATTTCGGAAAATATTACTAACGAAAGCATAATTATTAATATCTTGAGACTTCTAAGTGATCTTCAGTTATACGGCGAAGATTACGAAAACATTCCCATCGCTTTTGATGACATCATATTTATCATTAGAATACACTTTTTCTATAGGATTATTGCACATTTGGCTTCATCTTATAGTTCAGGTTATAAAATACTGATACAAATGTCGGAAAATATTACTAACGAATGCATAATTATTAATATCTTGAGACTTCTAATTGACCTTCGGTATACGGCGAATATTACGAAAACATTCCCATCCATTTGATGACATCATATTTATCATTAGAATTCACTTTTTCACTATGATTATTGCACATTTGTCTTCATCTTATAGTTTAGGTTATGAAATACAGATACAAATGTAGTAAAATATTACTAATGAATGCATAATTAGTAATATAATGAGACTTCTAATTGACATTCGGATATACGGCGAAGATTACGAAAACATTCCCATCGCTTTTGATGACATCATATTTATCATTAGAATTCACTTTTTCTCTAGGATTATTGCACATTTGGCTTCATTTTATAGTTCAGGTTATGAAATACTGATACAAATGTCGGAAAATATTACTAATGAAAGCACAATTATTAATATAATGAGACTTCTAATTGACCTTCGGTTATACGGCGAAGATTACGAAAACATTCCCATCGCTTTTGATGACATCATATTTATCATTAGAATTCACTTATTCACTAGGTTTATTGCACATATGTCTTCATCTTATAGTTCAGTTTATGAAATACTGATACAAATGTAGTAAACTATTACTAATGAATGCATAATTATTAATATAATGAGACTTCTAATTGACATTCGGATATACGGCGAAGATTACGAAAACATTCCCATCGCTTTTCATGACATGATATTTATCATTAGAATTCACTTTTTCTCTAGGATTATTGCACATTTGGCTTCATTTTATAGTTCAGGTTATGAAATACTGATTCAAACGTCCGAAAATATTACTAATGAATGCATAATTATTAATATCTTGAGACTTCTAATTGACCTTCGTTTATACGGCGAAGATTCCGAAAACATTCTCATCGCTTTTGATGACATCATATTTATCATTAGAATTTACTTTCTCTCTAGGATTATTAAGCATTTGGCTTCATCTTATAGTTCAGGTTATGAAATACTGATACAAATGTCGGAAAATATTACTAATGAATGCATAATTATTAATATCTTGAGACTTCTAATTGACCTTCGGTTATACGGCGGAGATTACGAAAACATTCCCATCACTTTTGATGACATCATATTTATAATTAGAATACACTTTTTCTCTCGGATTATTGCACATTTGGCTTCATTTTATAGATCAGGTTATGAAATACTGATACATATGTCGGAAAATATTACTAACGAATGCGTAATTAATAATATCTTGAGACTTCTAAGTGATCTTCAGTTATACGGCGAAGATTACGAAAACATTCCCATCGCTTTTGATGACATCATATTTATCATTAGAATACACTTTTTCTATAGGATTATTGCACATTTGGCTTCATCTTATAGTTCAGGTTATAAAATACTGATACAAATGTCGGAAAATATTACTAACGAATGCATAATTATTAATATCTTGAGACTTCTAATTGACCTTCGGTATACGGCGAATATTACGAAAACATTCCCATCCATTTGATGACATCATATTTATCATTAGAATTCACTTTTTCACTATGATTATTGCACATTTGTCTTCATCTTATAGTTTAGGTTATGAAATACAGATACAAATGTAGTAAAATATTACTAATGAATGCATAATTAGTAATATAATGAGACTTCTAATTGACATTCGGATATACGGCGAAGATTACGAAAACATTCCCATCGCTTTTGATGACATCATATTTATCATTAGAATTCACTTTTTCTCTAGGATTATTGCACATTTGGCTTCATTTTATAGTTCAGGTTATGAAATACTGATACAAATGTCGGAAAATATTACTAATGAAAGCATAATTATTAATATAATGAGACTTCTAATTGACCTTCGGTTATACGGCGAAGATTACGAAAACATTCCCATCGCTTTTGATGACATCATATTTATCATTAGAATTCACTTATTCACTAGGTTTATTGCACATATGTCTTCATCTTATAGTTCAGTTTATGAAATACTGATACAAATGTCGGAAAATATTACTAATGAATGCATAATTATTAATATCTTGATACTTCTAATTGACATTCGGTTATACGGCGAAGATTACGAAAACATTCCCATCGCTTTTGATGACATCATATTTATCATTAGAATTCACTTTTTCTCTAGGATTATTGCACATTTGGTTTCATCTTATAGTTCAGGTTATGAAATACTGATACAAATGTCGGAAAATATTACTAATGAATGCATAATTATTAATATCTTGATACTTCTAATTGACATTCGGTTATACGGCGAAGATTACGAAAACATTCCCATCGCTTTTGATGACATCATATTTATCATTAGAATTCACTTTTTCTCTAGGATTATTGCACATTTGGATTCATCTTATAGTTTAGGTTATGAAATACTGATACAAATGTCGGAAAATATTACTAATGAATGCATAATTATTAATATCTTGATACTTCTAATTGACCTTCGGTTATACGGCGAAGATTACGAAAACATTCCCATCGCTTTTGATGACATCATATTTATCATTAGAATTCACTTTTTCCCTATGATATATGCACATTTGGCTTCATTTTATAGTTCAGGTTATGAAATACTGATACAAATGTCGGAAAATATTACTAACGAATGCATAATTATTAATATCTTGAGACTTCTAAGTGACCTTCAGTTATACGGCGAAGATTACGAAAACATTCCCATCGCTTTTGCTGATATCATATTTATCATTAGAATTCACTTTTTCACTATGATTATTGCACATTTGGCTTCATCTTATAGTTTAGGTTATGAAATACAGATACAAATGTAGTAAAATATTACTAATGAATGCATAATTAGTAATATAATGAGACTTCTAATTGACATTCGTATATACGGCGAAGATTACGAAAACATTCCCATCGCTTTTGATGACATCATATTTATCATTAGAATTCACTTTTTCACTAGGTTTATTGCACATATGTCTTCATCTTATAGTTCAGTTTATGAAATACAGATACAAATGTAGTAAAATATTACTAATGAATGCATAATTATTAATATAATGAGACTTCTAATTTACATTGGGTTATACGGCGAAGATTACGAAAACATTCCCATCGCTTTTCATGACATGATATTTATCATTAGAATTCACTTTTTCTCTAGGATTATTGCACATTTGGCTTCATTTTATAGTTCAGGTTATGAAATTCTGATACAAATGTCCGAAAATATTACTAATGAATGCATAATTATTAATATCTTGAGACTTCTAATTGACCTTCGTTTATACGGCGAAGATTACGAAAACATTCCCATCGCTTTTGATGACATCATATTTATCATTAGAATTCACTTTCTCTCTAGGATTATTAAACATTTGGCTTCATCTTATAGTTCAGGTTATGAAATACTGATACAAATGTCGGAAAATATTACTAATGAATGCATAATTATTAATATCTTGAGACTTCTAATTGACCTTCGGTTATACGGCGGAGATTACGAAAACATTCCCATCACTTTTGATGACATCATATTTATAATTTGAATACACTTTTTCTCTCGGATTATTGCACATTTGGCTTCATTTTATAGTTCAGGTTATGAAATACTGATACAAATGTCGGAAAATATTACTAACGAATGCGTAATTAATAATATCTTGAGACTTCTAAGTGATCTTCAGTTATACGGCGAAGATTACGAAAACATTCCCATCGCTTTTGATGACACCATATTTATCATTAGAATTCACTTTTTCTCTAGGATTATTGCACATTTGGCTTCATCTTATAGTTGAGGTTATGAAATACTGATACAAATGTCGGAAAATATTACTAATGAATGCATAATTATTAATATCTTGATACTTCTAATTGACATTCGGTCATACGGCGAAGATTACGAAAACATTCCCATCGCTTTTGATGACATCATATTTATCATTAGAATTCACTTTTTCTCTAGGATTATTGCACATTTGGCTTCATCTTATAGTTCAGGTTATGAAATACTGATACAAATGTCGGAAAATATTACTAATGAATGCATAATTATTAATATCTTGATACTTCTAATTGACATTCGGTTATACGGCGAAGATTACGAAAACATTCCCATCGCTTTTGATGACATCATATTTATCATTAGAATTCACTTTTTCTCTATGATTATTGCACATTTGGCTTCATCTTATAGTTCAGGTTATGAAATACTGATACAAATGTCGGAAAATATTACTAATGAATGCATAATTATTAATATCTTGATACTTCTAATTGACATTCGGTTATACGGCGAAGATTACGAAAACATTCCCATCGCTTTTGATGACATAATATTTATCATTAGAATTCACTTTTTCTCTAGGATTATTGCACATTTGGATTCATCTTATAGTTTAGGTTATGAAATACTGATACAAATGTCGGAAAATATTACTAATGAATGCATAATTATTAATATCTTGATACTTCTAATTGACCTTCGGTTATACGGCGAAGATTACGAAAACATTCCCATTGCTTTTGATGACATCATATTTATCATTAGAATTCACTTTTTCCCTATGATATATGCACATTTGGCTTCATCTTATAGTTCAGGTTATGAAATACTGATACAAATGTCGGAAAATATTACGAATGAATGCATAATTATTAATATCTTGAGACTTCTAATTGACCTTCGGTTATACGGCGTAGATTACGAAAACATTCCCATCACTTTTGATGACATCATATTTATCATTAGATTTAACTTTCTCTCTAGGATTATTACACATTTGGCTTCATCTTATAGTTCAGGTTATGAAATACTGATACAAATGTCGGAAAATATTACTAATGAATGCATAATTATTAATATCTTGAGACTTCTAATTGACCTTCGGTTTATACGGCGGAGATTACGAAAACCTTCCCATCACTTTTGATGACATCATATTTAGAAATAGAATACACTTTTTCTCTAGGATTATTGCACATTTGGCTTCATTTTATAGTTCAGGTTATGAAATACTGATACAAATGTCGGAAAATATTACTAACGAATGCATAATTATTAATATCTTGTGACTTCTAAGTGACCTTCAGTTATACGGCGAAGATTACGAAAACATTCCCATCGCTTTTGCTGATATCATATTTATCATTAGAATTCACTTTTTCCCTATGATTATTGCACATTTGGCTTCATTTTATAGTTCAGGTTATGAAATACTGATACAAATGTCGGAAAATATTACTAATGAATGCATAATTATTAATATCTTGAGACTTCTAATTGACCTTCGGGTATACGGCGAAGATTACGAAAACATTCCCATCGCTTTTGATGACATCATATTTATCATTAGAATTCACTTTTTCTCTAGGATTATAGCACATTTGGCTTCAGTTTATAGTTCAGGTTATGAAATACTGATACAAATGTCGGAAAATATTACTAATGAATGCATAATTATTAATATCTTGAGACTTCTAATTGACCTTCGGTTATACGGCGAAGATTACGAAAACATTCCCATCGCTTTTGATGACATCATATTTATCATTAGAATTCACTTTTTCTCTAGGATTATTGCACATTTGGCTTCATTTTATAGTTCAGGTTATGAAATACTGATACAAATGTCGGAAAATATTACTAATGAATGCATAATTATTAATATCTTGAGACTTCTAAATGACCTACGGTTATACGGCGAAGATTACGAAAACATTCCCATCGCTTTTGCTGACATCATATTTATCATTAGAATTCACTTTTTCTCTAAGATTATTGCACATTTGGATTCATTTTATAGTTCAGGTTATGAAATACTGATACAAATGTCGGAAAATATTACTAATGAATGCATAATTAGTAATATCTTGATACTTCTAATTGACATTCGGTTATACGGCGAAGATTACGAAAACATTCCCATCGCTTTTGATGACATCATATTTATCATTAGAATTCAGTTTTTCTCTAGGATTATTGCACATTTGGCTTCATTTTATAGTTCAGGTTATGAAATACTGATACAAATGTCGGAAAATATTACTAATGAATGCATAATTAGTAATATCTTGAGACTTCTAATTGACCTTCGGTTATACGGCGAAGATTACGAAAACATTCCCATCGCTTTTGATGACATCATATTTATCATTAGAATTCACTTTTTCCTTATGATTATTTCACATTTGGCTTCATTTTATAGTTCAGGTTATGAAATACTGATACAAATGTCGGAAAATATTACTAATGAATGCATAATTATTAATATCTTGAGACTTCTAATTGACCTTCGGTTATACGGCGAAGATTACGAAAACATTCCCATCGCTTTTGATGACATCATATTTATCATTAGATTTCACTTTTTCTCTAGGATTATTGCACATTTGGCTTCATTTTATAATTCAGGTTATGAAATACTGATACAAATGTCGGAAAATATTCCTAATGAATGCATAATTATTAATATCTTGAGACTTCTAATTTACCTTCGGTTATACGGCGAAGATTACGAAAACATTCCCATCGCTTTTGATGACATCATATTTATCATTAGAATTCACTTTTTCTCTAGGATTATTGCAAATTTGGCTTCATTTTATAGTTATGGTTATGAAATACTGATACAAATGTCGGAAAATATTACTAATGAATGCATAATTATTAATATCTTGAGACTTCTAATTGACCTTCGGTTATACGGCGAAGATTACGAAAACATTACATTCGCTTTTGATGATATCATATTTATCATTAGAATTCACTTTTTCTCTCGGATTATTGCAAATTTGGCTTCATTTTATAGTTCAGGTTATGAAATACTGATACAAATGTCGGAAAATATTACTAATGAATGCATAATTATTAATATCTTGAGATTTCTAATTGACCTTCGGTTATACGGCGAAGATTACGAAAACATTCCCATCGCTTTTGATGACATCATATTTATCATTAGAATTCACTTTTTCCCTATGATTATTGCACATTTGGCTTCATCTTATAGTTCAGGTTATGAAATACTGATACAAATGTCGGAAAATATTACTAATGAATGCATAATTATTAATATCTTGAGACTTCTAATTGACCTTCGGTTATACGGCGAAGATTACGAAAACATTCCCATCGATTTGATGACATCATATTTATCATTAGAATTCACTTTTTCTCTAGGATTATTGCACATTTGGCTTCATCTTATAGTTCAGGTTATGAAATACTGATACAAATGTCGGAAAATATTACTAATGAATGCATAATTATTAATATCTTGATACTTCTAATTGACATTCGGTTATACGGCGAAGATTACGAAAACATTCCCATCGCTTTTGATGACATCATATTTATCATTAGAATTCACTTTTTCTCTAGGATTATTGCACATTTGGCTTCATTTTATAGTTCAGATTATGAAATACTGATACAAATGTCGGAAAATATTACTAATGAATGCATAATTATTAATATCTTGAGATTCTTATCGACGTTCGGTTATACGGCGAAGATTACGAAAACATTCCCATCGCTTTTGATGACATCATATTTATCATTAGAATTCACTTTTTCCCTATGATTATTGCACATTTGGCTTCATTTTATAATTCAGGTTATGAAATACTGATACAAATGTCGGAAAATATTACTAATGAATACATAATTATTAATATCTTGAGACTTCTAATTGATCTTCGGTTATACGGCGAAGATTACGAAAACATTCCCATCGCTTTTGATGACATCATATTTAACATTAGATTTCACTTTTTCTCTAGGATTATTGCACATTTGGCTTCATTTTATAGTTCAGGTTATGAAATACTGATACAAATGTCGGAAAATATTCCTAATGAATGCATAATTATTAATATCTTGAGACTTCTAATTTACCTTCAGTTATACGGCGAAGATTACGAAAACATTCCCATGGCTTTTGATGACATCATATTTATCATTAGAATTCACTTTTTCTCTAGGATTATTGCACATTTGGCTTCATTTTATAGTTATGGTTATGAAATACTGATACAAATGTCGGAAAATATTACTAATGAATGCATAATTATTAATATCTTGAGATTTCTAATTGACCTTCGGTTATACGGCGAAGATTACGAAAACATTCCCATCGCTTTTGATGACATCATATTTATCATTAGAATTCACTTTTTCCCTATGATTATTGCACATTTGGCTTCATCTTATAGTTCAGGTTATGAAATACTGATACAAATGTCGGAAAATATTACTAATGAATGCATAATTATTAATATCTTGAGACTTCTAATTGACCTTCGGTTATACGGCGAAGATTACGAAAACATTCCCATCGATTTGATGACATCATATTTATCATTAGAATTCACTTTTTCTCTAGGATTATTGCACATTTGGCTTCATCTTATAGTTCAGGTTATGAAATACTGATACAAATGTCGGAAAATATTACTAATGAATGCATAATTATTAATATCTTGATACTTCTAATTGACATTCGGTTATACGGCGAAGATTACGAAAACATTCCCATCGCTTTTGATGACATCATATTTATCATTAGAATTCACTTTTTCTCTAGGATTATTGCACATTTGGCTTCATTTTATAGTTCAGATTATGAAATACTGATACAAATGTCGGAAAATATTACTAATGAATGCATAATTATTAATATCTTGAGATTCTTATCGACGTTCGGTTATACGGCGAAGATTACGAAAACATTCCCATCGCTTTTGATGACATCATATTTATCATTAGAATTCACTTTTTCCCTATGATTATTGCACATTTGGCTTCATTTTATAATTCAGGTTATGAAATACTGATACAAATGTCGGAAAATATTACTAATGAATACATAATTATTAATATCTTGAGACTTCTAATTGATCTTCGGTTATACGGCGAAGATTACGAAAACATTCCCATCGCTTTTGATGACATCATATTTAACATTAGATTTCACTTTTTCTCTAGGATTATTGCACATTTGGCTTCATTTTATAGTTCAGGTTATGAAATACTGATACAAATGTCGGAAAATATTCCTAATGAATGCATAATTATTAATATCTTGAGACTTCTAATTTACCTTCAGTTATACGGCGAAGATTACGAAAACATTCCCATGGCTTTTGATGACATCATATTTATCATTAGAATTCACTTTTTCTCTAGGATTATTGCACATTTGGCTTCATTTTATAGTTATGGTTATGAAATACTGATACAAATGTCGGAAAATATTACTAATGAATGCATAATTATTAATATCTTGAGACTTCTAAATGACCTTCGGTTATACGGCGGAGATTACGAAAACATTCCCATCGCTTTTGATGATATCATATTTATCATTAGAATTCACTTTTTCTCTCGGATTGTTGCACATTTGGCTTCATTTTATAGTTCAGGTTATGAAATACTGATACAAATGTCGGAAAATATTACTAATGAATGCATAATTATTAATATCTTGAGACTTCTAATTGACCTTCGGTTATACGGCGAAGATTACGAAAACATTCCCATCGCTTTTGATGACATCATATTTATCATTATAATTCACTTTTTCCCTATGATTATTGCACATTTGGCTTCATCTTATAGTTCAGGTTATGAAATACTGATACAAATGTCGGAAAATATTACTAATGAATGCATAATTATTAATATCTTGAGACTTCTAATTGACCTTCGGTTATACGGCGAAGATTACGAAAACATTCCCATCGCTTTTGATGACATCATATTTATCATTAGAATTCACTTTTTCTCTAGGATTATTGCACATTTGGCTTCATCTTATAGTTCAGGTTATGAAATACTGATACAAATGTCGGAAAATATTACTAATGAATGCATAATTATTAATATCTTGATACATCTAATTGACATTCGGTTATACGGCGAAGATTACGAAAACATTCCCATCGCTTTTGATGACATCATATTTATCATTAGAATTCACTTTTTCTCAAGGATTATTGCACATTTGGCTTCATTTTATAGTTCAGATTATGAAATACTGATACAAATGTCGGAAAATATTACTAATGAATGCATAATTATTAATATCTTGAGACTTCTAATTGACCTTCGCTTATACGGCGAAGATTACGAAAACATTCCCATCGCTTTTGATGACATCATATTTATCATTATAATTCACTTTTTCCCTATGATTATTGCACATTTGGCTTCATTTTATAGTTCAGGTTATGAAATACTGATACAAATGTCGGAAAATATTACTAATGAATACATAATTATTAATATCTTGAGACTTCTAATTGATCTTCGGTTATACGGCGAAGATTACGAAAACATTCCCATCGCTTTTGATGACATCATATTCATCATTAGAATTCACTTTTTCTCTAGGATTATAGCACATTTGGCTTCATTTTATAGTTCAGGTTATGAAATACTGATACAAATGTCGGAAAATATTACTAATGAATGCATAATTATTAATATCTTGAGACTTCTAATTGACCTTCGGTTATACGGCGAAGATTACGAAAACATTCCCATCGCTTTTGATGACATCATATTTATCATTAGAATTCACTTTTTCTCTAGGATTATTGCACATTTGGCTTCATTTTATAGTTCAGGTTATGAAATACAGATACAAATGTCGGAAAATATTACTAATGAATGCATAATTATTAATATCTTGAGACTTCTAAATGACCTTCGGTTATACGGCGAAGATTACGAAAACATTCCCATCGCTTTTGATGACATCATATTTATCATTAGAATTCACTTTTTCTCTAAGATTATTGCACATTTGACTTCATTTTATAGTTCAAGTTGTGAAATACTGATACAAATGTCGGAAAATATTACTAATGAATGCATAATTAGTAATATCTTGATACTTCTAATTGACATTCGGTTATACGGCGAAGATTACGAAAACATTCCCATCGCTTTTGATGACATCATATTTATCATTAGAATTCACTTTTTCTCTAGGATTATTGCACATTTGGCTTCATTTTATAGTTCAGGTTATGAAATACTGATACAAATGTCGGAAAATATTACTAATGAATGCATAATTAGTAATATCTTGAGACTTCTAATTGACCTTCGGTTATACGGCGAAGATTACGAAAACATTCCCATTGCTTTTGATGACATCATATTTATCATTAGAATTCACTTTTTCCTTATGATTATTGCACATTTGGCTTCATTTTATAGATCAGATTATGAAATACTGATACAAATGTCGGAAAATATTACTAATGAATGCATAATTATTAATATCTTGAGACTTCTAATTGACCTTCGGTTATACGGCGAAGATTACGAAAACATTCCCATCGCTTTTGATGACATCATATTTATCATTAGATTTCACTTTTTCTCCAGGATTATTGCACATTTGGCTTCATTTTATAGTTCAGGTTATGAAATACTGATACAAATGTCGGAAAATATTCCTAATGAATGCATAATTATTAATATCTTCAGACTTCTAATTTACCTTCGGTTATACGGCGAAGATTACGAAAACATTCCCATCGCTTTTGATGATATCATATTTATCATTAGATTTCACTTTTTCTCTAGGATTATTGCACATTTGGCTTCATTTTATAGTTATGGTTATGAAATACTGATACAAATGTCGGAAAATATTACTAATGAATGCATAATTATTAATATCTTGAGACTTCTAATTGACCTTCGGTTATACGGCGAAGATTACGAAAACATTCCCATCGCTTTTGATGATATCATATTTATCATTAGAATTCACTTTTTCTCTCGGATTGTTGCACATTTGGCTTCATTTTATAGTTCAGGTTATGAAATACTGATACAAATGTCGGAAAATATTACTAATGAATGCATAATTATTAATATCTTGAGACTTCTAATTGACCTTCGGTTATACGGCGAAGATTACGAAAACATTCCCATCGCTTTTGATGACATCATATTTATCATTAGAATTCACTTTTTCCCTATGATTATTGCACATTTGGCTTCATCTTATAGTTCAGGTTATGAAATACTGATACAAATGTCGGAAAATATTACTAATGAATGCATAATTATTAATATCTTGAGACTTCTAATTGACCTTCGGTTATACGGCGAAGATTACGAAAACATTCCCATCGCTTTTGATGACATCATATTTATCATTAGAATTCACTTTTTCTCTAGGATTATTGCACATTTGGCTTCATCTTATAGTTCAGGTTATGAAATACTGATACAAATGTCGGAAAATATTACTAATGAATGCATAATTATTAATATCTTGATACATCTAATTGACATTCGGTTATACGGCGAAGATTACGAAAACATTCCCATCGCTTGTGATGACATCATATTTATCATTAGAATTCACTTTTTCTCAAGGATTATTGCACATTTGGCTTCATTTTATAGTTCAGATTATGAAATACTGATACAAATGTCGGAAAATATTACTAATGAATGCATAATTATTAATATCTTGAGACTTCTAATTGACCTTCGCTTATACGGCGAAGATTACGAAAACATTCCCATCGCTTTTGATGACATCATATTTATCATTATAATTCACTTTTTCCCTATGATTATTGCACATTTGGCTTCATTTTATAGTTCAGGTTATGAAATACTGATACAAATGTCGGAAAATATTACTAATGAATACATAATTATTAATATCTTGAGACTTCTAATTGATCTTCGGTTATACGGCGAAGATTACGAAAACATTCCCATCGCTTTTGATGACATCATATTCATCATTAGAATTCACTTTTTCTCTAGGATTATAGCACATTTGGCTTCATTTTATAGTTCAGGTTATGAAATACTGATACAAATGTCGGAAAATATTACTAATGAATGCATAATTATTAATATCTTGAGACTTCTAATTGACCTTCGGTTATACGGCGAAGATTACGAAAACATTCCCATCGCTTTTGATGACATCATATTTATCATTAGAATTCACTTTTTCCCTATGATTATTTCACATTTGGCTTCATTTTATAGTTCAGATTATGAAATACTGATACAAATGTCGGAAAATATTACTAATGAATGCATAATTATTAATATCTTGAGACTTCTAATTGACCTTCGGTTATACGGCGAAGATTACGAAAACATTCCCATCGCTTTTGATGACATCATATTTATCATTAGAATTCACTTTTTCTCTAGGATTATTGCACATTTGGCTTCATTTTATAGTTCAGGTTATGAAATACAGATACAAATGTCGGAAAATATTACTAATGAATGCATAATTATTAATATCTTGAGACTTCTAAATGACCTTCGGTTATACGGCGAAGATTACGAAAACATTCCCATCGCTTTTGATGACATCATATTTATCATTAGAATTCACTTTTTCTCTAAGATTATTGCACATTTGGCTTCATTTTATAGTTCAAGTTGTGAAATACTGATACAAATGTCGGAAAATATTACTAATGAATGCATAATTAGTAATATCTTGATACTTCTAATTGACATTCGGTTATACGGCGAAGATTACGAAAACATTCCCATCGCTTTTGATGACATCATATTTATCATTAGAATTCACTTTTTCTCTAGGATTATTGCACATTTGGCTTCATTTTATAGTTCAGGTTATGAAATACTGATACAAATGTCGGAAAATATTACTAATGAATGCATAATTAGTAATATCTTGAGACTTCTAATTGACCTTCGGTTATACGGCGAAGATTACGAAAACATTCCCATTGCTTTTGATGACATCATATTTATCATTAGAATTCACTTTTTCCTTATGATTATTGCACATTTGGCTTCATTTTATAGATCAGATTATGAAATACTGATACAAATGTCGGAAAATATTACTAATGAATGCATAATTATTAATATCTTGAGACTTCTAATTGACCTTCGGTTATACGGCGAAGATTACGAAAACATTCCCATCGCTTTTGATGACATCATATTTATCATTAGATTTCACTTTTTCTCTAGGATTATTGCACATTTGGCTTCATTTTATAGTTCAGGTTATGAAATACTGATACAAATGTCGGAAAATATTCCTAATGAATGCATAATTATTAATATCTTCAGACTTCTAATTTACCTTCGGTTATACGGCGAAGATTACGAAAACATTCCCATCGCTTTTGATGACATCATATTTATCATTAGATTTCACTTTTTCTCTAGGATTATTGCACATTTGGCTTCATTTTATAGTTATGGTTATGAAATACTGATACAAATGTCGGAAAATATTACTAATGAATGCATAATTATTAATATCTTGAGACTTCTAATTGACCTTCGGTTATACGGCGAAGATTACGAAAACATTCCCATCGCTTTTGATGATATCATATTTATCATTAGAATTCACTTTTTCTCTCGGATTGTTGCACATTTGGCTTCATTTTATAGTTCAGGTTATGAAATACTGATACAAATGTCGGAAAATATTACTAATGAATGCATAATTATTAATATCTTGAGACTTCTAATTGACCTTCGGTTATACGGCGAAGATTACGAAAACATTCCCATCGCTTTTGATGACATCATATTTATCATTAGAATTCACTTTTTCCCTATGATTATTGCACATTTGGCTTCATCTTATAGTTCAGGTTATGAAATACTGATACAAATGTCGGAAAATATTACTAATGAATGCATAATTATTAATATCTTGAGACTTCTAATTGACCTTCGGTTATACGGCGAAGATTACGAAAACATTCCCATCGCTTTTGATGACATCATATTTATCATTAGAATTCACTTTTTCTCTAGGATTATTGCACATTTGGCTTCATCTTATAGTTCAGGTTATGAAATACTGATACAAATGTCGGAAAATATTACTAATGAATGCATAATTATTAATATCTTGATACATCTAATTGACATTCGGTTATACGGCGAAGATTACGAAAACATTCCCATCGCTTGTGATGACATCATATTTATCATTAGAATTCACCTTTTCTCAAGGATTATTGCACATTTGGCTTCATTTTATAGTTCAGATTATGAAATACTGATACAAATGTCGGAAAATATTACTAATGAATGCATAATTATTAATATCTTGAGACTTCTAAATGACCTTCGGTTATACGGCGAAGATTACGAAAACATTCCCATCGCTTTTGATGACATCATATTTATCATTAGAATTCACTTTTTCTCTAAGATTATTGCACATTTGGCTTCATTTTATAGTTCAAGTTGTGAAATACTGATACAAATGTCGGAAAATGTTACTAATGAATGCATAATTAGTAATATCTTGATACTTCTAATTGACATTCGGTTATACGGCGAAGATTACGAAAACATTCCCATTGCTTTTGATGACATCATATTTATCATTAGAATTCACTTTTTCCTTATGATTATTGCACATTTGGCTTCATTTTATAGATCAGATTATGAAATACTGATACAAATGTCGGAAAATATTACTAATGAATGCATAATTATTAATATCTTGAGACTTCTAATTGACCTTCGGTTATACGGCGAAGATTACGAAAACATTCCCATCGCTTTTGATGACATCATATTTATCATTAGATTTCACTTTTTCTCTAGGATTATTGCACATTTGGCTTCATTTTATAGTTCAGGTTATGAAATACTGATACAAATGTCGGAAAATATTCCTAATGAATGCATAATTATTAATATCTTCAGACTTCTAATTTACCTTCGGTTATACGGCGAAGATTACGAAAACATTCCCATCGCTTTTGATGACATCATATTTATCATTAGAATTCACTTTTTCTCTAGGATTATTGCACATTTGGCTTCATTTTATAGTTATGGTTATGAAATACTGATACAAATGTCGGAAAATATTACTAATGAATGCATAATTATTAATATCTTGAGACTTCTAATTGACCTTCGGTTATACGGCGAAGATTACGAAAACATTCCCATCGCTTTTGATGATATCATATTTATCATTAGAATTCACTTTTTCTCTCGGATTGTTGCACATTTGGCTTCATTTTATAGTTCAGGTTATGAAATACTGATACAAATGTCGGAAAATATTACTAATGAATGCATAATTATTAATATCTTGAGACTTCTAATTGACCTTCGGTTATACGGCGAAGATTACGAAAACATTCCCATCGCTTTTGATGACATCATATTTATCATTAGAATTCACTTTTTCCCTATGATTATTGCACATTTGGCTTCATCTTATAGTTCAGGTTATGAAATACTGATACAAATGTCGGAAAATATTACTAATGAATGCATAATTATTAATATCTTGAGACTTCTAATTGACCTTCGGTTATACGGCGAAGATTACGAAAACATTCCCATCGCTTTTGATGACATCATATTTATCATTAGAATTCACTTTTTCTCAAGGATTATTGCACATTTGGCTTCATTTTATAGTTCAGATTATGAAATACTGATACAAATGTCGGAAAATATTACTAATGAATGCATAATTATTAATATCTTGAGACTTCTAATTGACCTTCGGTTATACGGCGAAGATTACGAAAACATTCCCATCGCTTTTGATGACATCATATTTATCATTAGAATTGACTTTTTCCCTATGATTATTGCACATTTGGCTTCATTTTATAGTTCAGGTTATGAAATACTGATACAAATGTCGGAAAATATTACTAATGAATACATAATTATTAATATCTTGAGACTTCTAATTGACCTTCGGTTATACGGCGAAGATTACGAAAACATTCCCATCGCTTTTGATGTCATCATATTCATCATTAGAATTCACTTTTTCTCTAGGATTATAGTACATTTGGCTTCATTTTATAGTTCAGGTTATGAAATACTGATACAAATGTCGGAAAATATTACTAATGAATGCATAATTATTAATATCTTGAGACTTCTAATTGACCTTCGGTTATACGGCGAAGATTACGAAAACATTCCCATCGCTTTTGATGACATCATATTTATCATTAGAATTCACTTTTTCTCTAGGATTATTACACATTTGGCTTCATTTTATAGTTCAGGTTATGAAATACTGATACAAATGTCGGAAAATATTACTAATGAATGCATAATTATTAATATCTTGAGACTTCTAATTGACCTTCGGTTATACGGCGAAGATTACGAAAACATTCCCATCGCTTTTGATGACATCATATTTATCATTAGAATTCACTTTTTCCTTATGATTATTGCACATTTGGCTTCATTTTATAGTTCAGGTTATGAAATACTGATACAAATGTCGGAAAATATTACTAATGAATGCATAATAATTAATATATTTAGACTTCTAATTGACCTTCGGTTATACGGCGAAGATTACGAAAACATTCCCATCGATTTTGATGACATCATATTTATCATTAGAATTCACTTTTTCTCTAGGATTATTGCATATTTGGCTTCATTTTATAGTTCAGGTTATGAAATACTGATACAAATGTCGGAAAATATTACTAATGAATGCATAATTATTAATATTTTGAGTCTTCTAATTGACCTTCGTTTATACGGCGAAGATTACGAAAACATTCCCATCGCTTTTGATGACATCATATTTATCATTAGATTTCACTTTTTCTCTAGGCTTATTGCACATTTGGCTTCATTTTATAGTTCAGGTTATGAAATACTGATACAAATGTCGGAAAATATTACTAATGAATGCATAATTAGTAATATCTTGAGACTTCTAATTGACCTTCGGTTATACGGCGAAGATTACGAAAACATTCCCATCGCTTTTGATGACATCATATTTATCATTAGAATTCACTTTTTCACTAGGTTTATTGCACATTTGGCTTCATTTTAGAGTTATGTTTATGAAATACTGATACAAATGTCGGAAAATATTACTAATGAATGCATAATTATTAATATCTTGAGACTTCTAATTGACCTTCGGTATACGGCGAATATTACGAAAACATTCCAATCGATTTGATGACATCATATTTATCATTAGAATTCACTTTTTCACTAGGATTATTGCACATTTGTCTTCATCTTATAGTTCAGGTTATGAAATACTGATACAAATGTCGGAAAATATTACTAATGAATGCATAATTATTAATATCTTGAGACTTCTAATTGACCTTCGGTTATACGGCGAAAATTACAAAAAACATTCCCATCGCTTTTGATGTCATCATATTTATCATTAGAATTCACTTTTTCTCTAGGATTATTGCACATTATGCTTCATTTTATAGTTAAGGTTATGAAATACTGATACAAATGTCGGAAAATATTACTAATGAATGCATAATTATTAATATTTTGAGTCTTCTAATTGACCTTCGTTTATACGGGGAAGATTACGAAAACATTCCCATCGCTTTTGATGACATCATATTATCATTAGATTTCACTTTTTCTCTAGGCTTATTGCACATTTGGCTTCATCTTATAGTTCAGGTTATGAAATACTGATACAAATGTCGGAAAATATTACTAATGAATGCATAATTATTAATATCTTGAGACTTCTAATTGACCTTCGGTTATACGGCTAAGATTACGAAAACATTCTCATCGCTTTTGATGACATCATATTTATCATTAGAATTCTTTTTTTCTCTAGGATTATTGCATATTTGGCCTCATGTTATAGTTCAGGTTATGAAATACTGATACAAATGTCGGAAAATATTACTAATGAATGCGTAATTATTAATATCTTGAGACTTCTAATTGACCTTCGGTTATACGGCGAAGATTACGAAAACATTCCCATCGCTTTTGATGACATTTATTTATCATTAGAATTCACTTTTTCTCTAGGATTATTGCACATTTGGCTTCATTTTATAGTTCAGGTTATGAAATACTGATTCAAATGTCGGAAAATATTACTAATGAATGCATAATTATTAATATAATGAGACTTCTAATTGACATTGGGTTATACGGCGAAGATTACGAAAACATTCCCATCGCTTTTGATGACATCATATTTATCATTAGAATTCACTTTTACTCTAGGATTATTGCACATTTGGCTTCATCTTATAGTTCAGTTTATGAAATACTGATACAAATGTCGGAAAATATTACTAACGAATGCATAATTATTAATATTTTGAGTCTTCTAATTGACCTTCGTTTATACGGCGAAGATTACGAAAACATTCCCATCGCTTTTGATGACATCATATTTATCATTAGATTTCACTTTTTCTCTAGGATTATTGCACAGTTGGCTTCATCTTATAGTTCAGGTTATGAAATACTGATACAAATGTCGGAAAATATTACTAATGAATGCATAATTATTAATATCTTGAGACTTCTAATTGACCTTCGGTTATACGGCGAAGATTACGAAAACATTCCCATCACTTTTGATGACATCATATTTATAATTAGAATACACTTTTTCGCTAGCATTATTGCACATGTGGCTTCATTTTATAGTTCAGGTTATGAAATACTGATACAAATGTCGGAAAATATTACTAATGAATGCATAATTATTAATATCTTGAGACTTCTAATTGACCTTCGGTTATACGGCGAAGATTACAAAAAACATTCCCATCGCTTTTGATGTCATCATATTTATCATTAGAATTCACTTTTTCTCTAGGATTATTGCACATTATGCTTCATTTTATAGTTAAGGTTATGAAATACTGATACAAATGTCGGAAAATATTACTAATGAATGCATAATTATTAATATCTTGAGACTTCTAATTGACCTTCGGTTATACGGCTAAGATTACGAAAACATTCTCATCGCTTTTGATGACATCATATTTATCATTAGAATTCACTTTTTCTCTAGGATTATTGCATATTTGGCTTAATGTTATAGTTCAGGTTATAAAATACTGATACAAATGTCGGAAAATATTACTAATGAATGCGTAATTATTAATATCTTGAGACTTCTAATTGACCTTCGGTTATACGGCGAAGATTACGAAAACATTCCCATCGCTTTTGATGACATAATATTTATCATTAGAATTCACATTTTCTCTAGGATTATTGCACAGTTGGCTTCATCTTATAGTTCAGTTTATGAAATACTGATACAAATGTCGGAAAATATTACTAATGAATGCATAATTATTAATATCTTGAGACTTCTAATTGACCTTCGGTTATACGGCGAAGATTACGAAAACATTCCCATCGCTTTTGATGACATCATATTTATCATTAGAATTCACTTTTTCTCTAGGATTATTGCACATTTGGCTTCATTTTATAGTTCAGGTTATGAAATACTGATACAAATGTCGGAAAATATTACTAATGAATGCATAATTATTAATATAATGAGACTTCTAATTGACATTGGGTTATACGGCGAAGATTACGAAAACATTCCCATCGCTTTTGATGACATCATATTTATCATTAGAATTCACTTTTACTCTAGGATTATTGCACATTTGGCTTCATCTTATAGTTCAGTTTATGAAATACTGATACAAATGTCGGAAAATATTACTAACGAATGCATAATTATTAATATTTTGAGTCTTCTAATTGACCTTCGTTTATACGGCGAAGATTACGAAAACATTCCCATCACTTTTGATGACATCATATTTATAATTAGAATACACTTTTTCGCTAGCATTATTGCACATTTGGCTTCATTTTATAGTTCAGGTTATGAAATACTGATACAAATGTCGGAAAATATTACTAATGAATGCATAATTATCAATATCTTGAGACTTCTACGTGACCTTCAGTTATAAGGCGAAGATTACGAAAACATTCCCATCGCTTTTGATGACATCATATTTATCATTATAATTCACTTTTTCTCTAGGATTATTGCACATTTGGCTTCATTTTATAGTTCAGGTTATGTAATACTGATACAAATGTCGGAAAATATTACTAATGAATGCATAATTATGAATATCTTCATACTTCTAATTGACATTCGGTTATACGGCTAAGATTACGAAAACATTTCCATCGCTTTTGATGACATCATATTTATCATTAGAATTCACTTTTTCTCTAGGATTATTGCACAATTGGCTTCATCTTATAGTTCAGGTTATGAAATACTGATACAAATGTCGGAAAATATTACTAATGAATGCATAATTATTAATACCTTGAGACTTCTGATTGACCTTCGTTTATACGGCGAAGATTACGAAAACATTCCCATCGCTTTTGATGACATCATATTTATCATTAGATTTCACTTTTTCTCTAGGATTATTGCACATTTGGCTTAATCTTATAGTTCAGGTTATGAAATACTGATACAAATGTCGGAAAATATTACTAATGAATGCATAATTATTAATATCTTGAGACTTCTAATTGACCTTCGGTTATACGGCGAAGATTACGCAAACATTCCCATCGCTTTTGATGACATCATATTTATCATTAGAATTCACTTTTTCTCTAGGATTATTGCACATTTGGCTTCATTTTATAGTTCACGTTATGAAATACTGATACAAATGTCGGAAAATATTACTAATGAATGCATAATTATTAATATCTTGAGACTTCTAATTGACCTTCGGTTATACGGCGAAGATTACGAAAACATTCCCATCGCTTTTGATGACATCATATTTATCATTAGAATTCACTTTTTCACTAGGATTATTACACATTTCGCTTCATCTTATTGTTAAGGTTATGAAATACTGATACAAATGTCGGAAAATATTACTAATGAATGCATAATTATTAATATCTTGAGACTTCTAATTGACCTTCGGTTATACGGCGAAGATTCCGAAAACATTCCCATCGCTTTTGATGACATTATATTTATCATTAGAATTCACTTTTTCACTAGGATTATTACACATTTGGCTTCATCTTATAGTTAAGGTTATGAAATACTGATACAAAGGTAGTAAAATATTACTAATGAATGCATAATTATTAATATCTTGAGTCATCTAATTGACCTTCGTTTATACGGCGAAGATTACGAAAACATTCCCATCGCTTTTGATGACATCATATTTATCATTAGATTTCACTTTTTCTCTAGGATTATTGCACATTTGGCTTCCTCTTATAGTTCAGGTTGTGAAATACAGATACAAAGGTAGTAAAATATTACTAATGAATGCATAATTATTAACATCTTGATACTTCTAATGGACATTCGGTTATACGGCGAAGATTACGAAAACATTCCCATCGCTTTTGATGACATCATATTTATCATTAGAATTCACTTTTTCTCTTGGATTATTGCATATTTGGCTTCATCTTATAGTTCAAGTTATGAAATACTGATACAAATGTCGGAAAATATTAATAATGAATGCATAATTATTAATATCTTGAGACTTCTAATTGACCTACGGTTATACGGCGAAGATTACGAAAACATTCCCATCGCTTTTGATGAAATCATATTTATCATTAGAATTCACATTTTCCCTATGATTATTGCACATTTGGCTTCATCTTATAGTTCAGTTTATGAAATACTGATACAAATGTCGGAAAATATTACTAATGAATGCATAATTATTAATATCTTGAGACTTCTAATTGACATTCGGTTATACGGCGAAGATTACGAAAACATTCCCATCGCAATTGATGACATCATATTTATCATTAGAATTCACTTTTTATCTAGGATTATTGCACATTTGGCTTCATCTTATAGTTCAGGTTATGAAATACTGATACAAATGTCGGAAAATATTACTAATGAAAGCGTAATTATTAATATCTTGAGACTTCTAATTGACATTCGGCTATACGGCAAAGATTACGAAAACATTCCCATAGCTTTTGATGACATCATATTTATCATTAGAATTCACTTTTTCTCTAGGATTATTGCACATTTGGCTTCATTTTATAGTTCACGTTATGAAATACTGATACAAATGTCGGAAAATATTACTAATGAATGCATAATTATTAATATCTTGAGACTTCTAATTGACCTTCGGTTATACGGCGAAGATTACGAAAATATTCCCATCGCTTTTGATGACATTATATTTATCATTAGAATTCACTTTTTCACTAGGATTATTACACATTTGGCTTCATCTTATAGTTAAGGTTACGAAATACTGATACAAAGGTAGTAAAATATTACTAATGAATGCATAATTATTAATATCTTGAGTCATCTAATTGACCTTCGTTTATACGGCGAAGATTACGAAAACATTACCATCGCTTTTGATGACATCATATTTATCATTAGAATTCACTTTTTCACTAGGATTATTGCACATTTGGCTTCCTCTTATAGTTCAGGTTGTGAAATACAGATACAAAGGTAGTAAAATATTACTAATGAATGCATAATTATTAACATCTTGATACTTCTAATTGACATTCGGTTATACGGCGAAGATTACGAAAACATTCCCATCGCTTTTGATGACATCATATTTATCATTAGAATTCACTTTTTCTCTTGGATTATTGCATATTTGGCTTCATCTTATAGTTCAAGTTATGAAATACTGATACAAATGTCGGAAAATATTAATAATGAATGCATAATTATTAATATCTTGAGACTTCTAATTGACCTACGGTTATACGGCGAAGATTACGAAAACATTCCCATCGCTTTTGATGAAATCATATTTATCATTAGAATTCACATTTTCCCTATGATTATTGCACATTTGGCTTCATCTTATAGTTCAGTTTATGAAATACTGATACAAATGTCGGAAAATATTACTAATGAATGCATAATTATTAATATCTTGAGACTTCTAATTGACATTCGGTTATACGGCGAAGATTACGAAAACATTCCCATCGCAATTGATGACATCATATTTATCATTAGAATTCACTTTTTATCTAGGATTATTGCACATTTGGCTTCATCTTATAGTTCAGGTTATGAAATACTGATACAAATGTCGGAAAATATTACTAATGAATGCATAATTATTATTATCTTGAGACTTCTAATTCACCTTCGGTTTTACGGCGAAGATTACGAAAACATTCCCATCGCTTTTGATGACATCATATTTATCATTAGAATTCACTTTTTCTCTAGGATTATTGCACATTTGGCTTCATCTTATAGTTCAGGTTATGAAATGCTGATACAAATGTCGGAAAATATTACTAATGAATTCATAATTATTAATATCTTGAGACTTCTAATTGACCTTCGGTTATACGGCGAAGATTACGAAAACATTCCCATCGCTTTTGATGACATTATATTTATCATTAGAATTCACTTTTTCACTAGGATTATTACACATTTGGCTTCATCTTATAGTTAAGGTTATGAAATACTGATACAAAGGTAGTAAAATATTACTAATGAATGCATAATTATTAATATCTTGAGTCATCTAATTGACCTTCGGTTATACGGCGAAGATTACGAAAACATTCCCATCGCTTTTGATGACATTATATTTATCATTAGAATTCACTTTTTCACTAGGATTATTACACATTTGGCTTCCTCTTTTTGCTAAGCTTATGAAATACTGATACAAACGTCGGAAAATATTACTAATGAATGCATAATTATTAATATCTTGAGACTTCTAATTGACCTTCGGTTATACGGCGAAGATTACGAAAACATTCCCATCGCTTTTGATGACATTATATTTATCATTAGAATTCACTTTTTCACTAGGATTATTACACATTTGGCTTCATCTTATAGTTAAGGTTATGAAATACTGATACAAAGGTAGTAAAATATTACTAATGAATGCATAATTATTAATATCTTGAGTCATCTAATTGACCTTCGTTTATACGGCGAAGATTACGAAAACATTCCCATCGCTTTTGATGACATCATATTTATCATTAGATTTCACTTTTTCTCTAGGATTATTGCACATTTGGCTTCCTCTTACAGTTCAGGTTGTGAAATACAGATACAAAGGTAGTAAAATATTACTAATGAATGCATAATTATTAACATCTTGATACTTCTAATTAACATTCGGTTATACGGCGAAGATTACGAAAACATTCCCATCGCTTTTGATGACATCATATTTATCATTAGAATTCACTTTTTCTCTTGGATTATTGCATATTTGGCTTCATCTTATAGTTCAAGTTATGAAATACTGATACAAATGTCGGAAAATATTAATAATGAATGCATAATTATTAATATCTTGAGATTCTAATTGACCTACGGTTATACGGCGAAGATTACGAAAACATTCCCATCGCTTTTGATGAAATCATATTTATCATTAGAATTCACATTTTCCCTATGATTATTGCACATTTGGCTTCATCTTATAGTTCAGTTTATGAAATACTGATACAAATGTCGGAAAATATTACTAATGAATGCATAATTATTAATATCTTGTGACTTCTAATTGACATTCCGTTATACGGCTAAGATTACGAAAACATTCCCATCGCAATTGATGACATCATATTTATCATTAGAATTCACTTTTTATCTAGGATGATTGCACATTTGGCTTCATCTTATAGTTCAGGTTATGAAATACTGATACAAATGTCGGAAAATATTACTAATGAATACGTAATTATTAATATCTTGAGACTTCTAATTGACATTCGGCTATACGGCGAAGATTACGAAAACATTCCCATCGCTTTTGATGACATCATATTTATCATTAGAATTCACTTTTTCACTAGGATTATTGCACATTTGGCTTCATCTTATAGTTCAGGTTATGAAATACTGATACAAATGTCGGAAAATATTACTAATGAATGCATAATTATTATTATCTTGAGACTTCTAATTCACCTTCGGTTTTACGGCGAAGATTACGAAAACATTCCCATCGCTTTTGATGACATCATATTTATCATTAGGATTCACTTTTTCTCTAGGATTATTGCACATTTGGCTTCATCTTATAGTTCAGGTTATGAAATACTGATACAAATGTCGGAAAATATTACTAATGAATTCATAATTATTAATATCTTGAGACTTCTAATTGACCTTCGGTTATACCGCGAAGATTTCGAAAACATTCCCATCGCTTTTGATGACATCATATTTATCATTAGAATTCACATTTTTTCTAGTATTATTGCATATTTGGCTTCATCTTATAGTTCAGGTTATGAAATACAGATACAAATGTCGGAAAATATTACTAATGAATGCATAATTATTAATATCTTGAGACTTCTAATTGACCTTCGTTTATACGGCGAAGGTTACAAAAACATTCGCATCGATTTTGATGACATCATATTTATCATTAGAATTCACTTTTTCTCTAGGATTGTTGCACATTGGACTTCATCTCATAGTTCAGGTTATGAAATACTGATACAAATGTCAGAAAATATTACTAATGAATGCATAATTATTAATATCTTGAGACTTCTAATTGACATTCGGTTATACGGCGAAGATTACGAAAACATTCCCATCGCTTTTGATGACATCATATTTATCATTAGAATTCACTTTTTCTCTTGGATTATTGCATATTTGGCTTCATCTTATAGTTCAAGTTATGAAATACTGATACAAATGTCGGAAAATATTAATAATGAATGCATAATTATTAATATCTTGAGACTTCTAATTGACCTACGGTTATACGGCGAAGATTACGAAAACATTCCCATCGCTTTTGATGAAATCATATTTATCATTAGAATTCACATTTTCCCTATGATTATTGCACATTTGGCTTCATCTTATAGTTCAGGTTATGAAATACTGATACAAATGTCGGAAAATATTACTAATGAATGCGTAATTATTAATATCTTGAGACTTCTAATTGACATTCGGCTATACGGCGAAGATTACGAAAACATTCCCATCGCTTTCGATGAGATCATATTTATCATTAGAATTCACTTTTTCTCAAGGATTATTGCACATTTGGCTTCATCTTATAGTTCAGGTTATGAAATACTGATACAAATGTCGGAAAATATTACTAATGAATGCATAATTATTAATATCTTGAGACTTCTAATTCACCTTCGGTTACACGGCAAAGATTACGAAAACATTCTCATCGCTTTTGATGACATCATATTTATCATTAGAATTCACTTTTTCTCTAGGATTATTGCACATTTGGCTTCATCTTATAGTTCAGGTTATGAAATACTGATACAAATGTCGGAAAATATTACTAATGAATGCATAATTATTATTATCTTGAGACTTCTAATTCACCTTCGGTTTTACGGCGAAGATTACGAAAACATTCCCATCGCTTTTGATGACATCATATTTATCATTAGAATTCACATTTTTTCTAGTATTATTGCATATTTGGCTTCATCTTATAGTTCAGGTTATGAAATACAGATACAAATGTCGGAAAATATTACTAATGAATTCATAATTATTAATATCTTGAGACTTCTAATTGACCTTCGGTTATACCGCGAAGATTTCGAAAACATTCCCATCGCTTTTGATGACATCATATTTATCATTAGAATTCACATATTTTCTAGTATTATTGCATATTTGGCTTCATCTTATAGTTCAGGTTATGAAATACAGATACAAATGTCGGAAAATATTACTAATGAATGCATAATTATTAATATCTTGAGACTTCTAATTGACCTTCGTTTATACGGCGAAGATTACAAAAACATTCGCATCGATTTTGATGACATCATATTTATCATTAGAATTCACTTTTTCTCTAGGATTGTCGCACATTGGACTTCATCTTATAGTTCAGGTTATGAAATACTGATACAAATGTCAGAAAATATTACTAATGAATGCATAATTATTAATATCTTGAGACTTCTATATGACATTCGGTTATACGGCGAAGATTACGAAAACATTCCCATCGCTTTTGATGACATCATATTTATCATTAGAATTCACTTTTTCTCTTGGATTATTGCATATTTGGCTTCATCTTATAGTTCAAGTTATGAAATACTGATACAAATGTCGGAAAATATTAATAATGAATGCATAATTATTAATATCTTGAGACTTCTAATTGACCTACGGTTATACGGCGAAGATTACGAAAACATTCCCATCGCTTTTGATGAAATCATATTTATCATTAGAATTCACATTTTCCCTATGATTATTGCACATTTGGCTTCATCTTATAGTTCAGTTTATGAAATACTGATACAAATGTCGGAAAATATTACTAATGAATGCATAATTATTAATATCTTGAGACTTCTAATTGACATTCGGTTATACGGCGAAGATTACGAAAACATTCCCATCGCAATTGATGACATCATATTTATCATTAGAATTCACTTTTTATCTAGGATTATTGCACATTTGGCTTCATCTTATAGTTCAGGTTATGAAATACTGATACAAATGTCGGAAAATATTACTAATGAATGCATAATTATTATTATCTTGAGACTTCTAATTCACCTTCGGTTTTACGGCGAAGATTACGAAAACATTCCCATCGCTTTTGATGACATCATATTTATCATTAGAATTCACTTTTTCTCTAGGATTATTGCACATTTGGCTTCATCTTATAGTTCAGGTTATGAAATGCTGATACAAATGTCGGAAAATATTACTAATGAATTCATAATTATTAATATCTTGAGACTTCTAATTGACCTTCGGTTATACGGCGAAGATTACGAAAACATTCCCATCGCTTTTGATGACATTATATTTATCATTAGAATTCACTTTTTCACTAGGATTATTACACATTTGGCTTCATCTTATAGTTAAGGTTATGAAATACTGATACAAAGGTAGTAAAATATTACTAATGAATGCATAATTATTAATATCTTGAGTCATCTAATTGACCTTCGGTTATACGGCGAAGATTACGAAAACATTCCCATCGCTTTTGATGACATTATATTTATCATTAGAATTCACTTTTTCACTAGGATTATTACACATTTGGCTTCATCTTATAGTTAAGGTTATGAAATACTGATACAAAGGTAGTAAAATATTACTAATGAATGCATAATTATTAATATCTTGAGTCATCTAATTGACCTTCGTTTATACGGCGAAGATTACGAAAACATTCCCATCGCTTTTGATGACATCATATTTATCATTAGATTTCACTTTTTCTCTAGGATTATTGCACATTTGGCTTCCTCTTACAGTTCAGGTTGTGAAATACAGATACAAAGGTAGTAAAATATTACTAATGAATGCATAATTATTAACATCTTGATACTTCTAATTAACATTCGGTTATACGGCGAAGATTACGAAAACATTCCCATCGCTTTTGATGACATCATATTTATCATTAGAATTCACTTTTTCTCTTGGATTATTGCATATTTGGCTTCATCTTATAGTTCAAGTTATGAAATACTGATACAAATGTCGGAAAATATTAATAATGAATGCATAATTATTAATATCTTGAGATTCTAATTGACCTACGGTTATACGGCGAAGATTACGAAAACATTCCCATCGCTTTTGATGAAATCATATTTATCATTAGAATTCACATTTTCCCTATGATTATTGCACATTTGGCTTCATCTTATAGTTCAGTTTATGAAATACTGATACAAATGTCGGAAAATATTACTAATGAATGCATAATTATTAATATCTTGTGACTTCTAATTGACATTCCGTTATACGGCTAAGATTACGAAAACATTCCCATCGCAATTGATGACATCATATTTATCATTAGAATTCACTTTTTATCTAGGATGATTGCACATTTGGCTTCATCTTATAGTTCAGGTTATGAAATACTGATACAAATGTCGGAAAATATTACTAATGAATACGTAATTATTAATATCTTGAGACTTCTAATTGACATTCGGCTATACGGCGAAGATTACGAAAACATTCCCATCGCTTTTGATGACATCATATTTATCATTAGAATTCACTTTTTCACTAGGATTATTGCACATTTGGCTTCATCTTATAGTTCAGGTTATGAAATACTGATACAAATGTCGGAAAATATTACTAATGAATGCATAATTATTATTATCTTGAGACTTCTAATTCACCTTCGGTTTTACGGCGAAGATTACGAAAACATTCCCATCGCTTTTGATGACATCATATTTATCATTAGGATTCACTTTTTCTCTAGGATTATTGCACATTTGGCTTCATCTTATAGTTCAGGTTATGAAATACTGATACAAATGTCGGAAAATATTACTAATGAATTCATAATTATTAATATCTTGAGACTTCTAATTGACCTTCGGTTATACCGCGAAGATTTCGAAAACATTCCCATCGCTTTTGATGACATCATATTTATCATTAGAATTCACATTTTTTCTAGTATTATTGCATATTTGGCTTCATCTTATAGTTCAGGTTATGAAATACAGATACAAATGTCGGAAAATATTACTAATGAATGCATAATTATTAATATCTTGAGACTTCTAATTGACCTTCGTTTATACGGCGAAGGTTACAAAAACATTCGCATCGATTTTGATGACATCATATTTATCATTAGAATTCACTTTTTCTCTAGGATTGTTGCACATTGGACTTCATCTCATAGTTCAGGTTATGAAATACTGATACAAATGTCAGAAAATATTACTAATGAATGCATAATTATTAATATCTTGAGACTTCTAATTGACATTCGGTTATACGGCGAAGATTACGAAAACATTCCCATCGCTTTTGATGACATCATATTTATCATTAGAATTCACTTTTTCTCTTGGATTATTGCATATTTGGCTTCATCTTATAGTTCAAGTTATGAAATACTGATACAAATGTCGGAAAATATTAATAATGAATGCATAATTATTAATATCTTGAGACTTCTAATTGACCTACGGTTATACGGCGAAGATTACGAAAACATTCCCATCGCTTTTGATGAAATCATATTTATCATTAGAATTCACATTTTCCCTATGATTATTGCACATTTGGCTTCATCTTATAGTTCAGGTTATGAAATACTGATACAAATGTCGGAAAATATTACTAATGAATGCGTAATTATTAATATCTTGAGACTTCTAATTGACATTCGGCTATACGGCGAAGATTACGAAAACATTCCCATCGCTTTCGATGAGATCATATTTATCATTAGAATTCACTTTTTCTCAAGGATTATTGCACATTTGGCTTCATCTTATAGTTCAGGTTATGAAATACTGATACAAATGTCGGAAAATATTACTAATGAATGCATAATTATTAATATCTTGAGACTTCTAATTCACCTTCGGTTACACGGCAAAGATTACGAAAACATTCTCATCGCTTTTGATGACATCATATTTATCATTAGAATTCACTTTTTCTCTAGGATTATTGCACATTTGGCTTCATCTTATAGTTCAGGTTATGAAATACTGATACAAATGTCGGAAAATATTACTAATGAATGCATAATTATTATTATCTTGAGACTTCTAATTCACCTTCGGTTTTACGGCGAAGATTACGAAAACATTCCCATCGCTTTTGATGACATCATATTTATCATTAGAATTCACATTTTTTCTAGTATTATTGCATATTTGGCTTCATCTTATAGTTCAGGTTATGAAATACAGATACAAATGTCGGAAAATATTACTAATGAATTCATAATTATTAATATCTTGAGACTTCTAATTGACCTTCGGTTATACCGCGAAGATTTCGAAAACATTCCCATCGCTTTTGATGACATCATATTTATCATTAGAATTCACATTTTTTCTAGTATTATTGCATATTTGGCTTCATCTTATAGTTCAGGTTATGAAATACAGATACAAATGTCGGAAAATATTACTAATGAATGCATAATTATTAATATCTTGAGACTTCTAATTGACCTTCGTTTATACGGCGAAGATTACAAAAACATTCGCATCGATTTTGATGACATCATATTTATCATTAGAATTCACTTTTTCTCTAGGATTGTCGCACATTGGACTTCATCTTATAGTTCAGGTTATGAAATACTGATACAAATGTCAGAAAATATTACTAATGAATGCATAATTATTAATATCTTGAGACTTCTATATGACATTCGGTTATACGGCGAAGATTACGAAAACATTCCCATCGCTTTTGATGACATCATATTTATCATTAGAATTCACTTTTTCTCTTGGATTATTGCATATTTGGCTTCATCTTATAGTTCAAGTTATGAAATACTGATACAAATGTCGGAAAATATTAATAATGAATGCATAATTATTAATATCTTGAGACTTCTAATTGACCTACGGTTATACGGCGAAGATTACGAAAACATTCCCATCGCTTTTGATGAAATCATATTTATCATTAGAATTCACATTTTCCCTATGATTATTGCACATTTGGCTTCATCTTATAGTTCAGGTTATGAAATACTGATACAAATGTCGGAAAATATTACTAATGAATGCGTAATTATTAATATCTTGAGACTTCTAATTGACATTCGGCTATACGGCGAAGATTACGAAAACATTCCCATCGCTTTCGATGAGATCATATTTATCATTAGAATTCACTTTTTCTCAAGGATTATTGCACATTTGGCTTCATCTTATAGTTCAGTTTATGAAATACTGATACAAATGTCGGAAAATATTACTAATGAATGCATAATTATTAATATCTTGAGACTTCTAATTCACCTTCGGTTACACGGCAAAGATTACGAAAACATTCTCATCGCTTTTGGTGACATCATATTTATCATTAGAATTCACTTTTTCTCTAGGATTATTGCACATTTGGCTTCATCTTATAGTTCAGGTTATGAAATACTGATACAAATGTCGGAAAATATTACTAATGAATGCATAATTATTATTATCTTGAGACTTCTAATTCACCTTCGGTTTTACGGCGAAGATTACGAAAACATTCCCATCGCTTTTGATGACATCATATTTATCATTAGAATTCACATTTTTTCTAGTATTATTGCATATTTGGCTTCATCTTATAGTTCAGGTTATGAAATACAGATACAAATGTCGGAAAATATTACTAATGAATGCATAATTATTAATATCTTGAGACTTCTAATTGACCTTCGTTTATGCGGCGAAGATTACAAAAACATTCGCATCGATTTTGATGACATCATATTTATCATTAGAATTCACTTTTTCTCTAGGATTGTTGCACATTGGACTTCATCTTATAGTTCAGGTTATGAAATACTGATACAAATGTCAGAAAATATTACTAATGAATGCATAATTATTAATATCTTGAGACTTCTAATTGACATTCGGTTATACGGCGAAGATTACGAAAACATTCCCATCGCTTTTGATGACATCATATTTATCATTAGAATTCACTTTTTCTCTTGGATTATTGCATATTTGGCTTCATCTTATAGTTCAAGTTATGAAATACTGATACAAATGTCGGAAAATATTAATAATGAATGCATAATTATTAATATCTTGAGACTTCTAATTGACCTACGGTTATACGGCGAAGATTACGAAAACATTCCCATCGCTTTTGATGAAATCATATTTATCATTAGAATTCACATTTTCCCTATGATTATTGCACATTTGGCTTCATCTTATAGTTCAGGTTATGAAATACTGATACAAATGTCGGAAAATATTACTAATGAATGCGTAATTATTAATATCTTGAGACTTCTAATTGACATTCGGCTATACGGCGAAGATTACGAAAACATTCCCATGGCTTTTGATGAAATCATATTTATCATTAGAATTCACTTTTTATCTAGGATTATTGCACATTTGGCTTCATCTTATAGTTCAGGTTATGAAATACTGATACAAATGTCGGAAAATATTACTAATGAATGCGTAATTATTAATATCTTGAGACTTCTAATTGACATTCGGCTATACGGCGAAGATTACGAAAACATTCCCATCGCTTTTGATGACATCATATTTATCATTAGAATTCACTTTTTCACTAGGATTATTGCACATTTGGCTTCATCTTATAGTTCAGGTTATGAAAGACTGATACAAATGTCGGAAAATATTACTAATGAATGCATAATTATTAATATCTTGAGACTTCTAATTCACCTTCGGTTATACGGCAAAGATTACGAAAACATTCTCATCGCTTTTGATGACATCATATTTATCATTAGAATTCACTTTTTCTCTAGGATTATTGCACATTTGGCTTCATCTTATATTTCAGGTTATGAAATACTGATACAAATGTCGGAAAATATTACTAATGAATGCATAATTAATATTATCTTGAGACTTCTAATTCACCTTCGGTTTTACGGCGAAGATTACGAAAACATTCCCATCGCTTTTGATGACATCATATTTATCATTAGAATTCACTTTTTCTCTAGGATTATTGCACATTTGGCTTCAACTTATAGTTCAAGTTATGAAATACTGATACAAATGTCGGAAAATATTACTAATGAATTCATAATTATTAATATCTTGAGACTTCTAATTGACCTTCGGTTATACCGCGAAGATTTCGAAAACATTCCCATCGCTTTTGATGACATCATATTTATCATTAGAATTCACATTTTTTCTAGTATTATTGCACATTTGGCTTCATCTTATAGTTCAGGTTATGAAATACAGATACAAATGTCGGAAAATATTACTAATGAATGCATAATTATTAATATCTTGAGACTTCTAATTGACCTTCGTTTATACGGCGAAGATTACAAAAACATTCGCATCGCTTTTGATGACATCATATTTATCATTAGAATTCATTTTTCTCTAGGATTGTTGCACATTGGACTTCATCTTATAGTTCAGGTTATGAAATACTGATACAAATGTCAGAAAATATTACTAATGAATGCATAATTATTAATATCTTGAGACTTCTAATTGACCTTCGGTTATACGGCGAAGATTACGAAAACATTCCCATCGCTTTTGATGACATCATATTTATCATTAGAATACACTTTTTTCTAGGATTATTGCACATTTGGCTTCATTTTATAGTTCAGGTTATGAAATACTCATACAAATGTCGGAAAATATTACTAACGAATGCATAATTATTAATATATTGAGACTTCTAATTGACCTACGGTTATACGGCGAAGATTACGAAAACATTCCCATCGCTTTTGATGAAATCATATTTATCATTAGGATTCAGATTTTCCCTATGATTATTGCACATTTGGCTTCATCTTATAGTTCAGTTTATGAAATACTGATACAAATGTCGGAAAATATTACTAATGAATGCATAATTATTAATATCTTGAGACTTCTAATTGACATTCGGTTATACGGCGAAGATTACGAAAACATTCCCATCGCAATTGATGACATCATATTTATCATTAGAATTCACTTTTTATCTAGGATTATTGTACATTTGGCTTCATCTTATAGTTCAGGTTATGAAATACTGATACAAATGTCGGAAAATATTACTAATGAATGCGTAATTATTAATATCTTGAGACTTCTAATTGACATTCGGCTATACGGCGAAGATTACGAAAACATTCCCATCGCTTTTGATGACATCATATTTATCATTAGAATTCACATTTTCCCTATGATTATTGCACATTTGGCTTCATCTTATAGTTCAGTTTATGAAATACTGATACAAATGTCGGAAAATATTACTAATGAATGCATAATTATTAATATCTTGAGACTTCTAATTGACATTCGGTTATACGGCGAAGATTACGAAAACATTCCCATCGCAATTGATGACATCATATTTATCATTAGAATTCACTTTTTAACTAGGATTATTGCACATTTGGCTTCATCTTATAGTTCAGGTTATGAAATACTGATACAAATGTCGGAAAATATTACTAATGAATGCGTAATTATTAATATCTTGAGACTTCTAATTGACATTCGGCTATACGGCGAAGATTACGAAAACATTCCCATGGCTTTTGATGACATCATATTTATCATTAGAATTCACTTTTTCACTAGGATTATTGCACATTTGGCTTCATCTTATAGTTCAGGTTATGAAATACTGATACAAATGTCGGAAAATATTACTAATGAATGCATAATTATTAATATCTTGAGACTTCTAATTCACCTTCGGTTATACGGCAAAGATTACGAAAACATTCTCATCGCTTTTGATGACATCATATTTATCATTAGAATTCACTTTTTCTCTAGGATTATTGCACATTTGGCTTCATCTTATAGTTCAGGTTATGAAATACTGATACAAATGTCGGAAAATATTACTAACGAATGCATAATTATTATTATCTTGAGACTTCTAATTGACCTTCGGTTATACCGCGAAGATTTCGAAAACATTCCCATCGCTTTTGATGACATCATATTTATCATTAGAATTCACTTTTTCACTAGGATTATTACACATTTCGCTTCATCTTATTGTAAAGGTTATGAAATACTGATACAAATGTCGGAAAATATTACTAATGAATGCATAATTATTAATATCTTGAAACTTCTAATTGACCTTCGGTTATACGGCGAAGATTACGAAAACATTCCCATCGCTTTTGATGACATTATATTTATCATTAGAATTCACTTTTTCACTAGGATTATTACACATTTGGCTTCATCTTATAGTTAAGGTTATGAAATACTGATACAAAGGTAGTAAAATATTACTAATGAATGCATAATTATTAATATCTTGAGTCATCTAATTGACCTTCGTTTATACGGCGAAGATTACGAAAACATTCCCATCGTTTTGATGACATCATATTTATCATTAGATTTCACTTTTTCTCTAGGATTATTGCACATTTGGCTTCCTCTTATAGTTCAGGTTGTGAAATACAGATACAAAGGCAGTAAAATATTACTAATGAATGCATAATTATTAACATCTTGATACTTCTAATTGACATTCGGTTATACGGCGAAGATTACGAAAACATTCCCATCGCTTTTGATGACATCATATTTATCATTAAAATTCACTTTTTCTCTTGGATTATTGCATATTTGGATTCATCTTATAGTTCAAGTTATGAAATACTGATACAAATGTCGGAAAATATTACTAATGAATGCATAATTATTAATATCTTGAGACTTCTAATTCACCTTCGGTTATACGGCAAAGATTACGAAAACATTCTCATCGCTTTTGATGACATCATATTTATCATTAGAATTCACATTTTCTCTAGGATTATTGCACATTTGGCTTCATCTTATAGTTCAGGTTATGAAATACTGATACAAATGTCGGAAAATATTACTAATGAATGCATAATTATTAAATTCTTGAGACTTCTAATTGACCTTCGGTTATACGGTGAAGATTACGAAAACATTACCATCGCTATTAATGACATCATATTTATCATTAGAATTCACTTTTTCTCTAGGATTATTGCACATTTGGCTTCATCTTATAGTTCAGGTAATGAAATACAGATACAAATGTAGTAAAAAATTACTAATGAATGCATAATTATTAATATCTTGAGACTTCTAATTGACTAGCGGCTATACGGCGAAGATTACGAAAACATTCCCATCGCTTTTGATGACATCATATTTATCATAAGAATTCACTTTTTCACTAGGATTATTGTACATTTGGCTTCAGCTTATAGTTCAGGTTATGAAATACAGATACAAATCTAGTAAAATATTACTAATGAATGCATAATTATTAATATAATGAGACTTCTAATTGACATTGGGTTATATGGCGAAGATTACGAAAACATTCCCATCGCTTTTGATGACATCATATTTATCATTAGAATTCACTTTTTCTCTAGGATTATTGCACATTTGGCTTCATCTTATAGTTCAGGTTATGAAATACTGATACAAATGTCGGAAAATATTACTAAGGAATGCATAATTATTAATATCTTGAGACTTCTAATTGACCTTCGGTATACGGCGAATATTACGAAAACATTCCCATCGATTTGATGACATCATATTTATCATTAGAATTCACTTTTTCTCTAGGATTATTGCACATTTGTCTTCATCTTATAGTTCAGGTTATGAAATACTGATACAAATGTCGGAAAATATTACTAATGAATGCATAATTATTAATATCTTGAGACTTCTAATTCACCTTCGGTTATACGGCGAAGATTACGAAAACATTCCCATCGCTTTTGATGACATCATATTTATCATTAGAATTCACTTCTTCTCTAGGATTATTGCACATTTGACTTCATCTTATAGTTCACGTTATGAAATACTGATACAAAGGTCGGAACATATTACTAATAATTGCATAATTATTAATAACTTGAGACTTCTAATTGACCTTCGGTTATACGGCGAAGATTACGAAAACATTCCCATCGCTTTTGATGACATCATATTTATCATTAGAATTCACTTTTTCTCTAGGATTATTGCACATTTGGCTTCATTTTATAGTTCAGGTTATGAAATACTGATACAAATGTCGGAAAATATTACTAATGAATGCATAATTATTAATATCTTGAGACTTCTAATTGACCTTCGGTTATACGGCGAAGATTACAAAAAACATTCCCATCGCTTTTGATGTCATCATATTTATCATTAGAATTCACTTTTTCTCTAGGATTATTGCTCATTATGCTTCATTTTATAGTTAAGGTTATGAAATACTGATACAAATGTCGGAAAATATTACTAATGAATGCATAATTATTAATATTTTGAGTCTTCTAATTGACCTTCGTTTATACGGCGAAGATTACGAAAACATTCCCATCGCTTTTGTTGACATCATATTTATCATTAGATTTCACTTTTTCTCTAGGCTTATTGCACATTTGGCTTCATCTTATAGTTCAAGTTATGAAATACTGATACAAATGTCGGAAAATATTACTAATGAATGCATAATTATTAATATCTTGAGACTTCTAATTCACCTTCGGTTATACGGCGAAGATTACGAAAACATTCCCATCGCTTTTGATGACATCATATTTATCATTAGAATTCACTTCTTCTCTAGGATTATTGCACATTTGACTTCATCTTATAGTTCACGTTATGAAATACTGATACAAAGGTTGGAACATATTACTAATAATTGCATAATTATTAATAACTTGAGACTTCTAATTGACCTTCGGTTATACGGCGAAGATTACGAAAACATTCCCATCGCTTTTGATGACATCATATTTATCATTAGAATTCATTTTTTCTCAAGGATTATTGCACATTTGGCTTCATTTTATAGTTCAGGTTATGAAATACTGATACAAATGTCGGAAAATATTACTAATGAATGCGTAATTATTAATATCTTGAGACTTCTAATTGACCTTCGGTTATACGGCGAAGATTACGAAAACATTCCCATCGCTTTTGATGACATCATATTTATCATTAGAATTCACTTTTTCACTAGGTTTATTGCACATTTGTCTTCATCTTATAGTTCAGGTTATGAAATACAGATACAAATGTAGTAAAATATTACTAATGAATGCATAATTATTAATATAATGAGACTTCTAATTGACATTGGGTTATACGGCGAAGATTACGAAAACATTCCCATCGCTTTTGATGACATCATATTTATCATTAGAATTCACTTTTTCACTTGGATTATTGCACATTTGGCTTCATCTTATAGTTCAGGTTATGAAATACTGATACAAATGTCGGAAAATATTACTAATGAATGCATAATTATTAATAAATTGAGACTTCTAATTGACATTGGGTTATACGGCGAAGATTACGAAAACATTCCCATCGCTTTTGATGACATCATATTTATCATTAGAATTCACTTTTACTCTAGGATTATTGCACATTTGGCTTCATCTTATAGTTCAGTTTATGAAATACAGATACAAATGTCGGAAAATATTACTAATGAATGCATAATTATTAATATTTTGAATCTTGTAATTGACCTTCGTTTATACGGCGAAGATTACGAAAACATTCCCATCGCTTTTGATGACATCATATTTATCATTAGATTTCACTTTTTCTTTAGGATTATTGCACAGTTGGCTTCATCTTATAGTTCAGGTTATGAAATACTGATACAAATGTCGGAAAATATTACTAATGAATGCATAATTATCAATATCTTGAGACTTCTAATTGACCTTCGGTTATACGGCGAAGATTACGAAAACATTCCCATCACTTTTGATGACATCATATTTATAATTAGAATACACTTTTTCGCTAGCATTATTGCACATTTGGCTTCATTTTATAGTTCAGGTTATGAAATACTGATACAAATGTCGGAAAATAATACTAATGAATGCATAATTATTAATATTTTGAGTCTTCTAATTGACCTTCGTTTATACGGCGAAGATTACGAAAACATTCCCATCGCTTTTGATGACATCATATTTATCATTAGATTTCACTTTTTCTCTAGGCTTATTGCACATTTGGCTTCATCTTATAGTTCAGTTTATGAAATACTGATACAAATGTCGGAAAATATTACTAATGAATGCATAATTATTAATATCTTGAGACTTCTAATTGACCTTCGGTTATACGGCTAAGATTACGAAAACATTCTCATCGCTTTTGATGACATCATATTTATCATTAGAATTCACTTTTTCTGTAGGATTATTGCATATTTGGCTTCATGTTATAGTTCAGGTTATGAAATACTGATACAAATGTCGGAAAATATTACTAATGAATGCGTAATTATTAATATCTTGAGACTTCTAATTGACCTTCGGTTATACGGCGAAGATTACGAAAACATTCCCATCGCTTTTGATGACATCATATTTATCATTAGAATTCACATTTTCTCTAGGATTATTGCACAGTTGGCTTCATCTTATAGTTCAGGTTATGAAATACTGATACAAATGTCGGAAAATATTACTAATGAATGCATAATTATTAATATCTTGAGACTTCTAATTGACCTTCGGTTATACGGCGAAGATTACGAAAACATTCCCATCGCTTTTGATGACATCATATTTATCATCAGAATTCACTTTTTCACTAGTTTTATTGCACATTTGTCTTCATCTTATAGTTCAGGTTATGAAATACAGATACAAATGTAGTAAAATATTACTAATGAATGCATAATTATTAATATAATGAGACTTCTAATTGACATTGGGTTATACGGCGAAGATTACGAAAACATCCCCATCGTTTTTGATGACATCATATTTATCATTAGAATTCACTTTTTCACTAGGATTATTGCATATTTGGCTTCATCTTATAGTTCAGGTTATGAAATACTGATACAAATGTCGGAAAATATTACTAATGAACGCATAATTATTAATATCTTGAGACTTCTAATTGAACTTCGGTTATTCGGCGAAGATTACGAAAACATTCCCATCGCTTTTGATGACATCATATTTATCATTAGAATTCACTTTTTCCCTAGGATTATTGCACATTTGGCTTCATCTTATAGTTCAGGTTATGAAATACTGATAAAAATATCGGAAAATATTAATAATGAATGCATAATTATTAATATCTTGAGACTTCTAATTGACCTTCGGTTATACGGCGAAGATTACGAAAATATTCCCATCGCTTTTGATGACATCATATTTATCATTAGAATTCACTTTTACTCTAGGATTATTACACATTTGGCTTCATGTTATAGTTCAGTTTATGAAATACTGATATAAATGTCGGAAAATATTACTAATGAATACGTAATTATTAATATATTAAGACTTCTAATTGACCTTCGGTTATACGGCGAAGATTACGAAAACATTCCTATCGCTTTTGATGACATCATATTTAACATTAGAATTCACTTTTTCTCTAGGATTATTGCACATTTGGCTTCATCTTATAGTTCAGGTTATGAAATACAGATACAAATGTAGTAAAATATTACTAATGTATGCATCATTATTAATATCTTGAGACTTCTAATTGACCTGCGGTTATACGGCGAAGATTACGAAAACATTCCCATCGCTTTTGATGACATCATATTTATCATTAGAATTCACTTTTTCTCTAGGATTATTGCACATTTGGCTTCATTTTATAGTTCAGGTTATGAAATACTGATACAAATGTCGGAAAATATTACTAACGAATGCATAATTATTAATATCTTGAGACTTCTAATTGACCTTTGGTTATACGGCGAAGATTACGAAAACATTCCCATCACTTTTGATGACATCATATTTATCATTAGAATTCACTTTTTCTACAGGATTATTGCATATTTGGCTTCATGTTATAGTTCAAGTTATGAAATACAGATACAAATATAGTAAAATATTACTAATGAATGCCTAATTATTTATGTCTTGAGACTTCTAATTGACCTTCGGTTATACGGCGTAGATTACGAAAACATTCCCATAGCTTTTGATGACATCATATTTATCATTAGAATTCACTTTTTCTGTAGGATTATTGCACATTTGGCTTAATCTTATAGTTCAGGTTATGAAATACTGATACAAATGTCGGAAAATATTACTAATGAATGCATAATTATTAATATCTTGAGACTTCTAATTGACCTTCGGTTATACGGCGAAGATTACGAAAACATTCTCATCGCTTTTGATGACATCATATTTATCATTAGAATTCACTTTTTCTCTAGGATTATTGCATATTTGGCTTCATGTTATAGTTCAGGTTATGAAATACTGATGCAAATGTCGGAAAATATTTCTAATGAATGCATAATTATTAATATCTTGAGACTTCTAATTGACCTTCGTTTATACGGCGAAGGTACGAAAACATTCCCATCGCTTTTGATGACATCATATTTATCATTAGAATTCTCTTTTTCTCTAGGATTATTGCACATTTGACTTCATCTTATAGTTCAGGTTATGAAAAACTGATACAAATATCGGAAAATATTACTAATGAATGCATAATTATTAATATCTTGAGACTTCTAATTGACCTTCGGTTATACGGTAAAGATTACGAAAACATTCCCATCGCTTTTGATGACATCATATTTATCATTAGAATACACTTTTACTCTAGGATTATTGCACATTTGGCTTCATTTTATAGTTCAGGTTATGAAATACTGATACAAATGTCGGAAAATATTACTAACGAATGCATAATTATTAATATCTTGAGACTTCTAATTGACCTTTGGTTATACGGCGAAGATTACGAAAACATTCCCATCACTTTTGATGACATCATATTTATCATTAGAATTCACTTTTTCTCCAGGATTATTGCATATTTGGCTTCATGTTATAGTTCAAGTTATGAAATACAGATACAAATATACTAAAATATTACTAATGAATGCCTAATTATTAATATCTTGAGACTTCTAATTGACCTTCGGTTGTACGGCGTAGATTACGAAAACATTCTCATCGCTTTTGATGACATCATATTTATCATTAGAATTCACTTTTTCACTAGGATTATTGCACATTTGTCTTCATCTTATAGTTAAGTTATGAAATACTGATACAAATGTAGTAAAATATTACTAATGAATGCATAATTATTAATATAATGAGACTTCTAATTGACAATCGGTTATACGGCGAAGATTACGAAAACATGCCCATCGCTTTTGATGACATCATATTTATCATTAGAATTCTCTTTTTCTCTAGGATTATTGCACATTTGACTTCATCTTATAGTTCAGGTTATAAAATACTGATACAAATGTCGGAAAATATTACTAATGAATGAATAATTATTAATATCTTGAGACTTCTAATTGACCTTCGGTTATACGGCGAAGATTACGAAAACATTCTCCTCGCTTTTGATGACATCATATTTATCATTAGAATTCAGTTTTTCTCTAGGATTATTGCATATTTGGCTTCATGTTATAGTTCAGGTTATGAAATACTGATACAAATGTCGGAAAATATTACTAATGAATGCGTAATTATTAATATCTTGAGACTTCTAATTGACCTTCGGTTATACGTCGAAGATTACGAAAGCATTCCTATCGCTTTTGATGACATCATATTTAACATTAGAATTCACTTCTTCTCTAGGATTATTGCACATTTGGCTTCATCTTATAGTTCACGTTATGAAATACTGATACAAATGTCGGAAAATATTACTAATGAATGCATAATTATTAATATCTTGAGACTTCTAATTGACCTTCGGTTATACGGCGAAGATTACGGAAACATTCCCATCGCTTTTGATGACATCATATTTATCATTAGAATTCACTTTTTCTCTAGGATTATTGCACATTTGGCTTCATCTTATAGTTCAGGTTATGAAATACTGATAAAAATGTCGGAAAATATTCCTAATGAATGCATAATTATTAATATCTTGAGACTTCTAATTGACCTTCGGTTATACGGCGAAGATTACGAAAACATTCCCATCGCCTTTGATGACATCATATTTATCATTAGAATTCACTTTTTCTCTAGGATTATTACACATTTGACTTCATCTTATAGTTCAGGTTATGAAATACAGATACAAATGTAGGAAAATATTACTAATGAATGCATAATTATTAATATCTTGAGACTTCTAAATGACCTACGGTTATACGGCGAAGATTACGAAAACATTCCCATCGCTTTTGATGAAATCATATTTATCATTAGAATTCACTTTTTCACTAGGATTATTGCACATTTGTCTTCATCTTATTGTTCAGGTTATGAAATACAGGTACAAATGTAGTAACATATTAATAATGAATGCATAATTATTACTATCATGAGACTTCTAATTGACATTCGGTTATACGGCGAAGATTATGAAAACATTTCCATCGCTTTGATGATATCATATTTATCATTAGAATTCACTTTTTCCCAATGATTATTGTACATTTGGCTTCATCTTATAGTTCAGGTTAGGAAATACTGATACATATGTCGGAAAATATTACTAATGCATGCATAATTATTAATATCTTGAGACTTCTAATTGACATTCGGTTATACCGCGAAGATTACGAAAACATTCCCATCGATTTTGATGACATCATATTTATCATTAGAATTCACTTTTTCCCTATGATTATTGCACATTTGACTTCATCTTATAGTTCAGGTTATGAAATACTGATACAAATGTCGGAAAATATTACCAATGAATGCATAATTATTAATATCTTGAGACTTCTAACTGACATTCGGTTATACGGCGAAGTTTACGAAAAATTTCCCATCGCTTTTGATGACATCATATTTACCATTAGTATTCACTTTTTCTGTAGGATTATTGCATATTTGGCTTCATTTTATAGTTCAGGTTATGAAATACTGATACAAATTTCGGAAAATATTAGTAATGAATGAATAATTATTAATATCTTGAGACTTCTAATTGACCTTCGTTTATACGGCGAAGATTACGAAAACATTCCCATCGCTTTTGATGACATCATATTTATCATTAGAATTCATTTTTCACTAGGATTATTGCACATTTGTCTTCATCTTATAGTTCAGTTTAATAAATACTGATACAAATGTAGTAAAATATTACTAATGAATGCATAATTATTAATATCTTGAGACTTCTAATTGACCTTCGGTTATACGGCGAAGATTATGAAAACATTCCCATCGCTTTTGATGACATCATATTTATCATTAGAATTCACTTTTTCACTAGGATTATTGCACGTTTGGCTTAATCTTATAGTTCAGGTTATGAAATACAGATACAAATGTAGTAAAATATTACTAATGAATGCATACTTATTAATATCTTGAGACTACTAATTGACCTTCGGTTATACGGCGGAGTTTACGTAAACATTCCCATCGCTTTTGATGACATCAAATTTATCATTAGAATTCACTTTTTCACTAGGATTATTGCACATTTGTCTTCATCTTATAGTTCAGGTTATGAAATACAGATACAAATGTAGAAAAATATTACTAATGAATGCATAATTATTAATATAATGAGACTTCTAATTGACATTCGGTTATACGACGAAGATTACGAAAACATTCCCATCGCTTTTGATGACATCATATTTATTATTAGAATTCACTTTTTCTCTAGGATTATTACACATTTGATTCATCTCATAGTTCAGGTTATGAAATACAGATATAAATGTAGTAAAATATTACTAATGAATGCATAATTATTAATATCTTGAGACTTCTAATTGACCGTCGGTTATACGGCGAAGATTACGAAAACATCCCCATCGCTTTTGATGATATCATATTTATCATTACAATTCACTTTTTCCCTAGGATTATTGCACATTTGGCTTCATCTTATAGTTCAGGTTATGAAATACAAATACAAATGTAGTAAAATATTATTAATGAATGCAGAATTATTAATATCTAGAGACTTCTAATTGACCTTCGATTATACGGCGAAGATTACGAAAACATTCCCATCGCTTTTGATGACATCATATTTATCATTAGAATTCTCTTTTTCTCTAGGATTATTGCACATTTGATTTCATCTTATAGTTCAGGTTAGGAAATACTGATACATATGTCGGAAAATATTACTAATGCATGCATAATTATTAATATCTTGAGACTTCTAATTGACCTTCGGTTATACGGCGAAGATTACGTAAAACATTCCCATCGCTTTTGATGACATCATATTTATCATTAGAATTCACTTTTTCACTAGGATTATTGCACATTTGGATTCATCTCATAGTTCAGGTTATGAAATACTGATACAAATGTCGGAAAATATTACTAATGAATGCATAATTATTAATATCTTGAGACTTCTAATTGACCTTCGGTTATACGGCGAAGATTACGAAAACATTTCCATCGGTTTTCAAGACATCATATTTATCATTGGAATTCACTTTTTCTCTAGGATTATTGCACATTTGGCTTCATCTTATAGTTCAGGTTATGAAATACTGATAGAAATGTCGGAAACTATTACTAATGAATGCATAATTATTAATATCTTGATACTTCTAATTGACATTCGGTTATACGGCGAAGATTACGAAAACATTCCCATCGCTTTTGATGACATCATATTTATCCTTAGAATTCACGTATTCTCTAGGTTTATTGCACATTTGGCTTCATTTTATCGTTCAGTTTATGAAATACTGATACAAATGTCGGAAACTATTACTAATGAATGCATAATTATTAATATCTTGATACTTCTAATTGACATTCGGTAACACGGCGAAGATTACGAAAACATTCCCATCGCTTTTGTTGACATCATATTTATCGTTAGAATTCAGTTTTGCTCTAGGATTATTGCATAACTGACTTCATCTTATAGTTCAGGTTATGAAATACAGATACAAATGTAGGAAAATATTACTAATGAATGCATAATTATTAATATCTTGAGACTTCTAATTGACATTCGGTTATACCGCGAAGATTACGAAAACATTCCTATCGCTTATGATGACATCATATTTATCATTAGAATTCACTTTTTCACTAGGATTATTGCACATTTGGCTTCATCTTATAGTTCAGGATATGAAATACAGATACAAATGTAGGAAAACATTACTAATGAAAGCATAATTATTAATATCTTGAGACTTCTAATTGACCTTCTGTTATACGGCGAACATTACGAAAACATTCCCATCGCTTTTGATGACATCATATTTATCATTAGAATTCAGTTTTTCTCCAGGATTATTCCACATTTGCCTTCATCTTATAGTTCACGTTATGAAATACAGATACAAATGTAAGAAAATATTTCTAATGAATGCATAATTATTAATATCTTGAGACTTCTAATTGACATTCGGTTATACGGCGAAGATTACGAAAACATTCCCATCGCTTATGATGACATCATATTTATCATTAGAATTCACTTTTTCACTAGGATTGTTGCATATTTGGCTTCATCTTATAGTTCAGCTTATGAAATACAGATATAAATGTAGGAAAATATTACTAATGAATGCATAATTATTAATATCTTGAGACTTCTAATTGACATTCGGTAACACGGCGAAGATTACGAAAACATTCCCATCGCTTTTGATGACATCATATTTATCGTTAGAATTCTGTTTTGCTCTAGGATTATTGCACAACTGGCTTCATCTTATAGTTCAGGTTATGAAATACAGATAAAAATGTAGGAAAATATTACTAATGAATGCATAATTATTAATATCTTGAGACTTCTAATTGACATTCGGTTATACGGCGAAGATTACGAAAACATTCCCATCGCTTTTGATGACATCATATTTATCATTACAATTCACTTTTTCTCTAGGATTATTGTACATTTGGCTTCATCTTATAGTTCAGGTTATGAAATACAGATACAAATGTAGGAAAATATTACTAATGAATGCATAATTAATAATATCTTGAGACTTCTAATTGACCTTCGGTTATACGGCGAAGATTACGAAAACATTCCCATCGCTTTTGATGACATCATATTTATCATTAGAATTCAGTTTTGCTCAAGGATTATTGCACAATTGGCTTCATCTTATATTTCAGGCTATGAAATACAGATACAAATGTAGAAAAATATTACTAATGAATGCATAATTATTAATATCTTGAGACTTCTAATTGACCTTGGGTTGTACGGCGAAGATTACGAAAACATTCCCTTCGCTTTTGATGACATCATATTTATCATTAGAATTAAGTTTTTCTATAGGATTATTGCACATTTGTTTTCATCTTATAGTTCAGGTCATGAAATACAGATACAAATGTAGGAAAATATTACTAATTAATGCATAATTATTTATATCATGAGGCTTCTAATTTACATTCGGGAATACGGCGAAGATTACGAAAACATTCCCATCGCTTTTGATGACATCATATTTATCATTAGAATTCACTTTTTCTCTTGGATTATTGCATATTTGGCTTCATCTTATAGTTCAAGTTATGAAATACTGATACAAATGTCGGAAAATATTACTAATTAATGCATAATTATTTATATCATGAGGCTTCTAATTTACATTCGGGAATACGGCGAAGATTACGAAAACATTCCCATCGCTTATGATGACATCATATTTATCATTAGAATTCACATTTTCACTAGGATAATTGCACATTTGGCTTCATCTTATAGTTCAGGCTATGAAATTCAGACACAAATGTACGAAAATATTATTAATGAATGCATAATTATTAATACCATGAGACTACCAATTGACATTCGGTTATACGGCGAAGATTACGAAAACATTCTCTTCGTTTTTGATGACAATATATTTACCATTATAATTCAGTTTTTATCTCGCATTATTGCACATTTGGCCTCAAATTATAGTTCAGCTTATGAAATACAGATACAAATGTAGGAAAATATTATTAATTAATGCATAATTATTAATATCATGAGACTTCAAATTGACATTCGGTTAAACGGCGAAGATTACGAAAACATTACCATCGCATTTGATGACGTCATATTTGCCATTAGAATTTAGTTTTTCTGTAGGATTATTGCACATTTGGCTTCAACTTATAGTTCAGGCTATGAAATTCCGATACAAATGTAGGAAAATATTATTAATGAATGCATAATTATTAATATCATGAGACTTCTAATTGACATTCGGTTATACGGCGACGATTACGAAAACATTCCTATCGTTTTTGATGACATATTTACCATTAGAAATCAGTTTTTCTCTAGGATTATTGCACATTTGGACTCAACTTATTGTTCAGGTTATGAAATACAGATACAAATGTAGGATAATATTATTAATGAATGCATAATTATTAATATCATGAGACTTGTAATTGACATTCGTTCATACGGCGAAGATTACGAAAACATTCCCATCGTTTTTGATGACATATTTATCAATAGAATTCAGTTTTTCTCTAGGATTATTAAACATTTGGCGTCAACTTATAGTTCAGGTTATGAAATACAGATACAAATGTAGGAAAATATTATTAATGAATGCATAATAATTAATATCATGATTCTCCTAATTGACATTCGGTTATACGGCGAAGATTACGAAAAATTACTCTTCGTTTTTGATGACATCTTATTTACCATTATAATTCAGTTTTCACTTGGATTAATGCACATTTGGCTTCAACTGACATTTCAGGTTATGAAATACAGATACAAATGTAGGAAAATATTATTAATGAATGCATAATTATTAATATCATGAGACTTCTAATTGACATTCGTTTATACGGCGAAGATTACGAAAACATTCTCATCGTTTTTGATGACATCATATTTACCATTAGAATTCAGTTTTTCTCTAGGATTATTAAAAATTTGGCGTCAACTTATAGTTCAGGATATGAAATACAGATACAAATGTAGGAAAATATTATTAATGAATGCATAATTATTAATATCATGAGACTTATAATTGACATTCAGTTTTACGGCGAAGATTACGAAAACATTCTCATCGTTTTTGATGACATCATATTTACCATTAGAATTCAGTTTTTCTCTAGGATTATTGCACATTTGTCTTCAACTTATAGTTCAGTTTATGAAATACAGATACAAATGTAGGAAAATATTATTAATGAATGCATTAAAATTAATATCATGATTCTTCTAATTGACATTCGGTTATACGGCAAAGATTACGAAAAATTACTCATCGTTTTTGATGACATCATATTTACCATTATAATTCAGTTTTCCCTAGGATTAATGCACATTTGGATTCAACTTACAGTTCAGGTTATGAAATACAGATATAAATGTGAGAAAATATTACTAATGATTGCATAATTATTAATACCTTGAGACTTCTAATTGACATTCGGTTATACGGCGAAGATTACGAAAACATTCCCATCGCTTTTGATGACATCATATTTATCATTAGAATTCAGTTTTGCTCTAGGATTATTGCACATTTGGCTTCATCTTTTAGTTCAGGTTATGAAATACAGATACAAATTTTGGAAAATATTACTAATGAATGCATAATTATTAATATCTTGAGACTTCTAATTGACCTTCGGTTATACGGCGAAGATTACGAAAACATTCCCATCGCTTTTGATGACATCATATTTATCATTAGAATTCAGTTTTGCTCTAGGATTATTGCACAGTTGGCTTCATCTTATAGTTCAGTTTATGAAATACCGATACAAATGTAGGAAAATATTACTAATGAATGCATAATTATTAATATCTTGACACTTCTAATTGACATTCGGTTATACGGCGAAGATTACGAAAACATTCACATCGCTTTTGATGACATCATATTTATCATTAGAATTCATTTTTCTCTAGGATTATTGCACATTTGGCTTCATCTTATAGTTCAGGTTATAAAATACAGATTCAAATGTAGGAAAATATTACTACTGAATGCATAATTATTAATATCTTGAGACTTCTAATTGACCTTCGGTTATACGGCGAAGATTACGAAAAATTTCCCATCGCTTTTGATGACATCATATTTATCATTGGAATTGACATTTTCTCTAGGATTATTGCACATTTGTATTCATCTTATAGTTCAGATTATGAAATACAGATACAAATGTAGGAAAATATTACTAATGAATGCATAATTATAAATAACTAGAGCTTTCTAATTGACATTCGTTTATATGGCGAAGATTACGAAAACATTCTCATCGCTTTTGATGACATCATATTTATCATTAGAATTCACTTTTTCTCTAAGATTATTGCACATTTGGCTTCATCTTATAGTTCAGGCTATGAAATACATATACAAATGTATTCAAATATTACTAATGAATGCATAATTATTAATATCTTGAGACTTCTTACTGACATTCGGTTATGCGGCGAAGATTACGAAAAATTTCCCATCGCTTTTGATGACATCATATTTATCATTGGAATTGACTTTTTCTCTAGGATTATTGCACATTTGGCTTCATCTTATAGTTCAGTTTATGAAATACAGATACAAATGTAGGAAAATATTACTAATGAATTCATAATTATTAATATCTTGAGACTTCTAATTGACATTCGGTTATACGGCGAAGATTACGAAAATATTCCCATCGCTTTTGATGACATCATATTTATCATTAGAATTCAGTTTTGCTCAATGATTATTGCACATTTGGCTTCATCTTATAATTCCGGTTATGAAGTACAGATACAAATGTAGGAAAATATTACTAATGAATGCATAATTATAAATAACTTGAGCTTTCTAATTGACATTCGTTTATAAGGCGAAGATTACGAAAACATTCTCATCGCTTTTGATGACATCATATTTATCATTAGAATTCACTTTTTCTCTAGGATTATTGCACATTTGGCTTCATCTTATAGTTCAGGTTATGAAATACAGATACAAATGTAGGAAAATATTACAAATGAATGCATAATTATTAATATCTTGAGACTTCTAATTGACATTCGGTTATACGGCGAAGATTACGAAAACTTTCCCATCCCTTTTGATGACAACATATTTATCATTAGAATTCACTTTTTCACTAGGATTATAGCACATTTGGCTTCCTTTTATAGTTCAGGTTATGAAATACAGATACAAATGTAGGAAAATATTACAAATGAATGCATAATTATTAATATCTTGAGACTTCTAATTGACCTTCGTTTATACGGCGATGATTACGAAAACATTCCCATCGCTTTTGATGACACCATATTTATCATTAGAATTCAGTTTTTCTCTAGGAATATTGCACAATTGGCTTCATCTTATAGTTCAGGTTATGAAATACAGATACAAATGTAGGAAAATATTACAAATGAATGCATAATTATTAATATCTTGAGACTTCTAATTGACCTTCTGTTATACGGCGAAGATTACGAAAACATTCCCATCGCTTTTGATGACATCATATTCATATTTAGTATTCACTTTTTCTCTAGGATTATAGCACATTTGGCTTCATCTTAGATTTCAGGTTATGAAATAGAGATACAAATGTCGGAAAATATTACTAATGAATGCATAATTATTAATATCTTGAGACTTCTAACTGACATTCGGTTATGTGGCGAAGATTACGAAAAATTTCCCATCGCTTTTGATGACATCATATTTATCATTGGAATTGACTTTTTCTCTAGGATTATTGCACATTTGGCTTCATCTTATAGTTCAGATTATGAAATACAGATACAAATGTAGGAAAATATTACTAATGAATGCATAATAATTAATATCTTGAGACTTCTAATTGACATTCGGTTATACGGCGAAGATTACGAAAACATTCCCATCGCTTTTGATGACATCATATTTATCATTAGAATTCAGTTTTGCTCTAGGATTATTGCACATTTGCTTCATCTTATAATTCAGGTTATGAAGTACAGATAAAAATGTAGGAAAATATTACTAATGAATGCATAATTATAAATATCTTGAGCTTTGTAATTGACATTCGTTTATACGGCGATGATTACGAAAACATTCTCATCGCTTTTGATGACATCATATTTATCATTAGAATTCACATTTTCTCTAGGATTATTGCACATTTGGCTTCATCTTATAGTTCACGTTATGAAATACAGATACAAATGTAGGAAAATATTACAAATGAATGCATAATTATTAATATCTTGAGACTTCTAATTGACATTCGGTTATAGGGCGAAGATTACGAAAACATTCCCATCGCTTTTGATGACATCATATTTATCATTAGAATTCACTTTTTCTCTAGGATTATTGCACATTTGGCTTCATCTTATAGTTCATGTTATGAAATAGAGATACAAATGTAGGAAAATATTACTAATGAATGCATAATTATTAATATCTTGAGACTTCTAATTGACCTTCGGTTATACGGCGATGATTACGAAAACATTCCCATCGCTTTTGATGACATCATATTTATCATTAGAATTCACTTTTTCACTAGGATTATTGCACATTTGCCTTCATCTTATAATTCAGGTGATGAAATACAGATACAAATGTTGGAAAATATTACTAATGAATGCATAATTATAAATATCTTGAGACTTCTAATTGACATTCGGTTATACGGCGAAGATTACGAAAACATTCCCATCGCTTTTGATGACATCATATTTATCATTAGAATTCAGTTTTTCTCTAGGAATATTGCACAATTGGCTTCATCTTATAGTTCAGGTTATGAAATACAGATACAAATGTAGGAAAATATTACAAATGAATGCATAATTATTAATATCTTGAGACTTCTAATTGACCTTCGGTTATACGGCGAAGATTACGAAAACATTCCCATCGCTTTTGATGACATCATATTAATATTTAGTATTCACTTTTTCTCTAGGATTATTGCACATTTGGCTTCATCTTAGATTTCAGGTTATGAAATAGAGATACAAATGTCGGAAAATATTACTAATGAATGCATAATTATTAATATCTTGAGTCTTCTAACTGACATTCGGTTATGTGGCGAAGATTACGAAAAATTTCCCATCGCTTTTGATGACATCATATTTATCATTGGAATTGACTTTTTCTCTAGGATTATTGCACATTTGGCTTCACCTTATAGTTCAGATTATGAAATACAGATACAAATGTAGGAAAATATTACTAATGAATGCATAATATTTAATATCTTGAGACTTCTAATTGACATTCGGTTATACGGCGAAGATTACGAAAACATTCCCATCGCTTTTGATGACATCATATTTATCATTAGAATTCACTTTTTCACTAGGATTATAGCACATTTGGCTTCATCTTATAGTTCAGTTTATGAAATACAGATACAAATGTAGGAAAATATTACTAATGAATGCATAATTATTAATATCTTGAGACTTCTAATTGACATTCGGTTATACGGCGAAGATTACGAAAACCTTCCCATCGCTATTGATGACATCATATTTATCATTAGAATTCACATTTTCACTAGTATTATTGCACATTTGTCTTCATCTTATAGTTCAGGTTATGAAATACAGATACAAATGTAGTAAAATATTACTAATGAATGCATAATTATTAATATCTTGAGACTTCTAACTGACATTCGGTTATACGGCGAAGATTACGCAAAAATTCCCATCGCTTTTGATGACATCATATTTATCATTGGAATTCACTTTTTCACTAGGATTATAGCACATTTGGCTTCATCTTATAGTTCAGGTTATGAAATACAGATACAAATTTAGGAAAATTTTACTAATGAATGCATAATTATTAATATCTTGAGACTTCTAACTGACATTCGGTTATACGGCGAAGATTACGAAAACATTCCCATCGCTTTTGATGACATCATATTTATCATTAGAATTCACTTTTTCACTAGGATTATAGCACATTTGGCTTCATCTTATAGTTCAGGTTATGAAATACAGATACAAATGTAGGAAAATATTACTAATGAATGCATAATTATTAATATCTTGAGACTTCTAACTGACATTCGGTTATACGGCGAAGATTACGAAAACATTCCCATCGCTTTGGATGACATCATATTTATCATTAGAATTCAGTTTTACTCTAGGAATATTGCAAAATTGGCTTCATCTTATAGTTCAGGTTATGAAATACAGATACAAATTTAGGAAAATATTACTAATGAATGCATAATTATTAATATCTTTAGACTTCTAATTGACATTCGGTTATACGGCGATGATTACGAAAATATTCCCATCGCTTATGATGACAACATATTTATCATTAGAATTCACTTTTTCACTAGGATTATAGCACATTTGGCTTCATCTTATAGTTCAGGTTATGAAATACAGATACAAATGTAGGAAAATATTACTAATGAATGCATAATTATTAATATCTTGAGATTTCTAACTGACATTCGGTTATACGGCGAAGATTACGAAAACATTCCCATCGCTTTTGATGACACCATATTTATCATTAGAATTCACTTTTTCACTAGGATTATAGCACATTTGGCTTCATCTTATAGTTCAGTTTATGAAATACAGATACAAATGTAGTAAAATATTACTAATGAATGCATAATTATTAATATCTTGAGACTTCTAATTGACATTCGGTTATACGGCGAAGATTACGAAAACATTCCCATCGCTATTGATGACATCATGTTTATCATTAGAATTCACATTTTCACTAGTATTATTGCACATTTGTCTTCATCATATAGTTCAGGTTATGAAATACAGATACAAATGTAGTAAAATATTACTAATGAATGCATAATTATTAATATCTTGAGACTTCTAACTGACATTCGGTTATACGGCGAAGATTACGAAAAAATTCCCATCGCTTTTGATGACATCATATTTATCATTGGAATTCACTTTTTCACTAGGATTATAGCACATTTGGCTTCATCTTATAGTTCAGGTTATGAAATACAGATACAAATGTAGGAAAATATTACTAATGAATGCATAATTATTAATATCTTGAGACTTCTAACTGACATTCGGTTATACGGCGAAGATTACGAAAACATTCCCATCGCTTTTGATGACATCATATTTATCATTAGAATTCACTTTTTCACTAGGATTATAGCACATTTGGCTTCATCTTATAGTTCAGGTTATGAAATACAGATACAAATGTAGGAAAATATTACTAATGAATGCATAATTATTAATATCTTGAGACTCCTAATTGACCTTCGGTTATACGGCGAAGATTACGAAAAATTTCCCATCGCTTTTGATGACATCATATTTATCATTGGAATTGACTTTTTCTCTAGGATTATTGTACATTTGGCTTCATCTTATAGTTCAGATTATGAAATACAGATACAAATGTAGGAAAATATTGCTAATTAATGCATAATTATTAATATCTTGAGACTTCTAATTGACATTCGGTTATACGGCGAAGATTACGAAAACATTCCCATCGCTTTTGATGACATCATATTTATCATTAGAATTCACTTTTTCACTAGGATTATAGCACATTTGGCTTCATCTTATAGTTCAGGTTATGAAATACAGATACAAATGTAGGAAAATATTACTAATGAATGCATAATTATTAATATCTAGAGACTCCTAATTGACCTTCGGTTATACGGCGAAGATTACGAAAAATTTCCCATCGCTTTTGATGACATCATATTTATCACTGGAATTGACTTTTTCTCTAGGATTATTGTACATTTGGCTTCATCTTATAGTTCAGATTATGAAATACAGATACAAATGTAGGAAAATATTGCTAATGAATGCATAATTAATAATATCTTGAGACTTCTAATTGACATTCGTTTATACGGCGAAGATTACGAAAACATTCTCATCGCTTTTGATGACATCATATTTATCATTAGAATTCACTTTTTCTCTAGGATTATTGCACATTTGCCTTCATCTTATAATTCAGTTTATGAAATACAGATACAAATGTTGGAAAATATTACTAATGAATGCATAATTATAAATATCTTGAGACTTCTAATTGACATTCGGTTATACGGCGAAGATTACGAAAACATTCCCATCGCTTTTGATGACATGATATTCATATTTAGAATTCACTTTTTCTCTAGGATTATTGCACATTTGGCTTCATCTTAGATTTCAGGTTATGAAATAGAGATACAAATGTAGGAAAATATTACTAATGAATGCATAATTATTAATATCTTGAGACTTCTAACTGACATTCGGTTATGTGGCGAAGATTACGAAAAATTTACCATCGCTTTTGATGACATCATATTTATCATTGGAATTGACTTTTTCTCTAGGATTATTGCACATTTGTCTTCACCTTATAGTTCAGATTATGAAATACAGATACAAATGTAGGAAAATATTACTAATGAATGCATAATAATTAATATCTTGAGACTTCTAATTGACATTCGGTTATACGGCGAAGATTACGAAAACATTCCCATCGCTTTTGATGACATCATATTTATCATTAGAATTCAGTTTTGCTCTAGGATTATTGCACATTTGGCTTCATCTTATAATTCAGGTTATGAAGTACAGATAAAAATGTAGGAAAATATTACTAATGAATGCATAATTATAAATATCTTGTGCTTTCTAATTGACATTCGTTTATACGGCGATGATTACGAAAACATTCTCATCGCTTTTGATGACATCATATTTATCATTAGAATTCACTTTTTCTCTAGGATTATTGCACATTTGGCTTCATCTTATAGTTCAGGTTATGAAATACAGATACAAATGTTGGAAAATATTACAAATGAATGCATAATTATTAATATCTTGAGACTTCTAATTGACATTCGGTTATACGGCGAAGATTACGAAAACATTACCATCGCTTTTGATGACAACATATTTATCATTAGAATTCACTTTTTCTCTAGGATTATTGCACATTTGGCTTCATCTTATAGTTCAGGTTATGAAATAGAGATACAAATGTAGGAAAATGTTACTAATGAATGCATAATTATTAATATCTTGAGACTTCTAATTGACCTTCGGTTATACGGCAATGATTACGAAAACATTCCCATCGCTTTTGATGACATCATATTTATCATTAGAATTCAGTTTTTCTCTAGGAATATTGCAAAATTGGCTTCATCTTATAGTTCAGGTTATGAAATACAGATACAAATGTAGGAAAATATTACAAATGAATGCATAATTATTAATATCTTGAGACTTCTAATTGACATTCGGTTATACGGCGAAGATTACGAAAACATTCCCATCGCTTTTGATGACATCATATTTATCATTAGAATTCACTTTTTCTCTAGGATTATTGCACATTTGGCTTCATCTTATAGTTCAGGTTATGAAATAGTGATACAAATGTAGGAAAATATTACAAATGAATGCATAATTACTAATATCTTGAGACTTCTAATTGACATTCGGTTATACGGCGAAGATTACGAAAACATTTCCATCGCTTTTGAGGACATCATATTTATCATTAGAATTCACTTTTTCTCTAGGATTATTGTACATTTGACTTCGTCTTATAGTTCAGGTTATGAAATCCGGATACAAATGTAGGAAAATATTACTAATGAATGCATAATTATTAATATCTTGAGACTTCTAATTGACATTCGGTTATACGGCGAAGATTACGAAAACATTCCCATCGCTATTGATGAGATCATATTTATCATTAGAATTCACATTTTCACTAGTATTATTGCACATTTGTCTTCATCATATAGTTCAGGTTATGAAATACAGATACAAATGTAGTAAAATATTACTAATGAATGCATAATTATTAATATCTTGAGACTTTTAACTGACATTCGGTTATACGGCGAAGATTACGAAAAATTTCCCATCGCTTTTGATGACATCATATTTATCATTGGAATTCACTTTTTTACTAGGATTATAGCACATTTGGCTTCATCTTATAGTTCAGGTTATGAAATACAGATACAAATGTAGGAAAATATTACTAATGAATGCATAATTATTAATATCTTGAGACTTCTAACTGACATTCGGTTATACGGCGAAGATTACGAAAACATTCCCATCGCTTTTGATGACATCATATTTATCATTAGAATTCACTTTTTCACTAGGATTATAGCACATTTGGCTTCATCTTATAGTTCAGGTTATGAAATACAGATACAAATGTAGGAAAATATTACTAATGAATGCATAATTATTAATATCTTGAGACTCCTAATTGACCTTCGGTTATACGGCGATGATTACGAAAACATTCCCATCGCTTTTGATGACATCATATTTATCATTAGAATTCAGTTTTACTCTAGGAATATTGCACAATTGGCTTCATCTTATAGTCTAGGTTATGAAATACAGATACAAATGTAGGAAATTATTACTAATGAATGCATAATTATTAATATATTGAGTGTTCTAATTGACATTTGGTTATACGGCGAAGATTACGAAAACATTCCCATCGCTTTTGATGACATCATATTTATCATTAGAATTCACTTTTTCTCTAGGATTATTGCACATTTGGCTTCATCTTATAGTTCAGGTTATGAAATAGAGATACAAATGTACGAAAATATTGCTAATTAATGCATAATTATTAATATCTTGAGACTTCTAATTGACATTCGGTTATACGGCGAAGATTACGAAAACATTCTCATCGCTTTTGATGACATCATATTTATCATTGGAATTCACTTTTTTACTAGGATTATATCACATTTGCCTTCATCTTATAATTCAGGTTCTGAAATACAGATACAAATGTTGGAAAATATTACTAATGAATGCATAATTATAAATATCTTGAGACTTCTAATTGACATTCGGTTATACGGCGAAGATTACGAAAACATTCCCATCGCTTTTGATGACATGATATTCATATTTAGAATTCACTTTTTCTCTAGGATTATTGCACATTTGGCTTCATCTTAGATTTCAGGTTATGAAATAGAGATACAAATGTAGGAAAATATTACTAATGAATGCATAATTATTAATATCTTGAGACTTCTAACTGACATTCGGTTATGTGGCGAAGATTACGAAAAATTTCCCATAGCTTTTGATGACATCATATTTATCATTGGAATTGACTTTTTCTCTAGGATTATTGCACATTTGGCTTCATCTTATAGTTCAGATTATGAAATACAGATACAAATGTAGGAAAATATTACTAATGAATGCATAATAATTAATATCTTGAGACTTCTACTTGACATTCGGTTATACGGCGAAGATTACGAAAACATTCCCATCGCTTTTGATGACATCATATTTATCATTAGAATTCAGTTTTGCTCTAGGATTATTGCACATTTGGCTTCATCTTATAATTCAGGTTATGAAGTACAGATAAAAATGTAGGAAAATATTACTAATGAATGCATAATTATAAATATCTTGAGCTTTCTAATTGACATTCGTTTATACGGCGATGATTACGAAAACATTCTCATCGCTTTTGATGACATCATATTCATCATTAGAATACACTTTTTCTCTAGGATTATTGCACATTTGGCTTCATCTTATAGTTCAGGTTATGAAATACAGATACAAATGTAGGAAAATATTACAAATGAATGCATAATTATTAATATCTTGAGACTTCTAATTGACATTCGGTTATACGGCGAAGATTACGAAAACATTCCCATCGCTTTTGATGACATCATATTTATCATTAGAATTCACTTTTTCTCTAGGAATATTGCAAAATTGGCTTCATCTTATAATTCAGGTTATGAAATACAGATACAAATGTTGGAAAATATTACTAATGAATGCATAATTATAAATATCTTGAGACTTCTAATTGACATTCGGTTATACGGCGAAGATTACGAAAACATTCCCATCGCTTTTGATGACATGATATTCATATTTAGAATTCACTTTTTCTCTAGGATTATTGCACATTTGGCTTCATCTTAGATTTCAGGTTATGAAATAGAGATACAAATGTAGGAAAATATTACTAATGAATGCATAATTATTAATATCTTGAGACTTCTAATTGACATTCGGTTATACGGCGAAGATTACGAAAACATTCCCATCGCTTTTGATGACATCATATTTATCATTAGAATTCACTTTTTCTCTAGGATTATTGCACATTTGGCTTCATCTTATAGTTCAGGTTATGAAATAGTGATACGAATGTAGGAAAATATTACAAATGAATGCATAATTATTAATATCTTGAGACTTCTAATTGACATTCGGTTATACGGCGAAGATTACGAAAACATTTCCATCGCTTTTGAGGACATCATATTTATCATTAGAATTCACTTTTTCTCTAGGATTATTGTACATTTGACTTCGTCTTATAGTTCAGGTTATGAAATACAGATACAAATGTAGGAAAATATTACTAATGAATGCATAATTATTAATATCTTGAGACTTCTAACTGACATTCGGTTATACGGCGAAGATTACGAAAACATTCCCATCGCTTTTGATGACATCATATTTATCATTAGAATTCACTTTTTCACTAGGATTATAGCACATTTGGCTTCATCTTATAGTTCAGGTTATGAAATACAGATACAAATGTAGGAAATTATTACTAATGAATGCATAATTATTAATATATTGAGTCTTCTAATTGACATTCGGTTATACGGCGAAGATTACGAAAACATTCCCATCGCTTTTGATGACATCATATTTATAATTAGAATTCACTTTTTCTCTAGGATTATTGCACATTTGGCTTCGTCTTATAGTTCAGATTAGGAAATACACATACAAATGAAGGAAAATATTACTAATGAATGCATAATTAATAATATCTTGAGACTTCTAATTGACTTTCGGTAATACGGCGAAGATTACGAAAACATTCAAATCGCTTTTGATGACATCATATTTATCATTAGAATTCATTTTTCACTAGGATTATTGCACTTTCGGCTTCATCATATAGTTCAGGTTATGAAATACAGATACAAATGTACTAAAATATTACTAATGAATGCAAAATTATTAATATCTTGAGACTTCTAATTGACCTTCGATTATACGGCGAAGATTACGAAAACATTCCCATCGATTTGATGACATCATATTTATCATTAGAATTCATTTTTCCCTAGGATTATTGCACATTTGTCTTCATCTTATAGTTCAGGTTATGAAATACTGATACAAATGTCGGAAAATATTACTAATGAATGCATAATTATTAATATCTCGAGACTTCTAATTGACCTTCGGTTATACGGCGAAGATTACGAAAAAAATCCCATCGCTTTTGATGACATTATATTTATCATTAGAATTCACTTTTTCACTAGGATTATTGCACATTTGGCTTCATCTTATAGTTCAGGTTATGAAATACAGATACAAATTTAGTAAAATATTACTAATGAATGCATAATTATTAATATCTTGAGACTTCTAATTGACCTTCGGTTATACGGCGAAGATTACGAAAACATTCCCATCGCTTTTGATGACATCATATTTATCATCAGAATTCACTTTTTCACTCGGATTATTGCACATTTGTCTTCATCTTATAGTTCAGGTTATGAAATACAGATACAAATGTAGTAAAATAGTACTAATGAATGCATAATTATTATTATCTTGAGACTTCTAATTGACCATCGGGTATACGGCGAAGATTACGAAAACATTCCCAACGCTTTTGATGACATCATATTTATCATCAGAATTCACTTTTTCACTAGGATTATTGCACATTTGGCTTCATCTTATAATTCAGGTTATGAAATACAGATACAAATGTAGGAAAATATTACTAATGAATGCATAATTATTAATATCTTGAGACTTCTAATTGACATTCGGTTATACGGCGAAGATTACGAAAACATTCCCATCGCTATAGATGACATCATATTTATCATTAGTATTCACATTTTCACTAGTATTATTGCACATTTGTCTTCATCTTATAGTTCAGGTTATGAAATACAGATACAAATGTAGTAAAATATTACTAATGAATGCATAATTATTAATATCTTGAGACTTCTAATTGACATTCGTTTATACGGCGAAGTTTACGAAAACATTCCCATCGCTTTTGATGACATTATATTTATCATTAGAATTCACTTTTTCACTAGGATTATTGCACATTTGGCTTCATCTTATAGTTCAGGTTATGAAATACAGATACAAATTTATAAAATATTACTAATGAATGCCTAATTATTAATATCTTGAGACTTCTAATTGACCTTCGGTTATACGGCGTAGATTACGAAAACATTCCCATCGCTTTTGATGACATCATATTTATCATCAGAATTCACATTTTCACTAGGATTATTGCACATTTGGCTTAATCTTATAGTACAGGTTATGAAATATAGATACAAATGTAGGAAAATATTACTAATGAATGCATAATTATTAATATCTTGAGACTTCTAATTGACATTCGGTTATACGGCGAGGATTACGAAAACATTCCCATCGCTTTTGATGACATTATATTTATCATTATAATTGACTTTTTCACTAGAATTATTGCACATTTGGCTTCATCTTATAGTTCAGGTTATGAAATACCGATACAAATTTGGTAAAATATTACTAATGAATGCCTAATTATTAATATCTTGAGACTTCTAATTGACCTTCGGTTATAAGGCGAAGATAACGAAAACATACACATCGCTTTTGATGGCATCATATTTATCATTAGAATTCACTTTTTCTCTAGGATTATTGCACATTTGGCTTCATCTTATAGTTCAGGTTATGAAATACTGTTACAAATGACGGAAAATATTACTAATGAATGCATAATTTTAATATCTTGTGACTTCTAATTGACCTTCGGTTATACGGCGAAGATTACGAAAACATTCCCATCGCTTTTGATGACATCATATTTATCATTAGAATTCACTTTTTCTATAGGATTATTGCACATTTGGCTTCATCATATAGTTCAGGTTATGAAATACTGATACAAATGTCGGAAAATATTACTAATAAATGCATAATTATTAATATCTTGAGACTTCTAATTGACCTTCGATTATACGGCGAAGATTACGAAAACATTCCCATCGCTTTTGATGACATCATATTTATCATTAGAATTCACTTTTTCTCTAGGATTATTGCACATTTGGCTTCATCTTATAGTTCAGGTTATGAAATACAGATACAAATGTAGTAAAATATTACTAATAAATGCATAATTATTAATATCTTGAGACTTCTAATTGACCTTCGATTATACGGCGTAGATTACGAAAACATTCCCATCGCTTTTGATGACATCATATTTATCATTAGAATTCACTTTTTCTCTAGGATTATTGCACATTTGGCTTCATCTTATAGTTCAGGTTATGAAATACAGATACAAATGTAGTAAAATATTACTAATGAATGCATAATTATTAATATCTTGAGACTTCTAATTGACCTTCGGTTATACGGCGAAGATTACGAAAACATTCCCATCTCTTTTGATGTCATCATATTTATCATTAGAATTCACATTTTCACTAGGATTATTGCACATTTGGCTTCATCTTATAGTTCAGGTTATGAAATACAGATACAAATGTAGTAAAATATTACTAATGAATGCATAATTATTAATATCTTGAGACTTATAATTGACCTTCGGTTGTGCGGCGTAGATTACGAAAACATTCCCATCGCTTTTGATGTCAACATATTTATCATAAGAATTGACTTTTTCACACGGAATATTGCACATTTGTCTTCATCTTATAGTTCAGGTTATGAAATACAGATACAAATGTAGTAAAATATTACTAATGATTGCATAATTATTAATATCTTGAGACTTCTAATTGACCTTCGGTTATACGGCGAAGATTACGAAAACATTCCCATCGATTTGATGACATCATATTTATCATTAGAATTCATTTTTCCCTAGGATTATTGCACATTTGTCTTCATCTTATAGTTCAGGTTATGAAATACAGATAAAAATGTAGTAAAATATTACTAATTAATGCATAATTATTAATATCTTGAGACTTCTAATTGACCTTCGGTTATACGGCGAATATTACGAAAACATACCCATCGCTTTTGATGGCATCATATTTATCATTAGAATTCACTTTTTCTCTAGGATTATTGCACATTTGGCTTCATCTTATAGTTCAGGTTATGAAATACTGTTACAAATGACGGAAAATATTACTAATGAATGCATAATTTTTAATATCTTGAGACTTCTAATTGACCTTCGGTTATACGGCGAAGATTACGAAAACATTCCCATCGCTTTTGATGACATCATATTTATCATTAGAATTCACTTTTTCTATAGTATTATTGCACATTTGGCTTCATCATATAGTTCAGGTAATGAAATACTGATACAAATGTCGGAAAATATTACTAATGAATGCATAATTATTAATATCTTGAGACTTCTAATTGACCTTCGATTATACGGCGAAGATTACGAAAACATTCCCATCGCTTTTGATGACATCATATTTATCATTAGAATTCACTTTTTCTCTAGGATTATTGCACATTTGGCTTCATCTTATAGTTCAGGTTATGAAATACTGATACAAATGTCGGAAAATATTACTAATGAATGCATAATTATTAATATCTCGAGACTTCTAATTGACCTTCGGTTATACGGCGAAGATTACGAAAACATTCCCATCGCTTTTGATGACATCATATTTATCATTTGAATTCAGTTTTGCTCTAGGATTATTGCACTTTTGGCTTCATCTTATAGTTCAGGTTATGAAATACTGATACAAATGTAGTAAAATATTACTAATGAATGCAAAATTATTAATATCTTGAGACATCTAAATGACCTTCGGTTATATGGCGAAGATTACGAAAACATTCCCATCGTTTTTAATGACATCATATTTATCATTAGAATTCACTTTTTCTCTAGGATTATTGCACATTTGGCTTCATCTTATAGTTCAGGTTATGAAATACAGATACAACTGTCGGAAAATATTACTAATGAATGCATAATTATTAATATCTTGAGACTTCTAATTGACCTTCGGTTATACGGTGAAGATTACGAAAACATTCCCATCGCTTTTGATGTCATCATATTTATCATTAGAATTCACTTTTTCACTAGGATTATTGCACATTTGGCTTAATCTTATATTTCAGGTTATGAAATACAGATACAAATGTAGTAAAATATTACTAATGAATGCATAATTATTAATATCTTGAGACTTCTAATTGACCTTCGGTTATACGGCGAAGATTACGAAAACATTCCCATCGATTTTGATGACATCATATTTATCATTAGAATTGACTTTTTCACTCGGATTATTGCACATTTGTCTTCATCTTATAGTTCAGGTCATGAAATACAGATACAAATGAAGTAAAATATTACTAATGAATGCATAATTATTAATATCTTGAGACTTCTAATTGACCTTCGGTTATACGGTGAAGATTACGAAAACATTCCCATCGCTTTTGATGTCATCATATTTATCATTAGAATTCACTTTTTCACTAGGATTATTGCACATTTGGCTTAATCTTATATTTCAGGTTATAAAATACAGATACAAATGTAGTAAAATATTACTAATGAATGCATAATTATTAATATCTTGAGACTTCTAATTGACCTTCGGTTATACGGCGAAGATTACGAAAACATTCCCATCGATTTTGATGACATCATATTTATCATCAGAATTCACATTTTCACTAGGATTATTGCACATTTGGCTTCATCTTATAGTTCAGGTTATGAAATACAGATACAAATGTAGTAAAATATTACTAATGAATGCATAATTATTAATATCTTGAGACTTATAATTGACCTTCGGTTGTACGGCGTAGATTACGAAAACATTCCCATCGCTTTTGATGTCAACATATTTATCATAAGAATTGACTTTTTCACACGGAATATTGCACATTTGTCTTCATCTTATAGTTCAGGTTATGAAATACAGATACAAATGTAGTAAAATATTACTAATGATTGCATAATTATTAATATCTTGAGACTTATAATTGACCTTCGGTTGTACGGCGTAGATTACGAAAACATTCCCATCGCTTTTGATGTCAACATATTTATCATAAGAATTGACTTTTTCACACGGAATATTGCACATTTGTCTTCATCTTATAGTTCAGGTTATGAAATACAGATACAAATGTAGTAAAATATTACTAATGATTGCATAATTATTAATATCTTGAGTCTTCTAATTGACCTTCGGTTATACGGCGAAGATTACGAAAACATTCCCATCGCTTTTGATGACATCATATTTATCATTAGAATTCTTTTTTCACTTGGATTATTGCACTTTTGGCTTCATCATATAGTTCAGGTTATGAAATACAGATAGAAATGTACTAAAATATTACTAATGAATGCAAAATTATTAATATCTTGAGACTTCAAATTGACCTTCGATTATACGGCGAAGATTACGAAAACATTCCCATCGATTTGATGACATCATATTTATCATTAGAATTCATTTTTCCCTAGGATTATTGCACATTTGTCTTCATCTTATAGTTCAGGTTATGAAATACAGATAAAAATGTAGTAAAATATTACTAATTAATGCATAATTATTAATATCTTGAGACTTCTAATTGACCTTCGGTTATACGGCGAATATTACGAAAACATACCCATCGCTTTTGATGGCATCATATTTATCATTAGAATTCACTTTTTCTCTAGGATTATAGCACATTTGGCTTCATCTTATAGTTCAGGTTATGAAATACTGTTACAAATGACGGAAAATATTACTAATGAATGCATAATTTTTAATATCTTGAGACTTCTAATTGACCTTCGGTTATACTTCGAAGATTACGAAAACATTCCCATCGCTTTTGATGACATCATATTTATCATTAGAATTCACTTTTTCTATAGTATTATTGCACATTTGGCTTCATCATATAGTTCAGGTAATGAAATACTGATACAAATGTCGGAAAATATTACTAATGAATGCATAATTATTAATATCTTGAGACTTCTAATTGACCTTCGATTATACGGCGAAGATTACGAAAACATTCCCATCGCTTTTGATGACATCATATTTATCATTAGAATTCACTTTTTCTCTAGGATTATTGCACATTTGGCTTCATCTTATAGTTCAGGTTATGAAATACTGATACAAATGTCGGAAAATATTACTAATGAATGCATAATTATTAATATCTTGAGACTTCTAATTGACCTTCGGTTAAACGGCGTAGATTACGAAAACATTCCCATCGCTTTTGATGACATCATATTTATCATTAGAATTAACTTTCTCTCTAGGATTATTACACATTTGGCTTCATCATATAGTTCAGGTTATGAAATACTGATACAAATGTCGGAAAATATTACTAATGAATGCATAATTATTAATATCTTGAGACTTCTAATTGACCTTCGGTTATACGGCGGAAATTACGAAAACATTCCCATCACTTATGATGACATCATATTTATAATTAGAATAAACTTTTTCTCTAGGATTATTGCACATTTGGCTTCATTTTATAGTTCAGGTTATGAAATACTGATACAAATGTCGGAAAATATTACTAACGAATGCATAATTATTAATATCTTGAGACTTCTAAGTGACCTTCAGTTATACGGCGAAGATTACGAAAACATTCCCATCGCTTTTGATGACATCATATTTATCATTAGAATTCTCTTTTTCTCTAGGATTATTGCACATTTGGCTTCATGTTATAGTTCAGGTTATGAAATACTGATACAAATGTCGGAAAATATTACTAATGAATGCATAATTATTAATGTCTTGAGACTTCTAATTGACCTTCGGTTATACGGCGAAGATTACGAAAACATTCCCATCGCTTTTGATGACATCATATTTATCATTAGAATCCAATTTTCTCTAGGATTATTGCACATTTGGCTTCATCTTATAGTTCAGTTTATGAAATACTGATACAAATTTCGGAAAATATTACTAATGAATGCATAATTATTAATATCTTGAGACTTCTAATTCACCTTCGGTTATACGGCGAAGATTACGAAAACATTCCCATCACTTTTGATGACATCATATTTATCATTAGAATTCACTTTTTCAATAGGATTATTGCACATGTAGCTTCATCTTATAGTTCAGGTTATGAAATACAGATACAAATGTAGTAAAATATTACTAATGAATGCATAATTATTAATATCTTGAGACTTCTAATTGACCTTCGTTTATACGGCGAAGATTACGAAAACATTCCCATCGCTTTTGATGACATCATATTTATCATTAGAATTCACTTTTTCACTAGGATTATTGCACATTTGTCTTCATCTTATAGTACAGGTTATGAAATTCAGATACAAATGTAGTAAAATGTTACTAATGAACGCATAATTATTAATATAATGTGACTTCTAATTGACCTTCGTTTATACGGCGAAGATTACGAAAACATTCCCATCGCTTTTGATGACATCATATTTATCATTAGAATTCATTTTTTCTCTAGGATTATTGCACATTTGGCTTCATCTTATAGTTCAGGTTATGAAATACTGATACAAATGTCGGAAAATATTACTAATGAATGCATAATTATTAATATCTCGAGACTTCTAATTGACCTTCGGTTATACGGCGAAGATTACGAAAACATTCCCATCGCTTTTGATGACATCATATTTATCATTTGAATTCAGTTTTGCTCTAGGATTATTGCACATTTGGCTTCATCTTATAGTTCAGGTTATGAAATACTGATACAAATGTAGTAAAATATTACTAATGAATGCATAATGATTAATATCTTGAGACTTCTAATTGACCTTCGGTTATACGGCGAAGATTACGAAAACATTCCCATCGCTTTTGAAGACATCATATTTATCATTAGAATTCACTTTTTCACTAGGATTATTGCACATTTGTCTTCATCTTATAGTTCAGGTTATGAAATTCAGATACAAATGTAGTAAAATATTACTAATGAATGCATAATTATTAATATAATGTGATTCTAATTGACCCTCGTTTATACGGCGAAGATTACGAAAACATTCCCATCGCTTTTGATGACATCATATTTATCATTAGAATCCACTTTTTCTCTAGGATTATTGCACATTTGGCTTCATTTTATATTTCAGGTTATGAAATACTGATACAAATGTCGGAAAATATTACTAACGAATGCATAATAATTAATATCTTGAGACTTCTAAGTGACCTTCAGTTATACGGCGAAGATTACGAAAACATTCCCATCGCTTTTGATGACATCATATTTATCATTAGAATTCTCTTTTTCTCTAGGATTATTGCACATTTGGCTTCATGTTATAGTTCAGGTTATGAAATACTGATACAAATGTAGTAAAATGTTACTAATGAATGCATAATTATTAATATAATGTGACTTCTAAATGACCTTCGTTTATACGGCGAAGATTACGAAAACATTCGCATCGCTTTTGATGACATCATATTTATCATTAGAATTAACTTTCTCTCTAGGATTATTACACATTTGTCTTCATCTTATAGTTCAGGTTATGAAATACTGATACAAATGTCGGATAATATTACTAACGAATGCATAATTATTAATATCTTGAGACTTCTAAGTGACCTTCAGTTATACGGCGAAGATTACGAAAACATTCCCATCGCTTTTGATGACATCATATTTAATATTAGAATTCAATTTTCTCTAGGATTATTGCACATTTGGCTTCATCTTATAGTTCAGTTTATGAAATACTGATACAAATGTCGGAAAATATTACTAATGAATGCATAATTATTAAAATCTTGAGACTTCTAATTTACCTTCGGTTATACGGCGAAGATCACGAAAACATTCTCATCGCTTTTGATAACATCATATTTATCATTAGAATTCACTTTTTCACTAGGATTATTGCACATTTGGCTTCATCTTATAGTTCAGGTTATGAAATACTGATACAAATGTCGGAATATATTACTAATGAATGCAAAATTATTAATATCTTGAGACTTCTAATTGACTTTCGGTTATAAAGCGAAGATTACGAAAACATTACCATTGCTTTTGATGACATCATATTTATCATTAGAATTCACTTTGTCACTAGGATTATTGCACATTTGTCTTCAACTTATAGTTCAGTTTATGAAATACACATACAAATGTATAAAATATTACTAATGAATGCATAATTATTAATATAATGAGACTTCTAATTGACATTCGGTCATACGGCGAAGATTACGAAAACATACCCATCGCTTTTGATGACATCATATTTATCATTAGAATTCACTTTTTCTCTAGGATTATTGCACATTTGGCTTCATCTTATAGTTCAGGTTATGAAATACTGATACAAATGTAGTAAAATATTACTAATGAATGTATAATTATTAATAACTTGAGTCATCTAATTGACCTTCGTTTATACGGCGAAGATTACGAAAACATTCCCATCGCTTTTGATGACATCATATTTATCATTAGAATTCACTTTTTCACTAGGATTATTGCACATTTGGCTTCATCTTATAGTTCAGGTTATGAAATACTGATACAAATGTCGGAAAATATTACTAATGAATGCATAATTATTAATATCTTGAGACTTCTAATTGACCTTCGGTTATACGGCGGAGATTACGAAAACATTCACATCACTTTTGATGACATCATATTTATCATTAGAATTCACTTTTTCACTAGGATTATTGCACATTTGTCTTCATCTTATAGTACAGGTTATGAAATTCAGATACAAATGTAGTAAAATGTTACTAATGAATGCATAATTATTAATATAATGTGACTTCTAATTGACCTTCGTTTATACGGCGAAGATTACGAAAACATTCGCATCGCTTTTGATGACATCATATTTATCATTAGAATTCACTTTTTCTCTAGGATTATTGCACATTTGGCTTCATTTTATAGCTAAGTTTATGAAATACTGATACAAATGTCGGAAAATATTACTAATGAATGCATAATTATTAATATCTTGAGACTTCTAATTGACCTTCGGTTATACGGCGTAGATTACGAAAACATTCCCATCGCTTTTGATGACATCATATTTATCATTAGACTTAACTTTCTCTCTAGGATTATTACACATTTGGCTTCATCTTATAGTTCAGTTTATGCAATACTGATACAAATGTCGGAAAATATTACTAAGGAATGCATAATTATTAATATCTTGAGACTTCTAAGTGACCTTCAGTTATACGGCGAAGATTACGAAAACATTCCCATCGCTTTTGATGACATCATATTTAATATTAGAATTCAATTTTCTCTAGGATTATTGCACATTTGGCTTCATCTTATAGTTCAGTTTATGAAATACTGATACAAATGTCGGAAAATATTACTAATGAATGCATAATTATTAATATCTTGAGACTTCTAATTCACCATCGGTTATACGGCGAAGATTACGAAAACATTCCCATCGCTTTTGATGACATCATATTTATCATTAGAATTCACTTTTTCACTAGGATTATTGCACATTTGTCTTCATCTTATAGTTCAGGTTATGAAATACAGATACAAATGTAGTAAAATATTACTAATGAATGCATAATTATTAATATAATGAGACTTCTAATTGACATTCGGATATACGGCGAAGATTACGAAAACATTCCCATCGCTTTTGATGACGTCATATTTATCATTAGAATTCACTTTTTCACTAGGATTATTGCACATTTGGCTTCATCTTATAGTTCAGGTTATGAAATACTGATACAAATGTCGGAATATATTACTAATGAATGCATAATTATTAATATCTTGAGACTTCTAATTGACTTTCGGTTATAAAGCGAAGATTACGAAAACATTCCCATCGCTTTTGATGACATCATATTTATCATTAGAATTCACTTTTTCACTAGGATTATTGCACATTTGTCTTCATCTTATTGTTCAGGTTATGAAATTCAGATACAAATGAAGTAAAATATTACTAATGAATGCATAATTATTAATATCTTGAGATTCTTATTGACCTTCGGTTTTACGGCGAAGATTACGAAAACATTCCCATCGCTTTTGATGACATCATATTTATCATTAGAATTCACTTTTTCACTAGGATTATTGCACATTTGTCTTCATCTTATTGTTCAGGTTATGAAATTCAGATACAAATGTAGTAACATATTACTAATGAATGCATAATTATTAATATCATGAGACTTCTATTTGACATTCGGTTATACGGCGAAGATTATGAAAACATTACCATCCCTTTTGATGACATCATATTTATCACTAGAATTCACTTTTTCACTAGGATTATTGCACATTTGTCTTCAACTTATAGTTCAGTTTATGAAATACACATACAAATGTAGTAAAATATTACTAATGAATGCATAATTATTAATATTATGAGACTCCTAATTGACATTCGGTCATACGGCGAAGATTACGAAAACATACCCATCGCTTTTGATGACATCACATTTATCATTAGAATTCACATTTTCTCTTGGATTATTGCACATTTGGCTTCATTTTATAGTTCAGGTTATGAAATACTGATACAAATGTCGGAAAATATTACTAATGAAAGAATAATTATTAATATCTTGAGACTTCTAATTGACCTTCGTTTATACGGCGAAGATTACGAAAACATTCCCATCGCTTTTGATGACATCATATTTATCATTAGAATTCACTTTTTCACTAGGATTATTGCACATTTGTCTTCATCTTATAGTTCAGGTTATGAAATTCAGATACAAATGAAGTAAAATATTACTAATGAATGCATAATTATTAATATCTTGAGATTCTTATTGACCTTCGGTTTTACGGCGAAGATTACGAAAACATTCCCATCGCTTTTGATGACATCATATTTATCATTAGAATTCACTTTTCCACTAGGATTATTGCATATTTGGCTTCATTTTATAGTTCAGTTTATGCAATACTGATACAAATGTCGGAAAATATTACTAATGAATGCATAATTATTAATATCTTGAGACTTCTAATTGACCTTCGGTTATACGGCGGAGATTACGAAAACATTCACATCACTTTTGATGACATCATATTTATCATTAGAATTCACTTTTTCACTAGGATTATTGCACATTTGTCTTCATCTTATAGTTCAGGTTATGAAATTTAAATACAAATGTAGTAAAATATTACTAATGAATGCATAATTATTAATATAATGTGACTTCTAATTGACCTTCGTTTATACGGCGAAGATTACGAAAACATTCCAATCGCTTTTGATGACATCATATTTATCATTAGAATTCACTTTTTCTCTAGGATTATTGCACATTTGGCTTCATTTTATAGTTCAGTTTATGAAATACTGATACAAATGTCGGAAAATATTACTAATGAATGCATAATTATTAATATCTTGAGACTTCTAATTGACCTTCGGTTATACGGCGTAGATTACGTAAACATTCCCATCGCTTTTGATGACATCATATTTATCATTAGAATTAACTTTCTCTCTAGGATTATTACACATTTGGCTTCATCTTATAGTTCAGGTTATGAAATACTGATACAAATGTCGGAAAATATTACTAACGAATGCATAATTATTAATATCTTGAGACTTCTAAGTGACCTTCAGTTATACGGCGAAGATTACGAAAACATTCCCATCGCTTTTGATGACATCATATTTAATATTAGAATTCAATTTTCTCTAGGATTATTGCACATTTGGCATCATCTTATAGTTCAGTTTATGAAATACTGATACAAATGTCGGAAAATATTACTAATGAATGCATAATTATTAATATCTTGAGACTTCTAATTCACCTTCGGTTATACGGCGAAGATGACGAAAACATTCCCATCACTTTTGATGACATCATATTTATCATTTGAATTCACTTTTTCTCTAGGATTATTGCACATTTGGCTTCATCTTATAGTTCAGGTTATGAAATACTGATACAAATGTAGTAAAATATTACAAATGAATGCATAATGATTAATATCTTGAGACTTCTAATTGACCTTCGGTTATACGGCGAAGATTACGAAAACATTCCCATCGCTTTTGAAGACATCATATTTATCATTAGAATTCACTTTTTCACTAGGATTATTGCACATTTGTCTTCATATATAGTTCAGGTTATGAAATTCAGATACAAATGTAGTAAAATATTACTAATGAATGCATAATTATTAATATAATGTGATTCTAATTGACCCTCGTTTATACGGCGAAGATTACGAAAACATTCCCATCGCTTTTGATGACATCATATTTATCATTAGAATCCACTTTTTCTCTAGGATTATTGCACATTTGGCTTCATTTTATAGTTCAGGTTATGAAATACTGATACAAATGTCGGAAAATATTACTAACGAATGCATAATAATTAATATCTTGAGACTTCTAAGTGACCTTCAGTTATACGGCGAAGATTACGAAAACATTCCCATCGCTTTTGATGACATCATATTCATCATTAGAATTCTCTTTTTCTCTAGGATTATTGCACATTTGGCTTCATGTTATAGTTCAGGTTATGAAATACTGATACAAATGTCGGAAAATATTACTAATGAATGCATAATTATTAATATCTTGAGACTTCTAATTCACCTTCGGTTATACGGCGAAGATTACGAAAACATTCCCATCACTTTTGATGACATCATATTTATCATTAGAATTCACTTTTTCACTAGGATTTTTGCACATGTAGCTTCATCTTATAGTTCAGGTTATGAAATACTAATACAAATGTAGTAAAATGTTACTAATGAATGCATAATTATTAATATAATGTGACTTCTAAATGACCTTTGTTTATACGGCGAAGATTACGAAAACATTCGCATCGCTTTTGATGACATCATATTTATCATTAGAATTAACTTTCTCTCTAGGATTATTACACATTTGTCTTCATCTTATAGTTCAGGTTATGAAATACTGATACAAATGTCGGATAATATTACTAACGAATGCATAATTATTAATATCTTGAGACTTCTAAGTGACCTTCAGTTATACGGCGAAGATTACGAAAACATTCCCATCGCTTTTGATGACATCATATTTAATATTAGAATTCAATTTTCTCTAGGATTATTGCACATTTGGCTTCATCTTATAGTTCAGTTTATGAAATACTGATACAAATGTCGGAAAATATTACTAATGAATGCATAATTATTAAAATCTTGAGACTTCTAATTGACCTTCGGTTATACGGCGAAGATCACGAAAACATTACCATCGCTTTTGATGACATCATATTTATCATTAGAATTTACTTTTTCACTAGGATTATTGCACATTTGTCTTCAACTTATAGTTCAGTTTATGAAATACTGATACAAATGTAGTAAAATATTACTAATGAATGCATAATTATTAATATAATGAGACTTCTAATTGACATTCGGTCATACGGCGAAGATTACGAAAACATACCCATCGCTTTTGATGACATCATATTTATCATTAGAATTCACTTTTTCTCTAGGATTATTGCACATTTGGCTTCATCTTATAGTTCAGGTTATGAAATACTGATACAAATGTAGTAAAATATTACTAATGAATGTATAATTATTAATAACTTGAGTCATCTAATTGACCTTCGTTTATACGGCGAAGATTACGAAAACATTCCCATCGCTTTTGTTGACATCATATTTATCATTAGAATTCACTTTTCCACTAGGATTATTGCACATTTGGCTTCATCTTATAGTTCAGGTTATGAAATACTGATACAAATGTCGGAAAATATTACTAATGAATGCATAATTATTAATATCTTGAGACTTCTAATTGACATTCGGTTATACGGCGGAGATTACGAAAACATTCACATCACTTTTGATGACATCATATTTATCATTAGAATTCACTTTTTCACTAGGATTATTGCACATTTGTCTTCATCTTATAGTACAGGTTATGAAATTCAGATACAAATGTAGTAAAATGTTACTAATGAATGCATAATTATTAATATAATGTGACTTCTAATTGACCTTCGTTTATACGGCGAAGATTACGAAAACATTCGCATCGCTTTTGATGACATCATATTTATCATTAGAATTCACTTTTTCTCTAGGATTATTGCACATTTGGCTTCATTTTATAGCTAAGTTTATGAAATACTGATACAAATGTCGGAAAATATTACTAATGAATGCATAATTATTAATATCTTGAGACTTCTAATTGACCTTCGGTTATACGGCGTAGATTACGAAAACATTCCCATCGCTTTTGATGACATCATATTTATCATTAGACTTAACTTTCTCTCTAGGATTATTACACATTTGGCTTCATCTTATAGTTCAGTTTATGCAATACTGATACAAATGTCGGAAAATATTACTAAGGAATGCATAATTATTAATATCTTGAGACTTCTAAGTGACCTTCAGTTATACGGCGAAGATTACGAAAACATTCCCATCGCTTTTGATGACATCATATTTAATATTAGAATTCAATTTTCTCTAGGATTATTGCACATTTGGCTTCATCTTATAGTTCAGTTTATGAAATACTGATACAAATGTCGGAAAATATTACTAATGAATGCATAATTATTAATATCTTGAGACTTCTAATTCACCATCGGTTATACGGCGAAGATTACGAAAACATTCCCATCACTTTTGATGACATCATATTTATCATTAGAATTCACTTTTTCACTAGGTTTATTGCACATGTAGCTTCATCTTATAGTTCAGGTTATGAAATACTAATACAAATGTCTTAAAATGTTACTAATGAATGCATAATTATTAATATCTTGAGACTTATAATTGACCTTCGGTATACGGCGAAGATTACGAAAACATTCCCATCGCTTTTGATGACATCATATTTATCATTAGAATTCACTTTTTCACTAGGATTATTGCACATTTGTCTTCATCTTCTAGTTCAGGTTATGAAATACAGATACAAATGTAGTAAAATATTACTAATGAATGCATAATTATTAATATAATGAGACTTCTAATTGACATTCGGATATACGGCGAAGATTACGAAAACATTCCCATCGCTTTTGATGACATCATATTTATCATTAGAATTCACTTTTTCACTAGGATTATTGCACATTTGGCTTCATCTTATAGTTCAGGTTATGAAATACTGATACAAATGTCGGAATATATTACTAATGAATGCATAATTATTAATATCTTGAGACTTCTAATTGACTTTCGGTTATAAAGCGAAGATTACGAAAACATTCCCATCGCTTTTGATGACATCATATTTATCATTAGAATTCACTTTTTCACTAGGATTATTGCACATTTGTCTTCATCTTATTGTTCAGGTTATGAAATACAGATACAAATGTAGTAACATATTACTAATGAATGCATAATTATTAATATCATGAGACTTCTATTTGACATTCGGTTATACGGCGAAGATTATGAAAACATTACCATCGCTTTTGATGACATCATATTTATCACTAGAATTCACTTTTTCACTAGGATTATTGCACATTTGTCTTCAACTTATAGTTCAGTTTATGAAATACACATACAAATGTAGTAAAATATTACTAATGAATGCATAATTATTAATATTATGAGACTTCTAATTGACATTCGGTCATACGGCGAAGATTACGAAAACATACCCATCGCTTTTGATGACATCATATTTATCATTAGAATTCACATTTTCTCTTGGATTATTGCACATTTGGCTTCATTTTATAGTTCAGGTTATGAAATACTGATACAAATGTCGGAAAATATTACTAATGAAAGAATAATTATTAATATCTTGAGACTTCTAATTGACCTTCGTTTATACGGCGAAGATTACGAAAACATTCCCATCGCTTTTGATGACATCATATTTATCATTAGAATTCACTTTTTCACTAGCATTATTGCACATTTGTCTTCATCTTATAGTTCAGGTTTATGCAATACTGATACAAATGTCGGAAAATATTACTAATGAATGCATAATTATTAATATCTTGAGACTTCTAATTGACCTTCGGTTATACGGCGGAGATTACGAAAACATTCACATCACTTTTGATGACATCATATTTATCATTAGAATTCACTTTTTCACTAGGATTATTGCACATTTGTCTTCATCTTATAGTTCAGGTTATGAAATTTAAATACAAATGTAGTAAAATATTACTAATGAATGCATAATTATTAATATAATGTGACTTCTAATTGACCTTCGTTTATACGGCGAAGATTACGAAAACATTCCAATCGCTTTTGATGACACCATATTTATCATTAGAATTCACTTTTTCTCTAGGATTATTGCACATTTGGCTTCATTTTATAGTTCAGGTTATGAAATACTGATACAAATGTCGGAAAATATTACTAATGAATGCATAATTATTAATATCTTGAGACTTCTAATTGACCTTCGGTTATACGGCGTAGATTTCGTAAACATTCCCATCGCTTTTGATGACATCATATTTATCATTAGAATTAACTTTCTCTCTAGGATTATTACACATTTGGCTTCATCTTATAGTTCAGGTTATGAAATACTGATACAAATGTCGGAAAATATTACTAACGAATGCATAATTATTAATATCTTGAGACTTCTAAGTGACCTTCAGTTATACGGCGAAGATTACGAAAACATTCCCATCGCTTTTGATGACATCATATTTAATATTAGAATTCAAATTTCTCTAGGATTATTGCACATTTGGCTTCATCTTATAGTTCAGTTTATGAAATACTGATACAAATGTCGGAAAATATTACTAATGAATGCATAATTATTAATATCTTGAGACTTCTAATTCACCTTCGGTTATACGGCGAAGATGACGAAAACATTCCCATCACTTTTGATGACATCATATTTATCATTAGAATTCACTTTTTCACTAGGATTATTGCACATTTGTCTTCATCTTATTGTTCAGGTTATGAAATACAGATACAAATGTAGTAACATATTACTAATGAATGCATAATTATTAATATCTTGAGACTTCTAATTGACATTCGGATATACGGCGAAGACTACGAAAACATTCCCATCGCTTTTGATGACATCATATTTATCATTAGAATTCACTTTTTCACTAGGATTATTGCACATTTGGCTTCATCTTATAGTTCAGGTTATGAAATACTGATACAAATGTCGGAATATATTACTAATGAATGCATAATTATTAATATCTTGAGACTTCTAAATGACTTTCGGTTATAAAGCGAAGATTACGAAAACATTCCCATCGCTTTTGATGACATCATATTTATCATTAGAATTCACTTTTTCACTAGGATTATTGCACATTTGTCTTCATCTTATTGTTCAGGTTATGAAATACAGATACAAATGTAGTAATATATTACTAATGAATGCATAATTATTAATATCATGAGACTTCTAATTGACATTCGGTTATACGGCGAAGATTATGAAAACATTACCATCGCTTTTGATGACATCATATTTATCACTAGAATTCACTTTTTCACTAGGATTATTGCACATTTGTCTTCAACTTATAGTTCAGTTTATGAAATACACATACAAATGTAGTAAAATATTACTAATGAATGCATAATTATTAATATAATGAGACTTCTAATTGACATTCAGTCATACGGCGAAGATTACGAAAACATACCCATCGCTTTTGATGACATCATATTTATCATTAGAATTCACTTTTTCTCTAGGATTATTGCACATTTGGCTTCATTTTATAGTTCAGGTTATGAAATACTGATACAAATGTCGGAAAATATTACTAATGAAAGAATAATTATTAATATCTTGAGACTTCTAATTGACCTTCGTTTATACGGCGAAGATTACGAAAACGTTCCCATCGCTTTTGATGACATCATATTTATCATTAGAATTCACTTTTTCACTAGGATTATTGCACATTTGGCTTCATCTTATAGTTCAGGTTATGAAATACTGATACAAATGTCGGAAAATATTACTAATGAATGCATAATTATTAATATCTTGAGACTTCTAATTGACTTTCGGTTATAAAGCGAAGATTACGAAACCATTCCCATCGCTTTTGATGACATCATATTTATCATTAGAATTCACTTTTTCACTAGGATTATTGCACATTTGTCTTCATCTTATAGTTCAGGTTATGAAATTCAGATACAAATGTAGTAAAATATTACTAATGAATGCATAATTATTAATATCTTGAGATTCTTATTGACCTTCGGTTTTACGGCGAAGATTACGAAAACATTCCCATCGCTTTTGATGACATCATATTTATCATTAGAATTCACTTTTTCTCTAGGATTATTGCACATTTGGCTTCATTTTATAGTTAAGGTTATGAAATACTGATACAAATGTCGGAAAATATTACTAATGAATGCATAATTATTAATATCTTGAGATTACTAATTGACCTTCGTTTATACGGCGAAGATGACGAAAACATTCCCATCGCTTTTGATGACATCATATTTATCATTAGAATTCACTTTTTCACTAGGATTATTGCACATTTGGCTTCATCTTATAGTTCAGGTTATGACATACTGATACAAATGTCGGAATATATTACAAATGAATGCATAATTATTAATATCTTGAGACTTCTGATTGACTTTCGGTTATAAAGCGAAGATTACGAAAACATTCCCATCGCTTTTGATGACATCATATTTATCATTAGAATTCACTTTTTCACTAGGATTATTGCACATTTGTCTTCATCTTATTGTTCAGGTTATGAAATACAGTTACAAATGTAGTAACATATTACTAATGAATGCATAATTATTAATATCATGAGACTTCTAATTGACATTCGGTTATACCGCGAAGATTATGAAAACATTACCATCGCTTTTGATGACATCATATTTATCACTGGAATTCACTTTTTCTCTAGGATTATTGCACATTTGTCTTCAACTTATAGTTCAGTTTATGAAATACACATACAAATGTAGTAAAATATTACTAATGAATGCATAATTATTAATATAATGAGACTTCTAATTGACATTCGGTTATACGGCGAAGATTACGAAAACATACCCATCGCTTTTGATGACATCATATTTATCATAAGAATTCACTTTTTCACTGGGATTATTGTACATTTGGCTTCATCTTATAGTTCAGGTTATGAAATACTGATACAAATGTCCGGAAATTTTACTAATGAATGCATAATTATTAATATCTTGAGACTTCTAATTGACCTTCGTTTATACGGCGAAGATTACGAAAACATTCCCATCGCTTTTGATGACATCATATTTATCATTAGAATTCACTTTCTCTCTAGGATTATTACACATTTGGCTTCATCTTATAGTTCAGGTTATGAAATACTGATACAAATGTCGGAAAATATTTCTAATGAATGCCTAATTATTAATAACTTGAGACTTCTAATTGACCTTCGGTTATACGGCGGAGATTACGAAAACATTCCCATCACTTTTGATGACATCATATTTATAATTAGAATACACTTTTTCTCTCGGATTATTGCACATATGTCTTCATATTATAGTTCAGGTTATGAAATACTGATACAAATGTCGGAAAATATTACTAATGAATGCATAATTATTAATATCTTGAGACTTCTAATTGACCTTCGGTTATACGGCGAAGATTACGAAAACATTCCCATCGCTTTTGATGATATGATATTTATCATTAGAATTCACTTTTTCTCTAAGATTATTGCACATTTGGCTTCATCTTATAGTTCAGGTTATGAAATACTGATACAAATGTCGGAAAATATTACTAACGAATGCATAATTATTAATATCTTGATACTTCTAATTGAGATTCGGTTATACGGCGAAGATTACGAAAACATTCCCATCGCTTTTGATGACATCATATTTATCATTAGAATTCACTTTTACTCTAGGATTATTGCACATTTGGCTTCATCTTATAGTTCAGATTATGAAATACTGATACAAATCTCGGAAAATATTACTAATGAATGCATAATTATTAATATCTTGAGACTTCTAATTGAGCTTCGGTTATACGGCGAAGATTACGAAAACATTCCCATCGCTTTTGATGACATCATATTTATCATTAGAATTCACATTTTTCTAGGATTATTGCACATTTGGCTTAATCTTATAGTTCAGGTTATGAAATACTGATACAAATGTCGGAAAATATTACTAAGGAATGCATAATTATTAATATCTTGAGACTTCTAATTGACCTTCGGTTATACGGCGAAGATTACGAAAACATTCCCATCGCTTTTGATGACATCATATTTATCATTAGAATTCACTTTTTCTCTAGGATTATTGCACATTTGGCTTCATTTTATAGTTCAGGTTATGAAATACTGATACAAATGTCGGAAAAAATTACTAATGAATGCATAATTATTAATATCTTGAGACTTCTAATTGACCTTCGCTTATACGGCGAAGATTACGAAAACATTCCCATAGCTTTTGATGACATCATATTTATCATTAGAATTCACTTTTTCCCTATGATTATTGCACATTTGGCTTCATCTTATAGTTCAGGTTGTGAAATACTGATACAAATGTAGTAAAATATTACTAATGAATGCATAATTATTAATATAATGAGAATTCTAATTGACATTCGGTTATACGGCGAAGATTACGAAAACATTCCCATCGCTTTTGATGACATCATATTTATCATTAGAATTCACTTTTTCTCTAGGATTATTGCACATTTGGCTTCATCTCATAGTTCAGGTTATGAAATACTGATACAAATGTCGGAAAATATTACTAATGAATGCATAATTATTAATATCTTGAGACTTCTAATTGACCTTCGGTTATACGGCGAAGATTACGAAAAAATTCCCATCGCTTTTGATGACATCATATTTATCATTAGAATTCACTTTTTCTCTAGGATTATTGCACATTTGGCTTCATTTTATAGTTCAGGTTATGAAATACTGATACAAATGTCGGAAAAAATTACTAATGAATGCATAATTATTAATATCTTGAGACTTCTAATTGACCTTCGGTTATACGGCGAAGATTACGAAAACATTCCCATCGCTTTTGATGACATCATATTTATCATTAGAATTCACTTTTTCCCTATGATTATTGCACATTTGGCTTCATCTTATAGTTCAGGTTATGAAATACTGATAGAAATGTAGTAAAATATTACTAATGAATGCATAATTATTAATAGAATGAGACTTCTAATTGACATTCGGTTATACGGCGAAGATTACGAAAACATTCCCATCGCTTTTGATGACATCATATTTATCATTAGAATTCACTTTTTCTCTAGGATTATTGCATATTTGGCTTCATTTTATAGTTCAGGTTATGAAATACTGATACAAATGTCGGAAAATATTACTAATGAAAGAATAATTATTAATATCTTGAGACTTCTAATTGACCTTCGTTTATACGGCGAAGATTACGAAAACATCCCCATCGCTTTTGATGACATCATATTTATCATAAGAATTCACTTTTCACTGGGATTATTGTACATTTGGCTTCATCTTATAGTTCAGGTTATGAAATACTGATACAAATGTCCGGAAATTTTACTAATGAATGCATAATTATTAATATCTTGAGACTTCTAATTGACCTTCGTTTATACGGCGAAGATTACGAAAACATTCCCATCGCTTTTGATTACATCATATTTATCATTAGAATTCACTTTCTCTCTAGGATTATTACACATTTGGCTTCATCTTATAGTTCAGGTTATGAAATACTGATACAAATGTCGGAAAATATTTCTAATGAATGCCTAATTATTAATAACTTGAGACTTCTAATTGACCTTCGGTTATACGGCGGAAATTACGAAAACATTCCCATCACTTTTGATGACATCATATTTATAATTAGAATACACTTTTTCTCTCGGATTATTGCACATATGGCTTCATATTATAGTTCAGGTTATGAAATACTGATACAAATGTCGGAAAATATTACTAATGAATGCATAATTATTAATATCTTGAGACTTCTAATTGACCTTCGGTTATACGGCGAAGATTACGAAAACATTCCCATCGCTTTTGATGATATGATATTTATCATTAGAATTCACTTTTTCTCTAAGATTATTGCACATTTGGCTTCATCTTATAGTTCAGGTTATGAAATACTGATACAAATGTCGGAAAATATTACTAACGAATGCATAATTATTAATATCTTGATACTTCTAATTGAGATTCGGTTATACGGCGAAGATTACGAAAACATTCCCATCGCTTTTGATGACATCATATTTATCATTAGAATTCACTTTTACTCTAGGATTATTGCACATTTGGCTTCATCTTATAGTTCAGATTATGAAATACTGATACAAATCTCGGAAAATATTACTAATGAATGCATAATTATTAATATCTTGAGACTTCTAATTGACCTTCGGTTATACGGCGAAGATTACGAAAACATTCCCATCGCTTTTGATGACATCATATTTATCATTAGAATTCACATTTTTCTAGGATTATTGCACATTTGGCTTAATCTTATAGTTCAGGTTATGAAATACTGATACAAATGTCGGAAAATATTACTAAGGAATGCATAATTATTAATATCTTGAGACTTCTAATTGACCTTCGGTTATACGGCGAAGATTACGAAAACATTCCCATCGCTTTTGATGACATCATATTTATCATTAGAATTCACTTTTTCTCTAGGATTATTGCACATTTGGCTTCATTTTATAGTTCAGGTTATGAAATACTGATACAAATGTCGGAAAAAATTACTAATGAATGCATAATTATTAATATCTTGAGACTTCTAATTGACCTTCGCTTATACGGCGAAGATTACGAAAACATTCCCATAGCTTTTGATGACATCATATTTATCATTAGAATTCACTTTTTCCCTATGATTATTGCACATTTGGCTTCATCTTATAGTTCAGGTTGTGAAATACTGATACAAATGTAGTAAAATATTACTAATGAATGCATAATTATTAATATAATGAGAATTCTAATTGACATTCGGTTATACGGCGAAGATTACGAAAACATTCCCATCGCTTTTGATGACATCATATTTATCATTAGAATTCACTTTTTCTCTAGGATTATTGCACATTTGGCTTCATCTCATAGTTCAGGTTATGAAATACTGATACAAATGTCGGAAAATATTACTAATGAATGCATAATTATTAATATCTTGAGACTTCTAATTGACCTTCGGTTATACGGCGAAGATTACGAAAAAATTCCCATCGCTTTTGATGACATCATATTTATCATTAGAATTCACTTTTTCTCTAGGATTATTGCACATTTGGCTTCATTTTATAGTTCAGGTTATGAAATACTGATACAAATGTCGGAAAAAATTACTAATGAATGCATAATTATTAATATCTTGAGACTTCTAATTGACCTTCGGTTATACGGCGAAGATTACGAAAACATTCCCATCGCTTTTGATGACATCATATTTATCATTAGAATTCACTTTTTCCCTATGATTATTGCACATTTGGCTTCATCTTATAGTTCAGGTTATGAAATACTGATAGAAATGTAGTAAAATATTACTAATGAATGCATAATTATTAATATAATGAGACTTCTAATTGACATTCGGTTATACGGCGAAGATTACGAAAACATTCCCATCGCTTTTGATGACATCATATTTATCATTAGAATTCACTTTTTCTCTAGGATTATTGCATATTTGGCTTCATTTTATAGTTCAGGTTATGAAATACTGATACAAATGTCGGAAAAAATTACTAATGAATGCATAATTATTAATATCTTGAGACTTCTAATTGACCTTCGGTTATACGGCGAAGATTACGAAAACATTCCCATCGCTTTTGATGACATCATATTTATCATTAGAATTCACTTTTTCTCTAGGATTATTGCACATTTGGCTTCATTTTATAGTTCAGGTTATGAAATACTGATACAAATGTCGGAAAAAATTACTAATGAATGCATAATTATTAATATCTTGAGACTTCTAATTGACCTTCGGTTATACGGCGAAGATTACGAAAACATTCCCATCGCTTTTGATGACATCATATTTAACATAAGAATTCACTTTTTCCCTATGATTATTGCACATGTGGCTTCATCTTATAGTTCAGGTTATGAAATACTGATACAAATGTAGTAAAATATTACTAATGAATGCATAATTATTAATATAATGAGACTTCTAATTGACATTCGGTTATACGGCGAAGATTACGAAAACATTCCCATCGATTTTGATGACATCATATTTATCATTAGAATTCACTTTTTCACTAGGATTATTGCACATTTTTCTTCATCTTATAGTTCAGGTTATGAAATTCAGATACAAATGTAGTAAAATATTAATAATGAATGCATAATTATTAATATAATGAGACTTCTAATTGACATTCGGTTATACGGCGAAGATTACGAAAACATTCCCATCGCTTTTGATGACATCATATTTATCATTAGAATTCACTTTTTCTCTAGGATTATTGCACATTTGGCTTCATCTTATAGTTCAGGTTATGAAATACTGATACAAATGTCGGAAATATTACTAATGAATGCATAATTATTAATATCTTGAGACTTCTAATTGACCTTCGGTTATACGGCGAAGATTACGAAAACATTCCCATCGCTTTTGATGACATCATATTTATCATTAGAATTCACTTTCTCTCTAGGATTATTACACATTTGGCTTCATCTTATAGTTCAGGTTATGAAATACTGATACAAATGTCGGAAAATATTACTAATGAATGCCTAATTATTAATATCTTGAGACTTCTAATTGACCTTCGGTTATACGGCGGAGATTACGAAAACATTCCCATCACTTTTGATGACATCATATTTATAATTAGAATACACTTTTTCTCTCGGATTATTGCACATTTGGCTTCATATTATAGTTCAGGTTATGAAATACTGATACAAATGTCGGAAAATATTACTAATGAATGCATAATTATTAATATCTTGAGACTTCTAATTGACCTTCGGTTATACGGCGAAGATTACGAAAACATTCCCATCGCTTTTGATGATATGATATTTATCATTAGAATTCACTTTTTCTCTAAGATTATTGCACATTTGGCTTCATCTTATAGTTCAGGTTATGAAATACTGATACAAATGTCGGAAAATATTACTAACGAATGCATAATTATTAATATCTTGATACTTCTAATTGAGATTCGGTTATACGGCGAAGATTACGAAAACATTCCCATCGCTTTTGATGACATCATATTTATCATTAGAATTCACTTTTACTCTAGGATTATTGCACATTTGGCTTCATCTTATAGTTCAGATTATGAAATACTGATACAAATCTCGGAAAATATTACTAATGAATGCATAATTATTAATATCTTGAGACTTCTAATTGACCTTCGGTTATACGGCGAAGATTACGAAAACATTCCCATCGCTTTTGATGACATCATATTTATCATTAGAATTCACTTTTTCTCTAGGATTATTGCACATTTGGCTTCATTTTATAGTTCAGGTTATGAAATACTGATACAAATGTCGGAAAAAATTACTAATGAATGGATAATTATTAATATCTTGAGACTTCTAATTGACCTTCGGTTATACGGCGAAGATTACGAAAACATTCCCATAGCTTTTGATGACATCATATTTATCATTAGAATTCACTTTTTCCCTATGATTATTGCACATTTGGCTTCATCTTATAGTTCAGGTTGTGAAATACTGATACAAATGTAGTAAAATATTACTAATGAATGCATAATTATTAATATAATGAGAATTCTAATTGACATTCGGTTATACGGCGAAGATTACGAAAACATTCCCATCGCTTTTGATGACATCATATTTATCATTAGAATTCACTTTTTCTCTAGGATTATTGCACATTTGGCTTCATCTCATAGTTCAGGTTATGAAATACTGATACAAATGTCGGAAAATATTATTAATGAATGCATAATTATTAATATAATGAGACTTCTAATTGACATTCGGTTATACGGCGAAGATTACGAAAACATTCCCATCGCTTTTGATGACATCATATTTATCATTAGAATTCACTTTTTCTCTAGGATTATTGCACATTTGGCTTCATTTTATAGTTCAGGTTATGAAATACTGATACAAATGTCGGAAAAAATTACTAATGAATGCATAATTATTAATATCTTGAGACTTCTAATTGACCTTCGGTTATACGGCGAAGATTACGAAAACATTCCCATCGCTTTTGATGACATCATATTTAACATAAGAATTCACTTTTTCCCTATGATTATTGCACATGTGGCTTCATCTTATAGTTCAGGTTATGAAATACTGATACAAATGTAGTAAAATATTACTAATGAATGCATAATTATTAATATAATGAGACTTCTAATTGACATTCGGTTATACGGCGAAGATTACGAAAACATTCCCATCGATTTTGATGACATCATATTTATCATTAGAATTCACTTTTTCACTAGGATTATTGCACATTTTTCTTCATCTTATAGTTCAGGTTATGAAATTCAGATACAAATGTAGTAAAATATTAATAATGAATGCATAATTATTAATATAATGAGACTTCTAATTGACATTCGGTTATACGGCGAAGATTACGAAAACATTCCCATCGCTTTTGATGACATCATATTTATCATTAGAATTCACTTTTTCTCTAGGATTATTGCACATTTGGCTTCATTTTATAGTTCAGGTTATGAAATACTGATACAAATGTCGGAAAAATTACTAATGAATGCATAATTATTAATATCTTGAGACTTCTAATTGACCTTCGGTTATACGGCGAAGATTACGAAAACATTCCCATCGCTTTTGATGACATCATATTTATCATAAGAATTCAATTTTCCCTATGATTATTGCACATTTGTCTTCATCTTATAGTTCAGGTTATGAAATACTGATACAAATGTCGGAAAATATTACTAATGAATGCATAATTATTAATTTCTTAAGACTTCTAATTGACCTTCGGTTATACGGCGAAGATTACGAAAACATTCCCATCGCTTTTGATGACATCATATTTATCATTAGAATTCACTTTCTCTCTAGGATTATTACACATTTGGCTTCATCTTATAGTTCAGGTTATGAAATACTGATACAAATGTCGGAAAATATTACTAATGAATGCCTAATTATTAATATCTTGAGACTTCTAATTGACCTTCGGTTATACGGCGGAGATTACGAAAACATTCCCATCACTTTTGATGACATCATATTTATAATTAGAATACACTTTTTCACTCGGATTATTGCACATTTGGCTTCATATTATAGTTCAGGTTATGAAATACTGATAGAAATGTCGGAAAATATTACTAATGAATGCATAATTATTAATATCTTGAGACTTCTAATTGACCTTCGGTTATACGGCGAAGATTACGAAAACATTCCCATCGCTTTTGATGATATGATATTTATCATTAGAATTCACTTTTTCTCTAGGATTATTGCACATTTGGCTTCATCTTATAGTTCAGGTTATGAAATACTGATACAAATGTCGGAAAATATTACTAACGAATGCATAATTATTAATATCTTGATACTTCTAATTGAGATTCGGTTATACGGCGAAGATTACGAAAACATTCCCATCGCTTTTGATGACATCATATTTATCATTAGAATTCACTTTTTCTCTAGGATTATTGCACATTTGGCTTCATCTTATAGTTCAGATTATGAAATACTGATACAAATCTCGGAAAATATTACTAATGAATGCATAATTATTAATATCTTGAGACTTCTAATTGACCTTCGGTTATACGGCGAAGATTACGAAAACATTCCCATCGCTTTTGATGACATCATATTTATCATTAGAATTCACTTTTTCCCTATGATTATTGCACATTTGGCTTCATCTTATAGTTCAGGTTGTGAAATACTGATACAAATGTAGTAAAATATTACTAATGAATGCATAATTATTAATATAATGAGAATTCTAATTGACATTCGGTTATACGGCGAAGATTACGAAAACATTCCCATCGCTTTTGATGACATCATATTTATCATTAGAATTCACTTTTTCTCTAGGATTATTGCACATTTGGCTTCATCTCATAGTTCAGGTTATGAAATACTGATACAAATGTCGGAAAATATTACTAATGAATGCATAATTATTAATATCTTGAGACTTCTAATTGACCTTCGGTTATACGGCGAAGATTACGAAAACATTCCCATCGCTTTTGATGACATCATATTCATCATTAGAATTCACTTTTTCTCTAGGATTATTGCACATTTGGCTTCATTTTATAGTTCAGGTTATGAAATACTGATACAAATGTCGGAAAAAATTACTAATGAATGCATAATTATTAATATCTTGAGACTTCTAATTGACCTTCGGTTATACGGCGAAAATTACGAAAACATTCCCATCGCTTTTGATGACATCATATTTATCATTAGAATTCACTTTTTCCCTATGATTATTGCACATTTGGCTTCATCTTATAGTTCAGGTTATGAAATACTGATAGAAATGTAGTAAAATATTACTAATGAATGCATAATTATTAATATAATGAGACTTCTAATTGACATTCGGTTATACGGCGAAGATTACGAAAACATTCCCATCGCTTTTGATGACATCATATTTATCATTAGAATTCACTTTTTGTCTAGGATTATTGCACATTTGGCTTCATTTTATAGTTCAGGTTATGAAATACTGATACAAATGTGGGAAAAAATTACTAATGAATGCATAATTATTAATATCTTGAGACTTCTAATTGACCTTCGGTTATACGGCGAAGATTACGAAAACATTCCCATCGCTTTTGATGACATCATATTTATCATTAGAATTCACTTTTTCTCTAGGATTATTGCACATTTGGCTTCATTTTATAATTCAGGTTATGAAATACTGATACAAATGTCGGAAAAAATTACTAATGAATGCATAATTATTAATATCTTGAGACTTCTAATTGACCTTCGGTTATACGGCGAAGATTACGAAAACATTCCCATCGCTTTTGATGACATCATATTTAACATAAAAATTCACTTTTTCCCTATGATTATTGCACATGTGGCTTCATCTTATAGTTCAGGTTATGAAATACTGATACAAATGTAGTAAAATATTACTAATGAATGCATAATTATTAATATAATGAGACTTCTAATTGACATTCGGTTATACGGCGAAGATTACGAAAACATTCCCATCGCTTTTGATGACATCATATTTATCATTAGAATTCACTTTTTCACTAGGATTATTGCACATTTTTCTTCATCTTATAGTTCAGGTTATGAAATTCAGATACAAATGTAGTAAAATATTAATAATGAATGCATAATTATTAATATAATGAGACTTCTAATTGACATTCGGTTATACGGCGAAGATTACGAAAACATTCCCATCGCTTTTGATGACATCATATTTATCATTAGAATTCACTTTTTCTCTAGGATTATTGCACATTTGGCTTCATCTTATAGTTCAGGTTATGAAATACTGATACAAATGTCGGAAAATATTACTAATGAATGCATAATTATTAATATCTTGAGACTTCTAATTGACCTTCGGTTATACGGCGAAGATTACGAAAACATTCCCATCGCTTTTGATGACATCATATTTATCATTAGAATTGACTTTTTCTCTAGGATTATTGCACATTTGGCTTCATTTTATAGTTCAGGTTATGAAATACTGATACAAATGTCGGAAAAAATTACTAATGAATGCATAATTATTAATATCTTGAGACTTCTAATTGACCTTCGGTTATACGGCGAAGATTACGAAAACATTCCCATCGCTTTTGATGACATCATATTTATCATAAGAATTCACTTTTTCCCTATGATTATTGCACATTTGGCTTCATCTTATAGTTCAGGTTATGAAATACTGATACAAATGTCGGAAAATATTACTAATGAATGCATAATTATTAATATCTTAAGACTTCTAATTGACCTTCGGTTATACGGCGAAAATTACGAAAACATTCCCATCGCTTTTGATGACATCATATTTATCATTAGAATTCACATTTTCCCTATGATTATTGCACATTTGGCTTCATCTTATAGTTCAGGTTATGAAATACTGATACAAATGTAGTAAAATATTACTAATGAATGCATAATTATTAATATAATGAGACTTCTAATTGACATTCGGTTATACGGCGAAGATTACGAAAACATTCCCATCGCTTTTGATGACATCATATTTATCATTAGAATTCACTTTTTCACTAGGATTATTGCATATTTGTCTTCATCTTATAGTTCAGGTTATGAAATGCAGATACAAATGTAGTAAAATATTACTAATGAATGCATAATTAGTAATATAATGAGACTTCTAATTGACATTCGGATATACGGCGAAGATTACGGAAACATTCCCATCGCTTTTGATGACATCATATTTATCATTAGAATTCACATTTTCCCTATGATTATTGCACATTTGGCTTCATTTTATAGTTCAGGTTGTGAAATACTGATACAAATGTCGGAAAATATTACTAATGAATGCATAATTATTAATATCTTGAGACTTCTAATTGACCTTCGTTTATACGGCGAAGATTACGAAAACATTCCCATCGCTTTTGATGATATCATATTTATCATTAGAATTCACTTTTTCACTAGGATTATTGCAGATTTGGCTTCATCTTATAGTTCAGGTTATGAAATACTGATACAAATGTCGGAAAATATTACTAACGAATGCTTAATTATTAATATCTTGAGACTTCTAATTGATTTTCGGTTATAAAGCGAAGATTACGAAACCATTCCCATCGCTTTTGATGATATCATATTTATCATTAGAATTCACTTTTTCACTAGGATTATTGCACATTTGTCTTCATCTTATAGTTTAGGTTATGAAATTCAGATACAAATGTCGTAAAATATTACTAATGAATGCATAATTATTAATATCTTGATACTACTAATTGACATTCGGTTATACGGCGAAGATTTCGAAAACATTCCTATCGCTTTTGATGACAACATATTTAACATTAGAATTCACTTTTTCTCTAGGATTATTGCACATTTGGCTTCATTTTATAGTTCAGGTTAAGAAATACTGATACAAATGTCGGAAAATATTACTAATGAATGCATAATTATTATTATCTTGAGACTTCTAATTGATCTGCGGTTATACGGCGAAGATTACGAAAACATTCCCATCGCTTTTGATGACATCATATTTATCATTAGAATTCATTTTTCCCTATGGTTATTGCACATTTGGCTTCATCTTATAGTTCAGGTTATGAAATACTGATACAAATGTCGGAAAATATTACTAATGAATCCATAATTATTAATATCTTGAGACTTCTAATTGACCTTCGTTTATACGGCGAAGATTACGAAAACATTCCCATCGTTTTTGATGTCATCATATTTATCATTAGAATTCTCTTATCTCTAGGATTATTTCACATTTGGCTTCATCTTATAGTTCAGGTTATGAAATACAGATACAAATGTCGGAAAATATTACTAATGAATGCATAATTATTAATATCTTGAGACTTCTAATTGACCTTCGGTTATACGGCGAAGATTACGAAAACATTCCCATCGCTTTTGATGACATTATATTTATCATTAGAATTCACATTCTCTCTAGGATTATTGCACATTTGGCTTCATCTTATAGTTCAGGTTATGAAATACTGATAGAAATGTCGGAAAATATTACTAACGAATGCATAATTATTAATATCTTGAGACTTCTAAGTGACCTTCAGTTATACGGCGAAGATTACGAAAACATTCCCATCGCTTTTGATGACATCATATTTATCATTAGAATTCTCTTTTTCTCTAGGATTATTGCACATTTGGCTTCATCTTATAGTTCAGGTTATGAAATACTGATACAAATGTCGGAAAATATTACTAACGAATGCATAATTATTAATATCTTGAGACTTCTAAGTGACCTTCAGATATACGGCGAAGATTACGAAAACATTCCCATCGCTTTTGATGACATCATATTTATCATTAGAATTCACTTTTTCCCTATGATTATTGCACATTTGGCTTCATCTTATAGTTCAGGTTATGAAATACAGATACAAATGTAGGAAAATATTACTAATGAATGCATAATTATTAATATAATGAGACTTGTAATTGACATTGGGTTATATGGCGAAGATTACGAAAACATTCCCATCGCTTTTCATGACATCATATTTATCATTAGAATTCACTTTTTCTCTAGGATTATTGCACATTTGGCTTCATTTTATAGTTTAGGTTATGAAATACTGATACAAATGTCCGAAAATATTACTAATGAATGCATAATTATTAATATCTTGAGACTTCTAATTGACCTTCGTTTATACGGCGATGATTACGAAAACATTCCCATCGCTTTTGATGACATCATATTTATCATTAGAATACACTTTTTCTCTCGGATTATTGCACATTTGACTTCATTTTATAGTTCAGGTTATGAAATACGGATACAAATGTGGGAAAATATTACTAATGAATGCATAATTATTAATATCTTGAGACTTCTAAGTGACCTTCAGTTATACGGCGAAGATTACGAAAACATTCCAATCGCTTTTGATGACATCATATTTATCATTAGAATTCACTTTTTCTCTAGGATTATTGCACATTTGGCTTCATCTTATAGTTCAGGTTATGAAATACTGATACAAATGTCGGAAAATTTTACTAATGAATGCATAATTATTAATATATTGATACTTCTAATTGACATTCGGTTATACGGCGAAGATTACGAAAACATTCCCATCGCTTTTGATGACATCATATTTATCATTAGAATTCACTTTTTCTCAAGGATTATTGCACATTTGGCTTCATCTCATAGTTCAGGTTATGAAATACTGATACAAATGTCGGAAAATATTACTAATGAATGCATAATTATTAATATCTTGAGACTTCTAATTGACCTTCGGTTATACGGCGAAGATTAGGAAAACATTCCCATCGCTTGTGATGACATCATATTTATCATTAGAATTCACTTTTTCTCTAGGATTATTGCACATTTGGCTTCATTTTATAGTTCAGGTTATGAAATACAGATACAAATCTAGTAAAATATTACTAAAGAATGCTTAATTATTTATATAATGTGACTTCTAATTGACCTTCGTTTATACGGCGAAGATTACGAAAACATTCCCATCGCTTTTGATGACATCATATTTATCATTAGAATTCAATTTTCTCTAGGATTATTGCACATTTGGCTTCATTTTATAGTTCAGGTTATGAAATACTGATACAAATGTCGGAAAATATTACTAACGAATGCATAATTATTAATATCTTGAGACTTCTAAGTGACCTTCAGTTATACGGCGAAGATTACGAAAACATTCCCATCGCTTTTGATGACATCATATTTATCATTAGAATTCTCTTTTTCTCTAGGATTATTGCACATTTGGCTTCATCTTATAGTTCAGGTTATGAAATACTGATAGAAATGTCGGAAAATATTACTAACGAATGCATAATTATTAATATCTTGAGACTTCTAAGTGACCTTCAGTTATATGGCGAAGATTACGAAAACATTCCCATCGCTTTTGATGACATCATATTTATCATTAGAATTCTCTTTTTCTCTAGGATTATTGCACATTTGGCTTCATCTTATAGTTCAGGTTATGAAATACTGATACAAATGTCGGAAAATATTACTAACGAATGCATAATTATTAATATCTTGAGACTTCTAAGTGACCTTCAGATATACGGCGAAGATTACGAAAACATTCCCATCGCTTTTGATGACATCATATTTATCATTAGAATTCACTTTTTCCCTATGATTATTGCACATTTGGCTTCATCTTATAGTTCAGGTTATGAAATACAGATACAAATGTAGGAAAATATTACTAATGAATGCATAATTATTAATATAATGAGACTTGTAATTGACATTGGGTTATATGGCGAAGATTACGAAAACATTCCCATCGCTTTTCATGACATCATATTTATCATTAGAATTCACTTTTTCTCTAGGATTATTGCACATTTGGCTTCATTTTATAGTTTAGGTTATGAAATACTGATACAAATGTCCGAAAATATTACTAATGAATGCATAATTATTAATATCTTGAGACTTCTAATTGACCTTCGTTTATACGGCGATGATTACGAAAACATTCCCATCGCTTTTGATGACATCATATTTATCATTAGAATACACTTTTTCTCTCGGATTATTGCACATTTGACTTCATTTTATAGTTCAGGTTATGAAATACGGATACAAATGTGGGAAAATATTACTAATGAATGCATAATTATTAATATCTTGAGACTTCTAAGTGACCTTCAGTTATACGGCGAAGATTACGAAAACATTCCAATCGCTTTTGATGACATCATATTTATCATTAGAATTCACTTTTTCTCAAGGATTATTGCACATTTGGCTTCATCTCATAGTTCAGGTTATGAAATACTGATACAAATGTCGGAAAATATTACTAATGAATGCATAATTATTAATATCTTGAGACTTCTAATTGACCTTCGGTTATACGGCGAAGATTAGGAAAACATTCCCATCGCTTGTGATGACATCATATTTATCATTAGAATTCACTTTTTCTCTAGGATTATTGCACATTTGGCTTCATTTTATAGTTCAGGTTATGAAATACAGATACAAATCTAGTAAAATATTACTAAAGAATGCTTAATTATTTATATAATGTGACTTCTAATTGACCTTCGTTTATACGGCGAAGATTACGAAAACATTCCCATCGCTTTTGATGACATCATATTTATCATTAGAATTCAATTTTCTCTAGGATTATTGCACATTTGGCTTCATCTTATAGTTCAGTTTATGAAATACTGATACAAATGTCGGAAAATATTACTAATGAAGGCATAATTATTAAAATCTTGAGACTTCTAATTGACCTTCGGTTATACGGCGGAGATTACGAAAACATTCCCATCACATTTGATGACATCATATTTATAATTAGAATACACTTTTTCTCTAGGATTATTGCACATTTGGCTTCATTTTATAGTTCAGGTTATGAAATACTGATACAAATGTCGGAAAATATTACTAACGAATGCATAATTATTAATATCTTGAGACTTCTAAGTGACCTTCAGTTATACGGCGAAGATTACGAAAACATTCCCATCGCTTTTGATGACATCATATTTATCATTAGAATTCACTTTTTCCCTATGATTATTGCACATTTGGCTTCATCTTATAGTTCAGGTTATGAAATACAGATACAAATGTCGGAAAATATTACTAATGAATGCATAATTATTAATGTCTAGAGACTTCTAATTGACCTTCGGTTATACGGCGAAGATTACGAAAACATTCCCATCGCTTTTGATGACATCATAATTATCATTAGAATTCAATTTTCTCTAGTATTATTGCACATTTGGCTTCATCTTATAGTTCAGTTTATGAAATACTGATACAAATGTCGGAAAATATTACTAATGAATGCATAATTATAAATATCTTGAGACTTCTAATTGACATTCGGTTATACGGCGAAGATTACGAAAACATTCCCATCGCTTATGATGACATCATATTTAACTTTAGAATTCACTTTTTCACTAGGATTATTGCACATTTGGCTTCATCTTATTGTTCAGTTTAAGAAATACAGATACAAATGTAGGAAAATATTACTAATGAATGCATAATTATTAATATTTTTAGACTTCTAATTGACATTCGGTTATACGGCGAAGATTACGACAACATTCCCATCGCTTTTGATGACATCAAATTTATCATTAGAATTCAGTTTTGCTCTAGGATTATTGCACAATTGGCTTCATCTTATAGTTCAGGTTATGAAATACAGATACAAATGTAGGAAAATATAACTAATGAATGCATAATTTTTAATATCTTGAGACTTCTAATTGACATTCGGTTATACGGCGAAGATTACGACAACATTCCCATTGCTTTTGATGACATCATATTTATCATTAGAATTCACTTTTTCTCGAGGATTATTGTACATTTGGCTTCATCTTATAGTTCAGGTTATGAAATACAGATAGAAATGTAGGAAAATATTACTAATGAATGCATAATTATTAATATCTTGAGACTTTTAATTGACATTCTGTTATACGGTGAAGATTACGAAAACACTCCCATCGCTTTTGATGACATCATATTTATCGTTAGAATTCAGTTTTGCTCTAGGATTATTGCACAATTGGCTTCATCATATAGTTCAGGTTATGAAATACATATACAAATGTATTAATAAATTACTAATGAATGCCTAATTATTAATATCTTGAGACTTCTAATTGACCTTCGGTTATACGGCGTAGATTACGAAAACATTCCCATCGCTTTTGATGACATCATATTTATCATTAGAATTGACTTTTTCACTCGGATTATTGCACATTTGGCTTCATCTTATAGTTCAGGTTAAGAAATACAGATACAAATGTAGGAAAATATTACTAATGAATGCATAATTTTTAATATCTTGAGACTTCTAATTGACGTTCGGTTATACGGCGAAGATTACGACAACATTCCCATCGCTTTTGATGACATCATATTTATCATTAGAATTCACTTTTTCTCGAGGATTATTGCACATTTGGCTTCATCTTATAGTCCAGGTTATGAAATACAGATACAAATGTAGGAAAATATTACTAATGAATGCATAATTATTAATATCTTGAGACTTCTAATTGACATTCGGTTATACGGCGAAGATTACGAAAACGTACCCATCGCTTATGATGATATCATATTTAACTTTAGAATTTACTTTTTCACTAGGATTATTGCACATTTGCCTTCATCTTATAGTTCAGGTTATGAAATACAGATACAAATGTAGGAAAATATTACTAATGAATGCAAATTGGTAATATCTTGAGACTTCTAATTGACATTCGGTTATACGGCGAAGATTACGAAAACATTCCCATCGCTTTTGATGACATCATATTTATCATTAGAATTGACTTTTTCACTCGGATTATTGCACATTTGGCTTCATCTTATAGTTCAGGTTAAGAAATACAGATACAAATGTAGGAAAATATTACTAATGAATGCATAATAATTAATATTTTGAGACTTCTAATTGACATTCGGTTATACGGCGAAGATTACGAAAACATTACCATCGCTTTTGATGATATCATATTTGTAATGGGAATTCACTTTTTCTCTAGGATGATTGCACCTTTGGCTTCATCTTATAGTCCAGGTTATGAAATACAGATACAAATGTAGGAAAATATTACTAATGAATTCAAATTATTAATACCTTGAGACTTCTAATTGACATTCGGTTATACGGCGAAGATTACGAAAACATTCCCATCGCTTTTAATGACATCATATTTATCATTAGAATTCACATTTTCTCTAGGATTAATGCACATTTGGCTTCAACTTATAGTTCAGGTTATGAAATACTGCTACAAATGTAGGAAAATATTACTAAAGAATGCATAATTATTAATATCTTGAGACTTTTAATTGACATTCGGTTATACGGCGAAGATTACGAAAACATTCCCATCGCTTTTGATGACATCATATTTATCGTTAGAATTCAGTTTTGCTCTAGGATTATTGCACAATTGGGTTCATCTCATAGTTCAGGTTATGAAATACAGATACAAATGAAGGAAAATATTACTAATGAATGCCTAATTATTAATATCTTGAGACTTCTAATTGTCCTTCGGTTATACGGCGAAGATTACGAAAACATTCCCATCGCTTTTGATGACATCATATTTATCATTAGAATTCACTTTTTCTCTAGGATTATTATACATTTGGCTTCATCTTATAGTTCAGGTTATGAAATACAGATACAAATGTAGGAAAATATTACTAATGAATGCATAATTATTAATATCTTGAGACTTCTAATTGACCTTCGGTTATACGGCGAAGATTACGAAAACATTCTCATCGCTTTTGATGACATGATATATAACTTTAGAATTTACTTTTTCACTAGGATCATTGCACATTTGCGCTCATCTAATAGTTCAGGTAATGAAATACAGATAGAAATGTAGGAAAATATTATTAATGAATGCAAATTAGTAATAACTTGAGACTTCTAATTGACATTCGGTTTTACGGTGAAGATTACGAAAACGTACCCATCGCTTATGATGACATCATATTTAACTTTAGAATTTACTTTTTCACTAGGATTATTGCACATTTGCCTTCATCTTATAGTTCAGGTTATGAAATACAGATACAAATGTAGGAAAATATTACTAATGAATGCAAATTGGTAATATCTTGAGACTTCTAATTGACATTCGGTTATACGGCGAATATTACGAAAACATTCCCATCGCTTTGGATGACATCATATTTATCATTAGAATTCACTTTTTCTCTAGGATTATTGCACATTTGGCTTCATTTCATAGTTCAGGTTATGAAATACTGATACAAATGTCGGAAAATATTACTAATGAATGCATAATTATTAATATCTTGAGACTTCTATTTGACATTCGGTTATACGGCGAAGATTACGAAAATATTCCCATCGCTTTTGATGACATCATATTTATCATTAGAATTCAGTTTCTCTCTAGGATTATTGCACAATTGGCTTCAACTTATAGTTCAGGTTATGAAATACAGATAGAAATGTAGGAAAATATTACTAATGAATGCATAATTATTAATATCTTGAGACTTCTATTTGACATTCGGTTATACGGCGAAGATTACGAAAATATTCCCATCGCTTTTGATGACATCATATTTATCATTAGAATTCAGTTTCTCTCTAGGATTATTGCACAATTGGCTTCAACTTATAGTTCAGGTTATAAAATACAGATAGAAATGTAGGAAAATATTACTAATGAATGCATAATTATTAATATCTTGAGACTTCTAATTGACATTCGGTTATACGGCGAAGATTACGAAAACATTCCCATCGCTTTTGCTGACATCATATTTATCATTAGAATTCACTTTTTCTCTAGGATTATTGTACATTTGGCTTCATCTTATAGTTCAGGTTATGAAATACAGATAGAAATGTAGGAAAATATTACTAATGAATGCATAATTATTAATATCTTGAGACTTCTATTTGACATTCGGTTATACGGCGAAGATTACGAAAATATTCCCATCGCTTTTGATGACATCATATTTGTCATTAGAATTCAGTTTCTCTCTAGGATTATTGCACAATTGGCTTCATCTTATAGTTCAGGTTATGAAATACAGATAAAAATGTAGGAAAATATTACTAATGAATGCATAATTATTAATATGTTGAGACTTCTAATTGACATTCGGTTATACGGCGAAGATTACGAAAACATTCCCATCGCTTTTGATGCCATCATATTTATCATTTGAATTCACTTTTTCTCTAGGATTGTTGCACAATTGGCTTCATCTTATAGTTCATGTTATGAAATACAGATACAAATGTAGGAAAATATTACTAATGAATGCATAATTATTAATATCTTGAGACTTCTAATTGACATTCGGTCATACGGCGAAGATTACGAAAACATTCCCATCGCTTTTGATGACATCATATTAATCATTAGAATTCAGTTTTGCTCTAGGATTATTGCACATTTGGCTTCATCTTATAGTTCAGTTTATGAAAGACAGATACAAAAGTGGGAAAATATTACTAATGAATGCATAATTATTAATTCCTTGAGACTTCTAATTGACATTCGGTTATACGGCGAACATTACGAAAACATTCCCATCGCTTTTGATGACATCATATTTATCATTAGAATTCACTTTTTCACTAGGATTATTGCACATTTGGCTTCATCTTATAGTTCTGGTTATGAAATAAATATACAAATGTAGGAAATATTACTAACGAATGCATAATTGTTAATATCTTGAGACTTCTAATTGACCTTCGGTTATACGGCGAAGATTACGAAAACATTCGCATCGCTTTTGATGACATCATATTTATCATTAGAATTCACTTTTTCACTAGGATTATTGCACATTTGCACTCATCTAATAGTTCAGGTAATGAAATACAGATAGAAATGTAGGAAAATATTATTAATGAATGCAAATTAGTAATAACTTGAGACTTCTAATTGACATTCGGTTTTACGGTGAAGATTACGAAAACGTACCCATCGCTTATGATGACATCATATTTAACTTTAGAATTTACTTTTTCACTAGGATTATTGCACATTTGCCTTCATCTTATAGTTCAGGTTATGAAATACAGATACAAATGTAGGAAAATATTACTAATGAATGCAAATTGGTAATATCTTGAGACTTCTAATTGACATTCGGTTATACGGCGAATATTACGAAAACATTCCCATCGCTTTGGATGACATCATATTTATCATTAGAATTCACATTTTCTCTAGGATTATTGCACATTTGGCTTCATTTTATAGTTCAGGTTATGAAATACTGATACAAATGTCGGAAAATATTACTAATGAATGCATAATTATTAATATCTTGAGACTTCTAATTGACATTCGGTTATTCGGCGAAGATTACGAAAATATTCCCATCGCTTTTGATGACATCATATTTATCATTAGAATTCAGTTTCTCTCTAGGATTATTGCACAATTAGCTTCAACTTATAGTTCAGGTTATGAAATACAGATACAAATGTAGGAAAATATTACTAATGAATGCATAATTATTAATATCTTGAGACTTCTAATTGACATTCGGTTATACGGCGAAGATTACGAAAACATTCCCATCGCTTTTGCTGACATCATATTTATCATTAGAATTCACTTTTTCTCTAGGATTATTGTACATTTGGCTTCATCTTATAGTTCAGGTTATGAAATACAGATAGAAATGTAGGAAAATATTACTAATGAATGCATAATTATTAATATCTTGAGACTTCTATTTGACATTCGGTTATACGGCGAAGATTACGAAAATATTCCCATCGCTTTTGATGACATCATATTTATCATTAGAATTCAGTTTCTCTCTAGGATTATTGCACAATTGGCTTCATCTTATAGTTCAGGTTATGAAATACAGATAAAAATGTAGGAAAATATTACTAATGAATGCATAATTATTAATATGCTGAGACTTCTAATTGACATTCGGTTATACGGCGAAGATTACGAAAACATTCCCATCGCTTTTGATGCCATCATATTTATCATTAGAATTCAGTTTTTCTCTAGGATTATTGCACAATTGGCTTCATCTTATAGTTCAGGTTATGAAATACAGATACAAATGTAGGAAAATATTACTAATGAATGCATAAGTATTAATATCTTGAGACTTCTAATTGACCTTCGGTTATACGGCGAAGATTACGAAAACATTCCCATCGCTATTGATGACATCATATTTATCGTTAGAATTCAGTTTTGCTCTAGGAATATTGCAGAATTGGCTTCATCTTATAGTTCAGCTTATGAAATACAGATATAAATGTAGGAAAATATTACTAATGAATGCATAATTATTAATATCTTGAGACTTCTAATTGACCTTCGGTCATACGGCGAAGATTACGAAAACATTCCCATCGCTTTTGATGACATCATATTAATCATTAGAATTCAGTTTTGCTCTAGGATTATTGCACATTTGGCTTCATCTTATAGTTAAGTTTATGAAAGACAGATACAAAAGTGGGAAAATATTACTAATGAATGCATAATTATTAATTCCTTGAGACTTCTAATTGACATTCGGTTATACGGCGAACATTACGAAAACATTCCCATCGCTTTTGATGACATCATATTTATCATTAGAATTCACTTTTTCACTAGGATTATTGCACATTTGGCTTCATCTTATAGTTCAGGTTATGAAATAAATATACAAATGTATGAAATATTACTAACGAATGCATAATTATTAATATCTTGAGACTTCTAATTGACCTTCGGTTATACGGCGAAGATTACGAAAACATTCGCATCGCTTTTGATGACATCATATTTATCATTAGAAGTCACTTTTTCACTCGGATTATTGCACATTTGTCTTCATCTTATAGTTCAGGTTATGAAATACAGATACAAATGTAGTAAAATATTACTAATGAATGCATAATTATTAATATCTTGAGATTCTAATTGACCTTCGCTTATACGGCGAAGATTACGAAAATATTCCCATTGCTTTTGATGACATCATATTTATCATTAAAATTCACTTTTTCACTCGGATTCTTGCACATTTGTCTTCATCTTATAGTTCAGGTCATGAAATACAGATACAAATGGAGTAAAATATTACTAATGAATGCATAATTATTAATATCTTGAGACTTCTAATTGACCTTCGGTTATACGGCGAAGATTACGAAAACATTCCCATCGCTTTTGATGTCATCATATTTAACATTAGAATTCACTTTTTCACTAGGATTATTGCACATTTGGCTTAATCTTATAGTTCAGGTTATGAAATACAGATACAAATGTAGTAAAATATTACTAATGAATGCATAATTATTAATATCTTGAGACTTCTAATTGACCTTCGGTTATACGGCGAAGATTACGAAAACATTCCCATCGCTTTTGATGTCATCATATTTAACATTAGAATTCACTTTTTCACTAGGATTATTGCACATTTGGCTTAATCTTATAGTTCAGGTTATGAAATACAGATACAAATGTAGTAAAATATTACTAATTAATGCATAAATATTAATATCTTGAGACTTCTAATTGACCTTCGGTTATACGGCGAAGATTACGAAAACATTCCCATCGCTTTTGATGTCATCATATTTAACATTAGAATTCACTTTTTCACTAGGATTATTGCATATTTGGCTTCATCTTATGGTTCAGGTTATGAAATACAGATACAAATATAGTAAAATGTTACTAATGAATGCATAATTATTAATATCTTGAGACTTCTAATTGACCTTCGGTTATACGGCGAAGATTACAAAAACATTCTCATCGCTTTTGATGACATGATATATAACTTTAGAATTTACTTTTTCACTAGGATTATTGCACATTTGCACTCATCTAATAGTTCAGGTAATGAAATACAGATAGAAATGTAGGAAAATATTATTAATGAATGCAAATTAGTAATAACTTGAGACTTCTAATTGACATTCGGTTTTACGGTGAAGATTACGAAAACGGACCCATCGCTTATGATGACATCATATTTAACTTTAGAATTTACTTTTTCACTAGGATTATTGCACATTTGCCTTCATCTTATAGTTCAGGTTATGAAATACAGATACAAATGTAGGAAAATATTACTAATGAATGCAAATTGGTAATATCTTGAGACTTCTAATTGACATTCGGTTATACGGCGAATATTACGAAAACATTCCCATCGCTTTGGATGACATCATATCTATCATTAGAATTCACTTTTTCTCTAGGATTATTGCACATTTGGCTTCATTTTATAGTTCAGGTTATGAAATACTGATACAAATCTCGGAAAATATTACTAATGAATGCATAATTATTAATATCTTGAGACTTCTATTTGACATTCGGTTATACGGCGAAGATTACGAAAATAATCCCATCGCTTTTGATGACATCATATTTATCATTAGAATTCAGTTTCTCTCTAGGATTATTGCACAATTGGCTTCAACTTATAGTTCAGGTTATGAAATACAGATACAAATGTAGAAAAATATTACTAATGAATGCATAATTATTAATATCTTGAGACTTCTAATTGACATTCGGTTATACGGCGAAGATTACGAAAACATTCCCATCGCTTTTGCTGACATCATATTTATCATTAGAATTCACTTTTTCTCTAGGATTATTGTACATTTGGCTTCATCTTATAGTTCAGGTTATGAAATACAGATAGAAATGTAGGAAAATATTACTAATGAATGCATAATTATTAATATCTTGAGACTTCTATTTGACATTCGGTTATACGGCGAAGATTACGAAAATATTCCCATCGCTTTTGATGACATCATATTTATCATTAGAATTCAGTTTCTCTCTAGGATTATTGCACAATTGGCTTCATCTTATAGTTCAGGTTATGAAATACAGATAAAAATGTAGGAAAATATTACTAATGAATGCATAATTATTAATATGTTGAGAGTTCTAATTGACACTCGGTTATACGGCGAAGATTACGAAAACATTGCCATCGCTTTTGATGCCATCATATTTATCATTAGAATTCACTTTTTCTCTAGGATTATTGCACAATTGGCTTCATCTTATAGTTCAGGTTATGAAATACAGATACAAATGTAGGAAAATATTACAAATGAATGCATAAGTATTAATATCTTGAGACTTCTAATTGACCTTCGGTTATACGGAGAAGATTACGAAAACATTCCCATCGCTTTTGATGACATCATATTTATCATTAGAATTCACTTTTTCTCTAGGATTATTGTACATTTGGCTTCATCTTATAGTTCAGGTTATGAAATACAGATAGAAATGTAGGAAAATATTACTAATGAATGCATAATTATTAATATTTTGAGACTTCTAATTGACATTCGGTTATACGGCGAAGATTACGAAAACAATCCCATCGCTTTTGATGACATCATATTTATCATTAGAATTCAGTTTCTCTCTAGGATTATTGCACAATTGGCTTCATCTTGTAGTTCAGGTTATGAAATACAGATACAAATGTAGGAAAATATTACTAATGAATGCATAATTATTAATAACTTGAGACTTCTAATTGACATTCAGTTATACGGCGAAGATTACGAAAACATTCCCATCGCTTATGATGACATCATATTTATCATTAGAATTAACTTTTTCACTAGGATTATTGTACATTTGGCTTCATCTTATATTTCAGGTTATGAAATACAGATACAAATGTAGGAAAATATTACTAATGAACGCATAATTATTAATAACTTGAGACTTCTAATTGACATTCGGTTATACGGCGAAGATTACGAAAACATTCGCATCGCTTTTGATGACATCATATTTATCATTAGAATTCACTTTTTCACTAGGATTAATGCACGTTTGTCTTCATCTTATAGTTCAGGTTATGAAATACAGATACAAATGTAGTAAAATATTACTAATGAATGCATAATTATTAATAGCTTGAGACTTCTAATTGACATTCGGTTATACGGCGAAGATTACGAAAACATTCCCATCGCTTATGATGACATCATATTTATCATTAGAATTCACTTTTTCACTAGGATTAATGCACGTTTGTCTTCATCTTATAGTTCAGGTTATGAAATACAGATACAAATGTAGTAAAATATTACTAATGAATGCATAATTATTAATAGCTTGAGACTTCTAATTGACATTCGGTTATACGGCGAAGATTACGAAAACATTCCCATCGCTTTTGATGACATCATATTTATTATTAGAATTCACTTTTTCACTAAGATTATTGCACATTTGTCTTCATCTTATAGTTCAGGTTATGAAATACAGATACAAATGTAGTAAAATATTACTAAAGAATGCATAATTATTAATATCTTGAGACTTCTAATTGACCTTCGGTTATACGGCGAAGATTACGAAAACATTCCCATCGCTTTTGATGACATCATATTTATCATTAGAATTCACATTTTCACTAGTATTATTACACATTTGTCTTCATCTTATAGTTCAGGTTATGAAATACAGATACAAATGTAGTAAAATATTACTAATGAATGCATAATTATTAATATCATGAGACTTCTAATTGACCTTCGGTTATACGGCGAAGATTACGAAAACATTCCCATCGCTTTTGATGACATCATATTTATCATTAGACTTCACATTTTCACTAGTATTATTGCACATTTGTCTTCATCTTATAGTTCAGGTTATGAAATACAGATACAAATATAGGAAAATATTACTAATGAATGCATAATTATTAATATCTTGAGACTTCTAATTGACCTTCGGTTATACGGCGTAGATTACGAAAACATTCCCATCGCTTTTGATGACATCATATTTATCATTAGAATTCACATTTTCACTAGTATTATTACACATTTGTCTTCATCTTATAGTTCAGGTTATGAAATACAGATACAAATGTAGTAAAATATTACTAATTAATGCATAAATATTAATATCTTGAGACTTCTAATTGACCTTCGGTTATACGGCGAAGATTACGAAAACATTCCCATCGCTTTCGATGACATCATATTTATCATTAGAATTCACATTTTCACTAGTATTATTACACATTTGTCTTCATCTTATAGTTCAGGTTATGAAATACAGATACAAATGTAGTAAAATATTACTAATGAATGCATAATTATTAATATCTTGAGACTTCTAATTGACCTTCGGTTATACGGCGAAGATTACGAAAACATTCCCATCGCTTTTGATGTAATCATATTTATCATTAGAATTCACTTTTTCACTAGGATTATTGCACATTTGGCTTCATCTTATAGTTCAGGTTATGAAATACAGATACAAATGTAGTAAAATATTACTAATTAATGCATAAATATTAATATTTTGAGACTTCTAATTGACCTTCGGTTATACGGCGAAGATTACGAAAACATTCCCATCGCTTTTGATGACATCATATTTATCATTAGAATTCACATTTTCACTAGTATTATTGCACATTTGTCTTCATCTTATAGTTCAGGTTATGAAATACTCATACAAATGTCGGAAAATATGACTAATGAATGCATAATCATTAATATCTTGATACTTCTAATTGACATTGGGTTATACGGCGAAGATTACGAAAACATTCCCATCGCTTTTGATGACATCATATTTATCATTAGAATTCTCTTTTTCTCTAGGATTATTGCACATTTGGCTTCATCTTATAGTTCAGGTTATGAAATACAGATACAAATGTAGTAAAATATTACTAATGAATGCATAATTATTAATATCTTGAGACTTCTAATTGACCTTCGGTTATACGGCGAAGATTACGAAAACATTCCCATCGCTTTCGATGACATCATATTTATCATTAGAATTCACATTTTCACTAGTATTATTACACATTTGTCTTCATCTTATAGTTCAGGTTATGAAATACAGATACAAATGTAGTAAAATATTACTAATGAATGCATAATTATTAATATCTTGAGACTTCTAATTGACCTTCGGTTATACGGCGAAGATTACGAAAACATTCCCATCGCTTTTGATGTAATCATATTTATCATTAGAATTCACTTTTTCACTAGGATTATTGCACATTTGGCTTCATCTTATAGTTCAGGTTATGAAATACAGATACAAATGTAGTAAAATATTACTAATTAATGCATAAATATTAATATTTTGAGACTTCTAATTGACCTTCGGTTATACGGCGAAGATTACGAAAACATTCCCATCGCTTTTGATGACATCATATTTATCATTAGAATTCACATTTTCACTAGTATTATTGCACATTTGTCTTCATCTTATAGTTCAGGTTATGAAATACTCATACAAATGTCGGAAAATATGACTAATGAATGCATAATCATTAATATCTTGATACTTCTAATTGACATTGGGTTATACGGCGAAGATTACGAAAACATTCCCATCGCTTTTGATGACATCATATTTATCATTAGAATTCTCTTTTTCTCTAGGATTATTGCACATTTGGCTTCATCTTATAGTTCAGGTTATGAAATACAGATACAAATGTAGTAAAATATTACTAATGAATGCATAATTATTAATATCTTGAGACTTCTAATTGACCTTCGGTTATACGGCGAAGATTACGAAAACATTCCCATCGCTTTTGATGACATCATATTTATCATTAGAATTCACTTTTTCACTCGGATTATTGCACATTTGTCTTCATCTTATAGTTCAGGTTATGAAATACAGATACAAATGTAGTAAAATATTACTAATGAATGCATAATTATTAATATCTTGAGACTTCTAATTGACCTTCGGTTATACGGCGAAGAATACGAAAACATTCCCATCGCTTTCGATGACATCATATTTATCATTAGAATTCACATTTTCACTAGTATTATTACACATTTGTCTTCATCTTATAGTTCAGGTTATGAAATACAGATACAAATGTAGTAAAATATTACTAATTAATGCATAAATATTAATATCTTGAGACTTCTAATTGACCTTCGGTTATACGGCGAAGATTACGAAAACATTCCCATCGCTTTCGATGACATCATATTTATCATTAGAATTCACATTTTCACTAGTATTATTACACATTTGTCTTCATCTTATAGTTCAGGTTATGAAATACAGATACAAATGTAGTAAAATATTACAAATTAATGCATAATTATTAATATCATGAGACTTCTAATTGACCTTCGGTTATACGGCGAAGATTACGAAAACATTCCCATCGCTTTTGATGTCATCATATTTATCATTAGAATTCACTTTTTCACTAGGATTATTGCACATTTGGCTTCATCTTATAGTTCAGGTTATAAAATACAGATACAAATGGAGTAAAATATTACTAATGAATGCATAATTATTAATATTTTGAGACTTCTAATTGACCTTCGGTTATACGGCGAAGATTACGAAAACATTCCCATCGCTTTTGATGACATCATATTTATCATTAGAATTCACATTTTCACTAGTATTATTACACATTTGTCTTCATCTTATAGTTCAGGTTATGATATTACAGATACAAATGTAGTAAAATATTACTAATGAATGCATAATTATTAATATCATGAGACTTCTAATTGACCTTCGGTTATACGGCGAAGATTACGAAAACATTCCCATCGCTTTTGATGAAATGATATTTATCATTAAAATTCACATTTTCACTAGTATTATTGCACATTTGTCTTCATCTTATAGTTCAGGTTATGAAATACTCATACAAATGTCGGAAAATATGACTAATGAATGCATAATCATTAATATCTTGATACTTCTAATTGACATTGGGTTATACGGCGAAGATTACGAAAACATTCCCATCGCTTTTGATGACATCATATTTATCATTAGAATTCACTTTTTCTCTAGGATTATTGCACATTTGTCTTCATCTTATAGTTCAGGTTATGAAATACAGATACAAATATAGTAAAATATTACTAATGAATGCATAATTATTAATATCTTGAGACTTCTAATTGACCTCCGGTTATACGGTGAAGATTACGAAAACATTCCCTTCGATTTTGATGACATCATATTTATTATTAGAATTCACTTTTTCACTAGGATTATTGCACATTTGTCTTCATCTTATAGTTCAGTTTATGAAATACAGATACAAATTAAGTAAAATACTACTAATGAATGCATAATTATTGATATCTTGAGACTTCTAATTGACCTTGGTTTATCCGGCGTAGATTACGAAAACATTCACATCGCTTTTGATGACATCATATTTATCATTAGAATTGACTTTTTCACTCGGATTATTGCACATTTGTCTTCATCTTATAGTTCAGGTTATGAAATACAGATACAAATGTAGTAAAATATTACTAATGAATGCATAATTTTTAATATCTTGAGACTTCTAATTGAACTTCGGTTATACGGCGAAGATTACGAAAACATACCCATCGCTTTAGATGACATCATATTTATCATTAGAATTCAATTTTTCACTAGGATTATTGCAGATTTGGCTTAATCTTATAGTTCAGGCTATGAAATACAGATACAAATGTAGTAAAATATAACTAATGAATGCATAATTATTAATATATTGAGACTTCTAATTGACCTTCGGTTATACGGCGAAGATTACGAAAACATTCCCATCGCTTTTGATGTCATCATATTTATCATTAGAATTCACTTTTTCACTAGGATTGTTGCACATTTGGCTTAATCTTATAGTTCAGGTTATGAAATACAGATACAAATGTAGTAAAAGATTACTAATAAATGCCTAATTATTAATATCTTGAGACATCTAATTGACCGTCGGTTATACGGCGAAGATTACGAAAACATTCCCATCGCTTTTGATGACATCATATTTATCATTAGAATTCACTTTTTCATTAGGATTATTGCACATTTGGCTTAATCTTATAGTTCAGGTTATGAAATACAGATACAAATGTAGTAAAATATTACTAATTAATGCATAAATATTAATATCTTGAGACTTCTAATTGACCTTCGGTTATACGGTGAAGATTACGAAAACATTCCCATCGCTTTTGATGACATCATATTTATCATTAGAATTCACTTTTTCACTCGGATTATTGCACATTTGGCTTAATCTTATAGTTCAGGTTATGAAATACAGATACAACTGTAGTAAAATATTACTAAATAATGCATAAATATTAATATCTTGAAACTTCTAATTGACCTTAGGTTATACGGCGAAGATTACGAAAACATTCCAATCGCTTTTGATGACATTATATGTACATTAGAATTCACTATTTCACTAGGATTATTGCACATTTGGCTTAATCTTATAGTTCAGGTTATGAAATACAGATACAAATGTAGTAAAATATTACTAATGCATGCATAATTATTAATATCTTGAGACTTCTAATTGACCTTCGGTTATACGGCGTAGATTACTAAAACATTCCCATCGCTATTGATGACATCATATTTATCATTAGAATTCACTTTTTCACTAGGATTATTGCACACTTGGCTTCATCTTATAGTTCAGGTTATGAAATACAGATACAAATGTAGTAAAATATTACTAATGAATGCATAAATATTAATATCTTGAGACTTCTAATTGACCTTCGGTTATAAGGCGAAGATTATGAAAACATTCCCATCGCTTTTGATGACATCATATTTATCATTAGAATTCACTTTTTCACTAGGATTATTGCACACTTGGCTTCATCTTATAGTTCAGGTTATGAAATACAGATACAAATGTAGTAAAAGATTACTAAAGAATGCATAAATATTAATATCTTGAGACTTCTAATTGACCTTCGGTTATACGGCGTAGATTACGAAAACATTCCCTTCGATTTTGATGACATCATATTTATTATTAGAATTCACTTTTTCACTAGGATTATTGCACATTTGTCTTCATCTTATAGTTCAGTTTATGAAATACAGATACAAATTAAGTAAAATACTACTAATGAATGCATAATTATTGATATCTTGAGACTTCTAATTGACCTTGGTTTATCCGGCGTAGATTACGAAAACATTCACATCGCTTTTGATGACATCATATTTATCATTAGAATTGACTTTTTCACTCGGATTATTGCACATTTGTCTTCATCTTATAGTTCAGGTTATGAAATACAGATACAAATGTAGTAAAATATTACTAATGAATGCATAATTTTTAATATCTTGAGACTTCTAATTGACCTTCGGTTATACGGCGAAGATTACGAAAACATACCCATCGCTTTAGATGACATCATATTTATCATTAGAATTCAATTTTTCACTAGGATTATTGCAGATTTGGCTTAATCTTATAGTTCAGGCTATGAAATACAGATACAAATGTAGTAAAATATAACTAATGAATGCATAATTATTAATATATTGAGACTTCTAATTGACCTTCGGTTATACGGCGAAGATTACGAAAACATTCCCATCGCTTTTGATGTCATCATATTTATCATTAGAATTCACTTTTTCACTAGGATTGTTGCACATTTGGCTTAATCTTATAGTTCAGGTTATGAAATACAGATACAAATGTAGTAAAAGATTACTAATAAATGCCTAATTATTAATATCTTGAGACATCTAATTGACCGTCGGTTATACGGCGAAGATTACGAAAACATTCCCATCGCTTTTGATGACATCATATTTATCATTAGAATTCACTTTTTCATTAGGATTATTGCACATTTGGCTTAATCTTATAGTTCAGGTTATGAAATACAGATACAAATGTAGTAAAATATTACTAATTAATGCATAAATATTAATATCTTGAGACTTCTAATTGACCTTCGGTTATACGGTGAAGATTACGAAAACATTCCCATCGCTTTTGATGACATCATATTTATCATTAGAATTCACTTTTTCACTCGGATTATTGCACATTTGGCTTAATCTTATAGTTCAGGTTATGAAATACAGATACAACTGTAGTAAAATATTACTAAATAATGCATAAATATTAATATCTTGAAACTTCTAATTGACCTTAGGTTATACGGCGAAGATTACGAAAACATTCCAATCGCTTTTGATGACATTATATGTACATTAGAATTCACTATTTCACTAGGATTATTGCACATTTGGCTTAATCTTATAGTTCAGGTTATGAAATACAGATACAAATGTAGTAAAATATTACTAATGCATGCATAATTATTAATATCTTGAGACTTCTAATTGACCTTCGGTTATACGGCGTAGATTACTAAAACATTCCCATCGCTATTGATGACATCATATTTATCATTAGAATTCACTTTTTCACTAGGATTATTGCACACTTGGCTTCATCTTATAGTTCAGGTTATGAAATACAGATACAAATGTAGTAAAATATTACTAATGAATGCATAAATATTAATATCTTGAGACTTCTAATTGACCTTCGGTTATAAGGCGAAGATTATGAAAACATTCCCATCGCTTTTGATGACATCATATTTATCATTAGAATTCACTTTTTCACTAGGATTATTGCACACTTGGCTTCATCTTATAGTTCAGGTTATGAAATACAGATACAAATGTAGTAAAAGATTACTAAAGAATGCATAAATATTAATATCTTGAGACTTCTAATTGACCTTCGGTTATACGGCGTAGATTACGAAAACATTCCCATCGCTTTTGATGACATCATATTTATCATTAGAATACAGTTTTGCTCTAGGATTATTACACATTTGTCTTCATCTTATAGTTCAGGTTATGAAATACAGATACAAATGGAGTAAAATATTACTTATGAATGCATAATTATTAATATCTTGAGACTTCTAATTGACGTTCGGTTATACGGCGAAAATTACGAAAACATTCCCATCGCTTTTGATGTCATCATATTTATCATTATAATTCACTTTTTCACTAGGATTATTGCACATTTGGCTTAATCTTATATTTCAGGTTATGAAATACAGATACAAATGTAGTAAAATATTACTAATTAATGCATAAATATTAATATCTTGAGACTTCTAATTGACCTTCGGTTATACGGCGTAGATTACGAAATCATTCCCATCGCTTTTGATGACATCATATTTATCATTAGAATTGACTTTTTCACTCGGATTATTGCACATTTGTCTTCATCTTATAGTTCAGGTTATGAAATACAGATACAAATGTAGTAAAATATTACTAATGAATGCATAATTATTAATATCTTGAGACTTCTAATTGACCTTCGGTTATACGGTGAAGATTACGAAAACATTCCCATCGCTTTTGATGTCATCATATTTATCATTAGAATTCACTTTTTCACTAGGATTATTGCACATTTGGCTTAATCTTATATTTCAGGTTATGAAATACAGATACAAATGTAGTAAAATATTACTAATGAATGCATAATTATTAATATCTTGAGACTTCTAATTGACCTTCGGTTATACGGCGAAGATTACGAAAAGATTCACATCGCTTTTGATGTCATCATATTTATCATTAGAATTCACTTTTTCACTAGGATTATTGCACATTTGTCTTCATCTTATAGTTCAGGTTATGAAATACAGATACAAATGTAGTAAAATATTACTAATTAATGCATAAATATTAATATCTTGAGACTTCTAATTGACCTTCTGTTATACGGCGAAGATTACGAAAACATTCCCATCGCTTTTGATGACATCATATTTATCATTAGAATTCACTTTTTCGCTAGGATTATTGCACATTTGTCTTGATCTTATAGTTCAGGTTATGAAATACAGATACAAATGTAGTAAAATATTACTAATTAATGCATAAATATTAATATCTTGAGACTTCTAATTGACCTTCTGTTATACGGCGAAGATTACGAAAACATTCCCATCGCTTTTGATGTCATCATATTTATCATTAGAATTGACTTTTTCACTCGGATTATTGCACATTTGTCTTCATCTTATAGTTCAGGTTATGAAATACAGATACAAATGTAGTAAAATATTACTAATGAATGCATAATTATTAATATCTTGAGACTTCTAATTGACATTCGGTTATACGGCGAAGATTACGAAAACATTCCCATCGCTTTTGATGACATTATATTTATCATCAGAATTCACTTTTCCCTAGGATTATTGCACATTTGGCTTCATCTTATAGTTCAGGTTATGAAATACAGATACAAATGTAGTAAAATATTACTAATGAATGCATAATTATTAATATCTTGAGACTTCTAATTGACCTTCGGTTATACGGCGTAGATTACGAAAACATTCCCATCGCTATTGAAGACATCATTTTTATCATTAGAATTGACTTTTTCACTCGAATTATTGCACATTTGTCTTCATCTTATAGTTCAGGTTATGAAATACAGATACAAATGTAGTAAAATATTACTAATGAATGCATAATTAGTAATATCTTGAGACTTCTAATTGACCTTCGGTTATACGGCGAAGATTATGAAAACATTCCCATCGCTTTTGATGTCATCATATTTATCATTAGAATTCACTTTTTCACTCGGATTATTGCACATTTGGCTTCATCTTATAGTTCAGGTTATGAAATACAGATACAAATGGAGTAAAATATTACTAATGAATGCATAATTATTAATAGCTTGAGACTTCTAATTGACCTTCGGTTATACGGCGAAGATTACGAAAACATTCCCATCGCTTTTGATGTCATCATATTTATCATTAGAATTCACTTTTTCACTAGGATTATTGCACATTTGGCTTCATCTTATAGTTCAGGTTATGAAATACAGATACAAATGTAGTAAAATATTACTAAGTAATGCATAAATATTAATATCTTGAGACTTCTAATTGACCTTCGGTTATACGGCGAAGATTATGAAAACATTCCCATCGCTTTTGATGTCATCATATTTATCATTAGAATTCACTTTTTCACTAGGATTATTGCACATTTGTCTTCATCTTATAGTTCAGGTTATGAAATACAGATACAAATGTAGTAAAATATTACTAATGAATGCCTAATTATTAATATCTTGAGACTTCTAATTTACCTTCGGTTATACGGCGAAGATTACGAAAACATTCCCATCGCTTTTGATGTCATCATATTTATCATTAGAATTCACTTTTTCACTAGTATTATTGCACATTTGTCTTCATCTTATAGTTCAGGTTATGAAATACAGATACAAATGTAGTAAAATATTACTAATGAATGCCTAATTATTAATATCTTGAGACTTCTAATTGACATTCGGTTATACGGCGAAGATTACGAAAACATTCCCATCGCTTTTGATGACATTATATTTATCATCAGAATTCACTTTTTCACTAGGATTATTGCACATTTGGCTTCATCTTATAGTTCAGGTTATGAAATACAGATACAAATGTAGTAAAATATTACTAATGAATGCATAATTATTAATATCTTGAGACTTCTAATTGACCTTCGGTTATACGGCGTAGATTACGAAAACATTCCCATCGCTTTTGATGTCATCATATTTATCATCAGAATTCACATTTTCACTAGGATTATTGCACATTTGGCTTCATCTTATAGTTCAGGTTATGAAATACAGATACAAATGCAATAAAATATTACTAATGAATGCATAATTATTAATATCTTGAGACTACAGATTGACATTCGGTTATACGGCGAAGATTACGAAAACATTCCCATCGCTTTCGATGTCATCATATTTATCATTAGAATTCACTTTTTCACTAGGATTATTGCACATTTGGCTTCATCTTATAGTTCAGGCTATGAAATACAGATACAAATGTAGTAAAATATTACTAATGAATGCATAATTATTAATATCTTGAGACTTCTAATTGACCTTCGGTTATACGGCGAAGATTACGAAAACATTCCCATCGCTTTTGATGACATCATATTTATCATCAGAATTCACATTTTCACTAGGATTATTGCACATTTGGCTTCATCTTATATGTCAGGTTATGAAATACAGATACAAATGTAGTAAAATATTACTAATGAATGCATAATTATTAATGTCTTGAGACTTCTAATTGACCTTCGGTTATACGGCGAAGATTACGAAAACATTCCCATCGCTTTTGATGTCATCATATTTATCATTAGAATTCACTTTTTCACTAGGATTATTGCACATTTGGCTTCATCTTATAGTTCAGGTTATGAAATACAGATACAAATGTAGTAAAATATTACTAATGAATGCATAATTATTAATGTCTTGAGACTTCTAATTGACCTTCGGTTATACGGCGAAGATTACGAAAACATTCCCATCGCTTTTGATGTCATCATATTTATCATTAGAATTCACTTTTTCACTAGGATTATTGCACATTTGGCTTCATCTTATAGTTCAGGTTATGAAATACAGATACAAATGTAGTAAAATATTACTAATGAATGCCTAATTATTAATATCTTGAGACTTCTAATTGACCTTCGGTTATACGGCGAAGATTACGAAAACATTCCCATCGCTTTTGATGTCATCATATTTATCATTAGAATTCACTTTTTCACTAGGATTATTGCACATTTGGCTTCATCTTATAGTTCAGGTTATGAAATACAGATACAAATGTAGTAAAATATTACTAATTAATGCATAAATATTAATATCTTGAGACTTCTAATTGACCTTCGGTTATACGGCGAAGATTACGAAACATTCCCATCGCTTTTGATGACATCATATTGATCATTAGAATTCACTTTTTCACTAGGATTATTGCACATTTGGCTTCATCTTATAGTTCAGGTTATGAAATACAGATACAAATGTAGTAAAATATTACTAATGAATGCCTAATTATTAATATCTTGAGACTTCTAATTGACCTTCGGTTATACGGCGAAGATTACGAAAACATTCCCATCGCTTTTGATGACATCATATTTATCATTAGAATTGACTTTTTCACTCGGATTATTGCACATTTGTCTTCATCTTATAGTTCAGGTTATGAAATACAGATACAAATGGAGTAAAATATTACTAATGAATGCATAATTATTAATATCTTGAGACTTCTAATTGACCTTCGGTTATACGGCGAAGATTACGAAAACATTCCCATCGCTTATGATGTCATCATATTTATCATTAGAATTCACTTTTTCACTAGGATTATTGCATATTTGGCTTCATCTTATAGTTCAGGTTATGAAATACAGATACAAATGTAGTAAAATATTACTAATGAATGCATAATTATTAATATCTTGAGACTTCAAATTGTCATTCGGTTATACGGCGAAGATTACGAAAACATTCCCCTCGCTTATGATGACGTCATATTTATCATTAGACTTCACTTTTTCACTAGGATTATTGCACATTTGGCTTCATCTTATAGTTCAGGTTATGAAATACAGATACAAATGTAGTAAAATATTACTAATGAATGCCTAATTATTAATATCTTGAGACTTCTAATTGACCTTCGGTTATACGGCGTAGATTACGAAAACATTCCCATCGCTTTTGATGTCATCATATTTATCATTAGAATTCACTTTTTCACTAGGATTATTGCACATTTGGCTTCATCTTATAGTTCAGTTTATGAAATACAGATACAAATGTAGTAAAATATTACTAATTAATGCATAAATATTAATATCTTGAGACTTCTAATTGACCTTCGGTTATACGGCGAAGATTACGAAACATTCCCATCGCTTTTGATGACATCATATTGATCATTAGAATTCACTTTTTCACTAGGATTATTGCACATTTGGCTTCATCTTATAGTTCAGGTTATGAAATACAGATACAAATGTAGTAAAATATTACTAATGAATGCCTAATTATTAATATCTTGAGACTTCTAATTGACCTTCGGTTATACGGCGAAGATTACGAAAACATTCCCGTCGCTTTTGATGACATCATATTTATCATTAGAATTGACTTTTTCACTCGGATTATTGCACATTTGTCTTCATCTTATAGTTCAGGTTATGAAATACAGATACAAATGGAGTAAAATATTACTAATGAATGCATAATTATTAATATCTTGAGACTTCTAATTGACCTTCGGTTATACGGCGAAGATTACGAAAACATTCCCATCGCTTATGATGTCATCATATTTATCATTAGAATTCACTTTTTCACTAGGATTATTGCACATTTGGCTTCATCTTATAGTTCAGGTTATGAAATACAGATACAAATGTAGTAAAATATTACTAATGAATGCATGATTATTAATATCTTGAGACTTCAAATTGTCATTCGGTTATACGGCGAAGATTACGAAAACATTCCCCTCGCTTATGATGACGTCATATTTATCATTAGACTTCACTTTTTCACTAGGATTATTGCACATTTGGCTTCATCTTATAGTTCAGTTTATGAAATACAGATACAAATGTAGTAAAATATTACTAATGAATACATAATTATTAACATCTTGAGACTTCTAATTGACCTTCGGTTATACGGCGAAGATTACGAAAACATTCCCATCGCTTTTGATGACATCATATTTATCATCAGAATTCACATTTTCACTAGGATTATTGCACATCTGGCTTCATCTTATAGTTCAGGTTATGAAATACAGATACAAATGTAGTAAAATATTACTAATGAATGCATAATTATTAATATCTTGAGATTTCTAATTGACCTTCGGTTATACGGCGTAGATTACGAAAACATTCCCATCGCATTTGATGACATCATATTTATCATTAGAATTGACTTTTTCACTCGGATTATTGCACATTTGTCTTCATCTTATAGTTCAGGTTATGAAATACAGATACAAATGTATTAAAATATAACTAATGAATGCATAATTATTAATATCTTGAGACTTCTAATTGACATTCGGTTATACGGCGAAGATTACGAAAAAATCCCATCTCTTTTGATGACATTATATTTATCATTAGAATTCACTTTTTCACTAGGATTATTGCACATTTGCCTTCATCTTATAGTTCAGGTTATGAAATACAGATACAAATGTAGTAAAATATTACTAATTAATGCATAAATATTAATATCTTGAGACTTCTAATTGACATTCGGTTATACGGCGAAGATTACGAAAACATTCCCATCGCTTTTGATGTCATCATATTTATCATTAGAATTGACTTTTTCTCTCGGATTATTGCACATTTGTCTTCATCTCATAGTTCAGGTTATGAAATACAGATACAAATGTAGTAAAATATTACTAATGAATGCATAATTATTAATATCTTGAGACTTCTAATTGACCTTCGGTTATACGGCGAAGATTACGAAAACATTCCCATCGCTTTTGATGTCATCATATTTATCATTACAATTCACTTTTTCACTAGTATTATTGCACATTTGGCTTAATCTTATAGTTCAGGTTATGAAATACAGATACAAATGTAATAAAATATTACTAATGAATGCATAATTATTAATATCTTGAGACTACAGATTGACATTCGGTTATACGGCGAAGATTACGAAAACATTCCCATCGCTTTTGATGTCATCATATTTATCATTATAATTCACTTTTTCACAAGGATTATTGCACATTTGGCTTCATCTTATAGTTCAGGTCATGAAATACAGATACAAATGTAGTAAAATATTACTAATGAATGCATAATTATTAATATCTTGAGACTTCTAATTGACCTTCGGTTATACGGCGAAGATTACGAAAACATTCCCATCGCTTTTGATGTCAACATATTTATCATTATAATTCACTTTTTCACAAGGATTATTGCACATTTGGCTTCATCTTATAGTTAAAGTTATGAAATACAGATACAAATGTAGTAAAATATTACTAATGAATGCATAATTATTAATATCTTGAGACTTCTAATTGACCTTCGGTTATACGGCGAAGATTACGAAAACATTCCCATCGCTTTTGATGACATCATATTTATCATCAGAATTCACTTTTTCACTAGGATTATTGCACATTTGGCTTCATCTTATAGTTCAGGTCATGAAATACAGATACAAATGTAGTAAAATATTACTAATGGATGCATAATTATTAATATCTTGAGACTTCTAATTGACCTTCGGTTATACGGCGAAGATTACGAAAACATTCCCATCGCTTTTGATGACATCATATTTATCATCAGAATTCACTTTTTCACTAGGATTATTGCACATTTGGCTTCATCTTATAGTTCAGGTTATGAAATACAGATACAAATGTAGTAAAATATTACTAATGAATGCATAATTATTAATACCTTGAGACTTCTAATTGACCTTCGGTTATACGGCGAAGATTACGAAAACATTCCCATCGCTTTTGATATTATCATATTTATCATTAGAATTCACTTTTTCGCTAGGATTATTGCACATTTGGCTTCATATTATAGTTCAGGTTATGAAATACAGATACAAATGTAGTAAAATATTACTAATGAATGCATAATTATTAATATCTTGAGACTTCTAATTGACCTTCGGTTATACGGCGAAGATTACGAAAACATTCCCATCGCTTTTGATGTCATCATATTTATCATTAGAATTCACTTGTTCACTAGGATTATTGCACATTTGGCTTCATCTTATAGTTCAGGTTATGAAATACAGATACAAATGTAGTAAAATATTACTAATGAATGCATAATTATTAATATCTTGAGACTTCTAAATGACCTTCGGTTATACGGCGAAGATTACGAAAACATTCCCATCGCTTTTGATGACATCATATTTATCCTTAGAATTGACTTTTTCACTCGGATTATTGCACATTTGTCTTCATCTTATAGTTCAGGTTATGAAATACAGATACAAATGTAGTAAAATATTACTAATGAATGTATAATTATTAATATCTTGAGACTTCTAATTGACCTTCGGTTATACCGCGAAGATTACGAAAACATTCCCATCGCTTTTGATGTCATCATATTTATCATTAGAATTCACTTTTTCACTAGGATTATTGCACATTTGGCTGAATCTTATAGTTCAGGTTATGAAATACAGATACAAATGTAATAAAATATTACTAATGAATGCCTAATTATTAATATCTTGAGACTACAGATTGACATTCGGTTATACGGCGAAGATTACGAAAACATTCCCATCGCTTTTGATGTCATCATATTTATCATTAGAATTCACTTTTTCACTAGGATTATTGCACATTTGGTTTCATCTTATAGTTCAGGTTATTAAAAACATATACAAATGTAGTAAAATATTACTAATGAATGCATAATTATTAATATCTTGAGACTTCTAATTGACCTTCGGTTATACGGCGAAGATTACGAAAACATTCCCATCGCTTTTGATGACATCATATTTATCATCAGAATTCACATTTTCACTAGGATTATTGCACATTTGGCTTCATCTTATAGTTCAGGTTATGAAATACAGATACAAATGTAGTAAAATATTACTAATGAATGCATAATTATTAATATCTTGAGACTTCTAATTGACCTTCGGTTATACGGCGATGATTACGAAAACATTACCATCGCTTTTGATGACATCATATTTATCATCAGAATTCACATTTTCACTAGGATTATTGCACATTTGGCTTCATCTTATAGTTCAGGTTATGAAATACAGATACAAATGTAGTAAAATATTACTAATGAATGCATAATTATTAATATCTTGAGACTTCTAATTGACCTTCGGTTATACGGCGAAGATTACGAAAACATTCCCATCGCTTTTGATGACATCATATTTATCATCAGAATTCACATTTTCACTAGGATTATTGCACATTTGGCTTCATCTTATAGTTCAGGTTATGAAATACAGATACAAATGTAGTAAAATATTACTAATGAATGCATAATTATTAATATCTTGAGACTTCTAATTGACCTTCGGTTATACGGCGATGATTACGAAAACATTCCCATCGCTTTTGATGACATCATATTTATCATCAGAATTCACATTTTCACTAGGATTATTGCACATTTGGCTTCATCTTATAGTTCAGGTTATGAAATACAGATACAAATGTAGTAAAATATTACTAATGAATGCATAATTATTAATATCTTGAGACTTCTAATTGACCTTCGGTTATACGGCGAAGATTACGAAAACATTCCCATCGCTTTTGATGACATCATATTTATCATCAGAATTCACATTTTCACTAGGATTATTGCACATTTGGCTTCATCTTATAGTTCAGGTTATGAAATACAGATACAAATGTAGTAAAATATTACTAATGAATGCATAATTTTTAATATCTTGAGACTTCTAATTGACCTTCGGTTATACGGCGAAGATTACGAAAACATTCCCATCGCTTTTGATGTCATCATATTTATCATTAGAATTCACTTTTTCACTAGGATTATTGCACATTTGGCTTCATCTTATAGTTCAGGTTATGAAATACAGATACAAATTTAGTAAAATATTACTAATGAATGCATAATTATTAATATCTTGAGACTTCTAATTGACCTTCGGTTATACGGCGTAGATTACGAAAACATTCCCATCGCTTTTGATGACATCATATTTATCATTAGAATTGACTTTTTCACTCGGATTATTGCACATTTGTCTTCATCTTATAGTTCAGGTTATGAAATACTGATACAAATGTAGTAAAATATTACTAATGAATGCATAATTATTAATATCTTGAGACTTCTAATTGACCTTCGGTATACGGCGAAGATTACGAAAACATTCCCATCGCTTTCGATGTCATCATATTTATCATTAGAATTCACTTTTTCACTAGGATTATTGCACATTTGGATTCATCTTATAGTTCAGGTTATGAAATACAGATACAAATGTAGTAAAATATAACTAATGAATGCATAATTATTAATATCTTGAGACTTCTAATTGACATTCGGTTATACGGCGAAGATTACTAAAAAATCCCATCTCTTTTGATGACATTATATTTATCATTAGAATTCATTTTTTCACTAGGATTATTGCACATTTGGCTTCATCTTATAGTTCAGGTTATGAAATACAGATACAAATTTAGTAAAATATTACTAATGAATGCATAATTATTAATATCTTGAGACTTCTAATTGACCTTCGGTTATACGGCGATGATTACGAAAACATTCCCATCGCTTTTGATGACATCATATTTATCATTAGAATTCACTTTTTCACTCGGATTATTGCACATTTGTCTTCATCTTATAGTTCAGGTTATGAAATACAGATACAAATGTAGTAAAATATTACTAATGAATGCATAATTATTAATATCTTGAGACTTCTAATTGACCTTCGGTATACGGCGAAGATTACGAAAACATTCCCATCGCTTTCGATGTCATCATATTTATCATTAGAATTCACTTTTTCACTAGGATTATTGCACATTTGGATTCATCTTATAGTTCAGGTTATGAAATACAGATACAAATGTAGTAAAATATAACTAATGAATGAATAATTATTAATATCTTGAGACTTCTAATTGACATTCGGTTATACGGCGAAGATTACTAAAAAATCCCATCTCTTTTGATGACATTATATTTATCATTAGAATTCATTTTTTCACTATGATTATTGCACATTTGGCTTCATCTTATAGTTCAGGTTATGAAATACAGATACAAATTTAGTAAAATATTACTAATGAATGCATAATTATTAATATCTTGAGACTTCTAATTGACCTTCGGTTATACGGCGATGATTACGAAAACATTCCCATCGCTTTTGATGACATCATATTTATCATTAGAATTCACTTTTTCACTCGGATTATTGCACATTTGTCTTCATCTTATAGTTCAGGTTATGAAATACAGATACAAATGTAGTAAAATATTACTAATGAATGCATAATTATTAATATCTTGAGACTTCTAATTGACCTTCGGTTATACGGCGAAGATTACGAAAACATTCCCATCGCTTTTGATGTCATCATATTTATCATTAGAATTCACTTTTTCACTAGGATTATTGCACATTTGGCTTCATCTTATAGTTCAGGTTATGAAATACAGATACAAATGTAGTAAAATATAACTAATGAATGCATAATTATTAATATCTTGAGACTTCTAATTGACATTCGGTTATACGGCGAAGATTACGAAAAAATCCCATCTCTTTTGATGACATTATATTTATCATTAGAATTCACTTTTTCACTAGGATTATTGCACATTTGGCTTTATCTTATAGTTCAGGTTATGAAATACAGATACAAATTTAGTAAAATATTACTAATGAATGCATAATTATTAATATCTTGAGACTTCTAATTGACCTTCTGTTATACGGCGAAGATTACGAAAACATTACCATCGCTTTCGATGTCATCATATTTATCATTAGAATTCACTTTTTCACTAGGATTATTGCACATTTGGATTCATCTTATAGTTCAGGTTATGAAATACAGATACAAATGTAGTAAAATATAACTAATGAATGCATAATTATTAATATCTTGAGACTTCTAATTGACCTTCGGTTATACGGCGAAGATTACGAAAACATTCCCATCGCTTTCGATGTCATCATATTTATCATCAGAATTCACTTTTTCACTCGGATTATTGCATATTTGTCTTCATCTTATAGTTCAGTTTATGAAATACAGATACAAATGTAGTAAAATATTACTAATGAATGCATAATTATTAATATCTTGAGACTTCTAATTGACCTTCGGTTATACGGCGAAGATTACGAAAACATTCCCATCGCTTTTGATGTCATCATATTTATCATTAGAATTCACTTTTTCACTAGGATTATTGCACATTTGGCTTCATCTTATAGTTCAGGTTATGAAATACAGATACAAATGTAGTAAAATATTACTAATGAATGCATAATTATTAATATCTTGAGACTTCTAATTGACCTTCGGTTATACGGCGAAGATTACGAAAACATTCCCATCGCTTTTGATGTCATCATATTTATCATTAGAATTCACTTTTTCACTAGGATTATTGCACATTTGGCTTCATCTTATAGTTCAGGTTATGAAATACAGATACAAATGTAGTAAAATATAACTAATGAATGCATAATTATTAATATCTTGAGACTTCTAATTGACATTCGGTTATACGGCGAAGATTACGAAAAAATCCCATCTCTTTTGATGACATTATATTTATCATTAGAATTCACTTTTTCACTAGGATTATTGCACATTTGGCTTTATCTTATAGTTCAGGTTATGAAATACAGATACAAATTTAGTAAAATATTACTAATGAATGCATAATTATTAATATCTTGAGACTTCTAATTGACCTTCGGTTATACGGCGAAGATTACGAAAACATTACCATCGCTTTTGATGACATCATATTTATCATCAGAATTCACTTTTTCACTCGGATTATTGCATATTTGTCTTCATCTTATAGTTCAGGTTATGAAATACAGATACAAATGTAGTAAAATATTACTAATGAATGCATAATTATTAATATCTTGAGACTTCTAATTGACCTTCGGTTATACGGCGAAGATTACGAAAACATTCCCATCGCTTTTGATGTCAACATATTTATCATTATAATTCACTTTTTCACTAGGATTATTGCACATTTGGCTTCATCTTATAGTTAAAGTTATGAAATACAGATACAAATGTAGTAAATATTCCTAATGAATGCATAATTATTAATATCTTGAGACTTCTAATTGATCTTCGGTTATACGGCGAAGATTACGAAAACATTCCCATCGCTTTTGATGACATCATATTTATCATCAGAATTCACTTTTTCACTAGGATTATTGCACATTTGGCTTCATCTTATAGTTCAGGTCATGAAATACAGATACAAATGTAGTAAAATATTACTAATGAATGCATAATTATTAATATCTTGAGACTTCTAATTGACCTTCGGTTATACGGCGAAGATTACGAAAACATTCCCATCGCTTTTGATGACATCATATTTATCATCAGAATTCACTTTTTCACTAGGATTATTGCACATTTGGCTTCATCTTATAGTTCAGGTTATGAAATACAGATACAAATGTAGTAAAATATTACTAATGATTGCATAATTATTAATATCTTGAGACTTCTAATTGACCTTCGGTTATACGGCGAAGATTACGAAAACATTCCCATCGCTTTTGATATTATCATATTTATCATTAGAATTCACTTTTTCGCTAGGATTATTGCACATTTGGCTTCATCTTATAGTTCAGGTTATGAAATACAGATACAAATGTAGTAAAATATTACTAATGAATGCATAATTATTAATATCTTGAGACTTCTAATTCACCTTCGGTTATACGGCGAAGATTACGAAAACATTACCATCGCTTTTGATGTCATCATATTTATCATCAGAATTCACTTTTTCGCTAGGATTATTGCACATTTGGCTTCATCTTATAGTTCAGGTTATGAAATACAGATACAAATGTAGTAAAATATTACTAATGAATGCATAATTATTAATATCTTGAGACTTCTAATTCACCTTCGGTTATACGGCGAAGATTACGAAAACATTCCCATCGCTTTTGATGTCATCATATTTATCATTAGAATTCACTTGTTCACTAGGATTATTGCACATTTGGCTTCATCTTATAGTACAGGTTATGAAATATAGATACAAATGTAGGAAACTATTACTAATGAATGCATAATTATTAATATCTTGAGATTCTAATTGACATTCGGTTATACGGCGAAGATTACGAAAACATTCCCATCGCTATTGATGACATCATATTTATCATTAGAATTGACTTTTTCACTCGGATTATTGCACATTTGGCTTCATCTTATAGTTCAGGTTATGAAATACAGATACAAATGTAGTAAAATATTACTAATGAATGCATAATTATTAATATCTTGAGACTACTAATTGACCTTCGGTTATACGGCGAAGATTACGAAAACATTCCCATCGCTTTTGATGTCATCATATTTATCATTAGAATTCACTTGTTCACTAGGATTATTGCACATTTGGCTTCATCTTATAGTTCAATTTATGAAATACAGATACAAATGTAGTAAAATATTACTAATGAATCCATAATTATTAATATCTTGAGACTTCTAATTGACCTTCGCTTATACGGCGAAGATTACGAAAACATTCCCATCGCTTTTGATGACATTATATTTATCATTATAATTGACTTTTTCACTAGGATTATTGCACATTTGGCTACATCTTATAGTTCAGGTTATGAAATACATATACAAATTTGGTAAAATATTACTAATGAATGGATAATAATTAATATCTTGAGACTTCTAATTGACCTTCGATATACGGCGAAGATTACGAAAACATTCCCATCGCTTTTGATGACATCATATTTATCATTAGAATTCACTTTTTCACTAGGATTATTGCACATTTGGCTTCATCTTATAGTTCAGTTTATGAAATACAGATACTAATGTTGTAAAATATTACTAATGAATGCCTAATTATTAATATCTTGAGACTTCTAATTGACCTTCGGTTATACGGGGAAGATTACGAAAACATTCCCTTAGCTTTTGATGACATCATATTTATCATTAGAATTCATTTTTTCACTATGATTATTGTACATTTGGCTTCATCTTATAGTCCAGGTTATGAAATACAGATACAAATGTAGTAAAATATTACTAATGAATGCATAATTATTAATATCTTGAGACTTCTAATTGACCTTCGGTTATACGGCGAAGGTTACGAAAACATTCCCATCGCTTTTGATTACATCATATTTATCATTAGAATTCACTTTTTCACTAGGATTATTGCACATTTGTCTTCATCATATAGTTCAGGTGATGAAATACAGATAAAAATGTAGTAAAATATTACTAATGAATGCATAATTATTAATATCTTGAGACTTCTAATTGACATTCGGTTATACGGCGAAGATTACGAAAACATTCCCATCGCTATTGATGACATCATATTTATCATTAGAATTCACATTTTCACTAGTATTATTGCACATTTGTCTTCATCTTATAGTTCAGGTTATGAAATACAGATACAAATGTAGTAAAATATTACTAATGAATGCCTAATTATTAATATCTTGAGACTTCTAATTGACCTTCGGTTATACGGCGAAGATTACGAAAACATTCCCATCGCTTTTGATGACATCATATTTATCATTAGAATTCACTTTTTCACTAGGATTATTGCACATTTGGCTTCATCTTATAGTTCAGGTTATGAAATACAGATACAAATGTAGTAAAATATTACTAATGAATGCATAATTATTAATATCTTGAGACTTCTAAGTGACCTTCGGTTATACGGCGAAGACTACGAAAACATTCCCATCGCTTTTGATGACATCATATTTCTCATTAGAATTCACTTTCTCACTAGGATTATTGCACATTTGTCTTCATCTTATAGTTCAGGTCATGAAATACAGATACAAATGTACTAAAATAATACTAATGAATGCAAAATTATTAATATCTTGAGACTTCTAATTGACCTTCGATTATACGGCGAAGATTACGAAAACATACCCATCGCTTTTGATGACATCATATTTATCATTAGAATTCACTTTTTCACTAGGATTATTGCACATTTGGCTTCATCTTATAGTTCAGTTTATGAAATACAGATACAAATATACTAAAATATTACTAATGAATGCAAAATTATTAATATCTTGAGACTTCTAATTGACCTTCGATTATACGGCGAAGATTACGAAAACATTCCCATCGCTTTTGATGACATCATATTTATCATTAGAATTCACTTTTTCACTAGGATTATTGCACATTTGGCTTCATCTTATAGTTCAGGTCATGAAATACAGATACAAATGTAGTACAATATTACTAATGAATGCAAAATTATTAATATCTTGAGACTTCTAATTGACCTTCAATTATACGGCGAAGATTACGAAAACATACCCATCGCTTTTGATGACATCATATTTATCATTAGAATTCATATTTTCACTAGGATTATTGCACATTTGGCTTCATCTTATAGTTCAGGTTATGAAATACTGATACAAATGTAGTAAAATATTACTAATGAATGCATAATTATTAATATCTTGAGACTTCTAATTGACCTTCGGTCATACGGGGAAGATTACAAAAACATTCCCTTCGCTTTTGATGACATCATGTTTATCATTAGAATTCATTTTTTCACTATGATTATTGTACATTTGCTTTCATCTTATAGTTCAGGTTATGAAATACAGATACAAATGTAGTAAAATATTACTAATGAATGCATAATTATTAATATCTTGAGACTTCTAATTGACCTTCGGTTATACGGCGAAGGTTACGAAAACATTCCCATCGCTTTTGATGACATCATATTTATCATAAAATTCACTTTTTCACTAGGATTATTGCACATTTGTCTTCATCATATAGTTCAGGTTATGAAATACAGATACAAATGTAGTAAAATATTACTAATGAATGCATAATTATTAATATCTTGAGACTGCTAAGTGACCTTCGGTTATACGGGGAAGATTACGAAAACATTCCCATCACTTTTGATGACATCATATTTATCATTAGAATTCATTTTTCACTAGGATTATTGCACTTTTGGCTTCATCATATAGTTCAGGTTATGAAAGACACATACAATTGTAGGAAAATATTACTAATGAATGAAAAATTATTAATATCTTGTGACTTCTAATTGACCTTCGGTTATACGGCGAAGATTACGAAAACATTCCCATCGAATTGATGACATCATATTTATCATTAGAATTCATTTTCCCCTAGGATTATTGCACATTTGTCTTCATCTTATAGTACAGGTTATGAAATACAGATACAAATGTAGTAAAATATTACTAATTAATGCATAATTATTAATATCTTGAGACTTCTAATTGACCTTCGGTTATACGGCGAAGATTACGAAAACATTCCCTTCGCTTTTGATGACATCATATTTATCATTAGAAATCATTTTTTCTCTAGGATTATTGCACATTTGACTTCATCTTAGAGTTCAGGTTATGAAATACTGATACAAATGTAGTAAAATATTACTAATGAATGCCTAATTATTAATATCTTGTGACTTCTAATTGACCTTCGGTTATACGGCGAAGATTACGAAAACATACCCATCGAATTGATGACATCATATTTATCATTAGAATTCACTTTTTCACTAGGATTATTTCACATTTGGCTTCAACTTATAGTTCAGTTTATGAAATACAGATACAAATGTAGTAAAATATTACTAATGAATGCCTAATTATTAATATCTTGAGACTTCTAATTGACCTTCGGTTATACGGCGAAGATTACGAAAACATTCCCATCGCTTTTGATGACATCATATTTATCATTAGAATTCACTTTTTCACTAGGATTATTGCACATTTGGCTTCATCTTATAGTTCAGGTTATGAAATACAGATACAAATGTAGTAAAATATTACTAATGAATGCATAATTTTTAATATCTTGAGACTTCTAAGTGACCTTCGGTTATACGTTGAAGATTACGAAAACATTCCCATCGCTTTTGATGACATCATATTTCTCATTAGAATTCACATTCTCACTAGGATTATTGCACATTTGTCTTCATCTTATAGTTCAGGTCATGAAATACAGATACAAATGTAGTACAATATTACTAATGAATGCAAAATTATTAATATCTTGAGACTTCTAATTGACCTTCAATTATACGGCGAAGATTACGAAAACATACCCATCGCTTTTGATGACATCATATTTATCATTAGAATTCATATTTTCACTAGGATTATTGCACATTTGGCTTCATCTTATAGTTCAGGTTATGAAATACTGATACAAATGTAGTAAAATATTACTAATGAATGCATAATTATTAATATCTTGAGACTTCTAATTGACCTTCGGTCATACGGGGAAGATTACAAAAACATTCCCTTCGCTTTTGATGACATCATGTTTATCATTAGAATTCATTTTTTCACTATGATTATTGTACATTTGCTTTCATCTTATAGTTCAGGTTATGAAATACAGATACAAATGTAGTAAAATATTACTAATGAATGCATAATTATTAATATCTTGAGACTTCTAATTGACCTTCGGTTATACGGCGAAGGTTACGAAAACATTCCCATCGCTTTTGATGACATCATAGTTATCATTAGAATTCATTTTTCCCTACGATTATTGCACATTTGTCTTCATCTTATAGTTCAGGTTATGAAATACAGATACAAATGTAGTAAAATATTACTAATGAATGCATAATTATTAATATCTTGAGACTTCTAATTGACCATCGGTTATACGGCGAAGATTACGAAAACATTCCCATCGCTTTTGATGACATCATATTTATCATTAGAATTCACTTTTCCTCTAGGATTATTGCACATTTGGTTTCAACTTATAGTTGAGGTTATGAAATACTGATACAAATGACGGAAAATATTACTAATGAATGCATAATTATTAATATCTTGAGACATCTAAATGACCTTCGGTTATACGTCGAAGATTACGAAAACATTCCCATCGCTTTTAATGACATCATATTTATCATTAGAATTCACTTTTTCTCTAGGATTATTGCACATTTGGCTTCATCTTATAGTTCAGGTTATGAAATACAGATACAACTGTCGGAAAATATTACTAATGAATGCCTAATTATCAATATCTTGAGACTTCTAATTGACCTTCGATTATACGGCGAAGATTACGAAAACATTCCCATCGCTTTTGATGACATCATATTTATCATTAGAATTCATTTTTCACTAGGATTATTGCACATTTGGCTTCATCATATAGTTCAGGTTATGAAATACAGACAGAAATGTACTAAGATATTACTAATGAATGCAAAATTATTAATATCTTGAGATTTCTAATTGACCTTCGATTATACGTCGAAGATTACGAAAACATTCCCATCGCTTTTAATGACATCATATTTATCATTAGAATTCACTTTTTCTCTAGGATTATTGCACATTTGGTTTCAACTTATAGTTCAGGTTATGAAATACTGATACAAATGACGGAAAATATTACTAATGAATGCATAATTATTAATATCTTGAGACTTCTAATTGACCTTCGGTTATACGGGGAAGATTACGAAAACATTCACTTCGCTTTTGATGACATCATATTTATCATTAGAATTCACTTTTTTCACTATGATTATTGTACATTTGGCTTCATCTTATAGTTCAGGTTATGAAATACAGATACAAATGTAGTAAAATATTACTAATGAATGCATAATTATTAATATCTTGAGACTGCTAAGTGACCTTCGGTTATACGGGGAAGATTACGAAAACATTCCCATCGCTTTTGATGACATCATATTTATCATTAGAATTCATTTTTCACTAGGATTATTGCACTTTTGGCTACATCATATAGTTCAGGTTATGAAATACAGATACAAATATACTAAAATATTACTAATTAATGCAAAATTATTAATATCTTGAGACTTCTAATTGACCTTCGTTTATACGGCGAAGGTTACGAAAACATTCCCATCGCTTTTGATGACATCATATTTATCATTAGAATTCACTTTTTCACTAGGATTATTGCACATTTGTCTTCATCATATAGTTCAGGTTATGAAAGACACATACAAGTGTAGGAAAATATTACTAATGAATGAAAAATTATTAATATCTTGTGACTTCTAATTGACCTTCAGTTATACGGCGAAGATTACGAAAACATTCCCATCGAATTGATGACATCATATTTATCATTAGAATTCATTTTTCCCTAGGATTATTGCACATTTGTCTTCATCTTATAGTTCAGGTTATGAAATACAGATACAAATGTAGTAAAATATTACTAATTAATGCATAATTATTAATATCTTGAGACTTCTAATTGACCTTCGGTTATACGGCGAAGATTACGAAAACATACCCATCGCTTTTGATGGCATCATATTTATCATTAGAATTCACTTTTTCTCTAGGATTATTGCACATTTGGTTTCATCTTATAGTTCAGGTTATGAAATACTGTTACAAATGACGGAAAATATTACTAATGAATGCATAATTTTTAATATCTTGAGACTTCTAATTGACCTTCGGTTATACGGCGAAGATTACGAAAACATTCCCATCGATTTTGATGACATCATATTTATCATTAGAATTCACTTTTTCTCTAGGATTATTGCACATTTGGCTTCATCTTATAGTTCAGGTTATGAAATACTGATACAAATGTCGGAAAATATTACTACTGAATGCATAATTATTAATATCTTGAGACTTCTAAATGACGTTCGGTTATACGGCGAAGATTACGAAAACATTCCCATCGCTTTTGATGACATCATATTTATCATTAGAATTCAGTTTTGCTCTAGGATTATTGCACATTTGGCTTCATCTTAGAGTTCAGGTTATGAAATACTGATACAAATGTAGTAAAATATTACTAATGAATGCATAATTATTAATATCTTGAAACATCTAAATGACCTTCGGTTATACGTCGAAGATTACGAAAACATTCCCATCGCTTTTAATGACATCATATTTATCATTAGAATTCACTTTTTCTCTAGGATTATTGCACATTTGACTTCATCTTATAGTTCAGTTTATGAAATACAGATACAACTGTCGGAAAATATGACTAATGAATGCCTAATTATTAATATCTTGAGACTTCTAATTGACCTTCGATTATACGGCGAAGATTACGAAAATATTCCCATCGCTTTTGATGACATCATATTTATCATTAGAATTCATTTTTCACTAGGATTATTGCACATTTGGCTTCATCATATAGTTCAGGTTATGAAATACAGATACAAATGTACTAAAATATTACAAATGAATGCAAAATTATTAATATCGTGAGACTTCTAATTGACCTTCGATTATACGGCGAAGATTACGAAAACATTCCCATCGCTTTTGATGACATCATATTTATCATTAGAATTCACTTTTTCACTAGGATTATTGCACATTTGGCTTCATCTTATAGTTCAGGTTATGAAATACTGATACAAATGTAGTAAAATATTACTAATGAATGCATAATTATTAATATCTTGAGACATCAAAATGACCTTCGGTTATACGTCGAAGATTACGAAAACATTCACATCGGTTTTAATGACATCATATTTATCATTAGAATTCACCTTTTCTCTAGGATTATTGCACATTTGGCTTCATCTTGTAGTTCAGGTTATGAAATACTGATACAACTGTCGGAAAATATTACTAATGAATGCATAATTATTAATATCTTGAGACTTCTAATTGAACTTCGGTTATACGGCGAAGATTACGAAAACATTCACATCGCTTTTGATGACATCATATTTATCATTAGAATTCATTTTTCACTAGGATTATTGCACATTTGGCTTCATCATATAGTTCAGTTTATGAAATACAGATACTAATATAGTAAAATATTACTAAGGAATGCCTAATTATTAATATCTTGAGACTTCTAATTGACCTTCGGTTATACGGCGAAGATTACGAAAACATCCCCTTCGCTTTTGATGACATCATATTTATCATTAGAGATCATTTTTTCACTAGGATTACTGTACATTTGTCTTCATCTTATAGTTCAGGTTATGAAATACAGATACAAATGTAGTAAAATATTACTAATGAAATTCAAAATTATTAATATCTTGAGATTTATAATTGACCTTCGATTATACGGCGAAGATTATGAAAACATTCCCATCGCTTTTGATGACATCATATTTATCATTAGAATTCCCTTTTTCACTAGGATTATTGCACATTTGGCTTCATCTTATAGTTCAGTTTATGAAATACAGATACTAATGTAGTAAAATATTACTAATGAATGCATAATTATTAATATCTTGAGACTTCTAATTCACCTTCGGTTATACGGCGAAGATTACGAAAACATTCCCTTCGCATTTGATGACATCATATTTATCATTAGAATTCATTTTTCCCTACGATTATTGCACATTTGTCTTCATCTTATAGTTCAGGTTATGAAATACAGATACAAATGTAGTAAAATATTACTAATGAATGCATAATTATTAATATCTTGAGACTTCTAATTGACCTTCGGTTATACGGCGAAGATTACGAAAACATTCCCATCGCTTTTGATGACAACATATTTATCATTAGAATTCACTTTTTCTCTAGGATTATTGCACATTTGGTTTCAACTTATAGTTCAGGTTATGAAATACAGATACAAATGTAGTAAAATATTACTAATGAATGCATAATTATTAATATCTTGAGACTGCTAAGTGACCTTCGGTTATACGGGGAAGATTACGAAAACATTCCCATCGCTTTTGATGACATCATATTTATCATTAGAATTCATTTTTCACTAGGATTATTGCACTTTTGGCTTCATCATATAGTTCAGTTTATGAAATACAGATACAAATGTAGTAAAATATTACTAATGAATGCATAATTATTAATATCTTGAGACTTCTAATTGACCTTCGGTTATACGGCGAAGGTTACGAAAACATTACCATCGCTTTTGATGACATCATATTTATCATTAGAATTCACTTTTTCACTAGGATTATTGCACATTTGTCTTCATCATATAGTTCAGGTTATGAAAGACACATACAAATGTAGGAAAATATTACTAATGAATGAAAAATTATTAATATCTTGTGACTTCTAATTGACCTTCGGTGATACGGCGAAGATTACGAAAACATTCCCATCGAATTGATGACATCATATTTATCATTAGAAAATCATTTTTCCCTAGGATTATTGCACATTTGTCTACATCTTATAGTTCAGGTTATGAAATACAGATACAAATGTAGTAAAATATTACTAATTAATGCATAATTATTAATATCTTGAGACTTCTAATTGACCTTCGGTTATACGGCGAAGATTACGAAAACATACCCATCGCTTTTGATGGCATCATATTTATCATTAGAATTCACTTTTTCTCTAGGATTATTGCACATTTGGCTTCATCTTATAGTTCAGGTTATGAAATACTGTTACAAATGACGGAAAATATTACTAATGAATGCATAATTTGTAATATCTTGAGACTTCTAATTGACCTTCGGTTATACGGCGAAGATTACGAAAACATTCCCATCGCTTTTGATGACATCATATTTATCATTAGAATTCACTTTTTCTCTCGGATTATTGCACATTTGGCTTCATCTTATAGTTCAGGTTATGAAATACTGATACAAATGTCGGAAAATATTACTACTGAATGCATAATTATTAATATCTTGAGACTTCTAATTGACCTTCGGTTATACGGCGAAGATTACGAAAACATTCCCATCGCTTTTGATGACATCATATTTATCATTAGAATTCAGTTTTTCTCTAGGATTATTGCACATTTGGCTTCATCTTAGAGTTCAGGTTATGAAATACTGATACAAATGTCGTAAAATATTACTAATGAATGCATAATTATTAATATCTTGAGACATCTAAATGACCTTCGGTTATACGTCGAAGATTACGAAAACATTCCCTTCGCTTTTAATGACATCATATTTATCATTAGAATTCACTTTTTCTCTAGGATTATTGCACATTTGGCTTCATCTTATAGTTCAGGTTATGAAACACAGATACAACTGTCAGAAAATATTACTAATGAATGCCTAATTATTAATATCTTGAGACTTCTAATTGACCTTCGATTATACGGCAAAGATTACGAAAACATTCCCATCGCTTTTGATGACATCATATTTATCATTAGAATTCATTTTTCACTAGGATTATTGCACATTTGGCTTCATCATATAGTTCAGGTTATGAAATACAGACACAAATGTACTAAAATATTACTAATGAATGCAAAATTATTAATATCTTGAGATTTCTAATTGACCTTCGATTATACGGCGAAGATTACGAAAACATTCCCATCGCTTTTGATAACATCAAATTTATCATTAGAATTCACTTTTTCACTAGGATTATTGCACATTTGTCTTCATCTTATAGTTCAGGTTATGAAATACAGATACAAATGTAGTAAAATATTACTAATGAATGCATAATTATTAATATCTTGAGACTTCTAATTGACCTTCGGTTATACGGCGAAGATTACGAAAACATTCCCATTCCTTTTGATGACATCATATTTATCATTATAATTCACTTTTTCTCTAGGATTATTGCACATTTGGTTTCAACTTATAGTTCAGGTAATGAAATACTGATACAAATGACGGAAAATATTACTAATGAATGCATAATTATTAATATCTTGAGACTTCTAATTGACCTTCGGTTATACGGCGAAGATTACGAAAACATTCCCATCGCTTTTGATGACATCATATTTATCATTAGAATTCAGTTTTGCTCTAGGATTATTGCACATTTGGCTTTATCTTATAGTTAAGGTTATGAAATACTGATGCAAATGTAGTAAAATATTACTAATGAATGCATAATTATTAATATCTTGAGATTTCTAATTGACCTTCGATTATACGGCGAAGATTACGAAAACATTACCATCGCTTTTGATGACATCATATTTATCATTAGAATTCACTTTTTCTCTAGGATTATTGCACATTTGGCTTCATCTTATAGTTCAGGTTATGAAATACAGATACAACTGTCGGAAAATATGACTAATGAATGCGTAATTATTAATATCTTGAGACTTCTAATTGACCTTCGGTTATACGGCAAAGATTACGAAAACATTCCATCGCTTTTGATGACATCATATTTATCATTATAATTCACTTTTTCACTTGGATTATTGCACATTTGTCTTCATCTTATAATTCAGGTTATGAAATACAGATAGAAATGTAGGAAAATATTACTAATGAATGCCTAATTATTAATATCTTGAGACTTCTAATTGACTTTCGATTATATGGCGAAGATTACGAAAATATTCCCATCGCTTTTGATGACATCATATTTATCATTAGAATTCATTTTTCACTAGGATTATTGCACATTTGGCTTCATCATATAGTTCAGGTTATGAAATAAAGATACAAATGTACTAAAATATTACTAATGAATGCAAAATTATTAATATCGTGAGACTTCTAATTGACCTTCGATTATACGGCGAAGATTACGAAAACATTCCCATCGCTTTTGATGACATCATATTTATCATTAGAATTCACTTTTTCACTAGGATTATTGCACATTTGGCTTCATCTTATAGTTCAGTTTTTGAAATACAGATACTAATGTAGTAAAATATTACTAATGAATGCATAATGATTAATATCTTGAGACTTCTAATTGACCTTCGGTTATACAGCGAAGATTACGAAAACATACCCTTCGCTTTTGATGACATCATATTTATCATTAGAATTCATTTTTCCCTAGGATTATTGCAAATTTGTCTTCATCTTATAGTTCAGGTTATGAAATACAGATACAAATGTCGTAAAATATTACTCATGAATGCATAATTATTAATATCTTGAGACTTCTAATTGAACTTCGGTTATACGGCGAAGATTACGAAAACATTCACATCGCTTTTGATGACACCATATTTATCATTAGAATTCATTTTTCACTAGGATTATTGCACATTTGGCTTCATCATATAGTACAGGTTATGAAATACAGATACAAATGTACTAAAATATTACTAATGAATGCAAAATTATTAATATCTTGAGACTTCTAATTGACCTTCGATTATACGGTGAAGATTACGAAAACATTCCCATCGCTTTTGATGACATCATATTTATCATTAGAATTCACTTTTTCTCTAGGATTATTGCACATTTGGCTTCAACTTATAGTTCAGGTTATGAAATACTGATACAAATGACGGAAAATATTACTAATGAATGCATAATTATTAATATCTTGAGACTTCTAATTGACATTCGGTTATACGGCGAAGATTACAAAAACATTCCCATCGCTTTTGTTGACATCATATTTATCATTAGATTTCAGTTTTGCTCTAGGATTATTGCAGATTTGGCTTCATCTTATAGTTCAGGTTATGAAATACTGATACAAATGTAGTAAAATATTACTAATGAATGCAAAATTATTAATATCTTGAGACTTCTAATTGACCTTCGATTATACGGTGAAGATTACGAAAACATTCCCATCGCTTTTGATGACATCATATTTATCATTAGAATTCACTTTTTCTCTAGGATTATTGCACATTTGGCTTCATCTTATAGTTCAGTTTATGAAATACTGATACAAATGTCGGAAAATATTACTAATGAATGCATAATTATTAATATCTTGAGACATCTAAATGACCTTCGGTTATACGTCGAAGATTACGAAAACATTCACATCGGTTTTAATGAAATCATATTTATCATTAGAATTCACCTTTTCCCTAGGATTATTGCACATTTGGCTTCATCTTATAGTTCAGGTTATGAAATACTGATACAACTGTCGGAAAATATTACTAATGAATGCATAATTATTAATATCATGAGACTTCTAATTGACATTCGGTTATACGGCGAAGATTACGAAAACATTCCCATCGCTTTTGATGACATCATATTTATCATTAGAATTCACTTTTTCACTAGGATTATAGCACATTTGTCTTCATCTTATTGTTCAGGTTATGAAATACAGATACAAATGTAGTAACATATTACTAATGAATGCATAATTATTAATATCATGAGACTTCTAATTGACATTCGGTTATACGGCGAAGATTATGAAAACATTACCATCGCTTTTGATGACATCATATTTATCATTAGAATTCACTTTTTCACTAGGATTATTGCACATTTGGCTTCATCTTATAGTTCAGGTTATGAAATACTGATACAAATGTCGGAAAATATTACTAATGAATGCATAATTATTAATATCTTGAGTCTTCTAATTGAACTTTGGTTATACGGCGAAGATTACGAAAACATTCACATCGCTTTTGATGACATCATATTTATCATTAGAATTCACTTTTTCTCTAAGATTATTGCACATTTGGCTTCATCTTATAGTTCAGGTTATGAAATACTGATAAAAATGTCGGAAAATATTACTAATGAATGCATAATTCTTAATATCTTGAGACTTCTAATTGACCTTCGGTATACGGCGAAGATTACGAAAATATTCCCATAGCTTTTGATGACATCATATTTATCATTAGAATTCACTTTTTCTCTAGGATTATTACACATTTGGCTTCATCTTATAGTTCAGGTTATGAAATACAGATACAAATGTAGTAAAATATTACTAATGAATGCATAATTATTAATATAATGAGACTTCTAATTGACATTCGGATATACGGCGAAGATTACGAAAACATTCCCATCGCTTTTGATGACATCATATTTATCATTAGAATTCACTTTTTCTCTAGGATTATTGCACATTTGGCCTCGTTTTATAGTTCAGTTTATGAAATACAGATACAAATGTCGGAAAATATTACTAATGAATGCATAATTATTAATATCTTGAGACTTCTAATTGACCTTCGGTATACGGCGAATATTACGAAAACATTCCCATCGCTTTTGATGACATCATATTTATCATTAGAATTCACTTTTTCACTAGGATTATAGCACCTTTGTCTTCATCTTATTGTTCAGGTTATGAAATACAGATACAAATGTAGTAACATATTACTAATGAATGCATAATTATTAATATCATGAGACTTCTAATTGACATTCGGTCATACGGCGAAGATTATATAAACATTACCATCGCTTTTGATGACATCATATTTATCATTAGAATTCACTCTTTCACTAGGATTATTGCACATTTGGCTTCATCTTATAGTTCAGGTTATGAAATACTGATACAAATGTCGGAAAATATTACTAATGAATGCATAATTATTAATATCTTGAGACTTCTAATTGACCTTCGTTTATACGGCGAAGATTACGAAAACATTCCCATCGCTTTTGATGACATCATATTTATCATTAGAATTCACTTTTTCACTAGGATTATTGCACATTTGGCTTCATCTTATAGTTCAGGTTATGAAATACTGATACAAATGTCGGAAAATATTACTAATGAATGCATAATTATTAATATCTTGAAACTTCTAATTGACTTTCGGTTATAAAGCGAAGATTACGAAACCATTCCCATCGCTTTTGATGACATCATATTTATCATTAGAATTCACTTTTTCACTAGGATTATTGCACATTTGTCTTCATCTTATAGTTCAGGTTATGAAATTCAGATACAAATGTAGTAAAATATTACTAATGAATGCATAATTATTAATATAATGAGACTTCTAATTGACATTCTGTTATACGGCGAGATTACGAAAACATTCCCATCGCTTTTGATGACATCATATTTATCATTAGAATTCACTTTTTCTCTAGGATTATTGCACATTTGGCTTCATCTTATAGTTCAGGTTATGAAATACTGATACAAATATCGGAAAATATTACTAATGAATGCATAAGTATTAATATCTGGAGACTTCTAATTGACCTTCGGTTATACGGCGAAGATTACGAAAACATTCCCATCGCTTTTGATGACATCATATTTATCATTAGAATTCACTTATTCACTAGGTTTATTGCACATTTGTCTTCATCTTATAGTTCAGTTTATGAAATACAGATACAAATGTAGTAAAATATTACTAATGAATGCATAATTATTAATATAATTAGACTTCTAATTGACATTGGGTTATACGGCGAAGATTACGAAAACATTCCCATCGCTTTTCATGACATCATATTTATCATTAGAATTCACTTTTTCTCTAGGATTATTGCATATTTGGCTTCATTTTATAGTTCAGGTTATGAAATACTGATACAAATGTCGGAAAATATTACTAATGAATGCATAATTATTAATATCTTGAGACTTCTAATTGACCTTCGGTTATACGGCGAAGATTACGAAAATATTCACATCGCTATTGATGACATCATATTTATCATTAGAATTCACTTTTTCCCTATGATTATTGCACATTTGGCTTCATATTATAGTTCAGGTTATGAAATACTGATACAAATATCGGAAAATATTACTAATGAATGCATAATTATTAATATCTTGAGACTTCTAATTGACCTTCGGTTATACGGCGAAGATTACGAAAACATTCCCATAGCTTTTGATGACATCATATTTATCATTAGAATTCACTTTTTCTTTATGATTATTGCACATTTGGCTTCATCTTATAGTTCAGGTTATGAAATACTGATACAAATGTAGTAAAATATTACTAATGAATGCATAATTATTAATATCTTGAGACTTCTAATTGACCTTCGGTTATACGGCGAAGATTACGAAAACATTCCCATCGCTTTTGATGACATCATATTTATCATTAGAATTCACTTTTTCTCTAGGATTATTGCACATTTGGCTTCATCTTATAGTTCACGATATGAAATACTGATACAAATGTCGGAAAATATTACTAATGAATGCATAATTATTAATAACTTGATACTTCTAATTGACATTGGGTTATACGGTGAAGATTACGAAAACATTCCCATCGCTTTTGATGACATCATATTTATCATTAGAATTCACTTTTTCTCTAGGATTATTGCACATTTGGCTTCATCTTATAGTTCAGGTTATGAAATACTGATACAAATGTCGGAAAATATTACTAATGAATGCATAATTATTAATATCTTGAGACTTCTAATTGACCTTCGGTTATACGGCGAAGATTACGAAAACATTCCCATCGCTTTTGGTGACATCATATTTATTATTAGAATTCACTTTTTCTCTAGGAATATTGCACATTTGTCTTCATCTTATAGTTCAGGTTATGAAATACTGATACAAATGTCGGAAAATATCACTAATGAATGCATAATTATTAATATCTTGAGACTCCTAATTGACATTCGGTTATACGGCGAAGATTACGAAAACATTCCCATCGCTTTTGATGACATCATATTTATCATTAGACTTCACATTTTCTCTAGGATTATTGCACATTTGGCTTCATCTTATAGTTCAGGTTATGAAATACTGATACAAATTTCGGAAAATATTACTAATGAATGCATAATTATTAATATCTTGAGACTTCTAATTGACCTTCGGTTATGCGGCAAAGATTAAGAAAACATTCTCATCGCTTTTGATGACATCATATTTATCATTAGAATTCACTTTTTCTCTAGGATTATTGCACATTTGGCTTCATCTTATAGTTCAGGTTATGAAATACTGATACAACTGTCGGAAAATATTACTAATGAATGCATAATTATTAATATCGTGAGACTTCTAATTCACCTTCGGTTATACGGCGAAGATTACGAAAACATTCCCATCGCTTTTGATGACATCATATTTATCATTAGAATTCACTTTTTCCCTATGATTATTCCACATTTGGCTTCATCTTATAGTTCAGGTTATGAAATACTGATACAAATGTCGGAAAATATTACTAATGAATGCATAATTTTTAATATCTTGATACTTCTAATTGACATTCGGTTATACGGTGAAGATTACGAAAACATTCCCATCGCTTTTGATGACATCATATTTATGATTAGAATTCACTTTTTCTCTAGGATTATTGCACATTTGGCTTCATCTTATAGTTCAGGTTATGAAATACTGATACAAATGTCGGAAAATATTACTAATGAATGCATAATTATTAATATCTTGAGACATCTAATTGACCTTCGGTTATACGGCGAAGATTACGAAAACATTCCCATCGCTTTTGGTGACATCATATTTATCATGAGAATTCACTTTTTCTCTAGGATTATTGCACATTTGGCTTTATCTTATAGTTCAGGTTATGAAATACTGATACAAATGTCGGAAAATATTACTAATAAATGCATAATTATTAATATCTTGAGACTTCTAATTGACCTTCGATTATACGGCGAAGATTACGAAAACATTCCCATCGCTTTTGCTGACATCATATTTATCATTAGAATACACTTTTTCTCTAGGATTATTGCACATTTGGCTTCATTTTATAGTTCAGTTTATTAAATACTGATACACATGTCGGAAAATATTACTAATGAATGCGTAATTAATAATATCTTGAGAGTTCTAATTGACATTCGGTTATACGGCGAAGATTACGAAAACATTCCCATCGCTTTTGATGACATCATATTTATCATTAGAATTCACTTTTTCTCTAGGATTATTGCACATTTGGCTTCATCTTATAGTTCTGGTTATGAAATACTGATACAAATGTCGGAAAATATTACTAATGAATGCATAATTATTAATATCTTGAGACTTCTAATTGACCTTCGGTTATACGGCGAAGATTACGAAAACATTCACATCGCTTTTGGTGACATCATATTTATCATTAGAATTCACTTTTTCTCTAGGATTATTGCACATTTGGCTTCATCTTATAGTTCATGTTAGGAAATACTGATACAAATGTCGGAAAATATTACTAATGAATGCATAATTATTAATATCTTGAGACTTCTAATTGACCTTCGGTTATACGGCAAAGATTAAGAAAACATTCTCATCGATTTTGATGACATCATATTTATCATTAGAATTCACTTTTTCTCTAGGATTATTGCATATTTGGCTTCATGTTATAGTTCAGTATATGAAATACTAATACAAATGTCGGAAAATATTACTAATGAATGCGTAATTATTAATAACTTGAGACTTCTAATTGACATTCGGTTATACGGCGAAGATTACGAAAATATTCACATCGCTATTGATGACATCATATTTATCATTAGAATTCACTTTTTCCCTATGATTATTGCACATTTGGCTTCATATTATAGTTCAGGTTATGAAATACTGATACAAATGTCGGAAAATATTACTAATGAATGCGTAATTATTAATATCTTGAGACTTCTAATTGACATTCGGTTATACGGCAAAGATTACGAAAACATTCCCATCGCTTTTGATGACATCATATTTATCATTAGAATTCACTTTTTCTCTAGGATTATTGCACATTTGGCTTCATCTTATAGTTCAATTTATGAAATACTGATACAAATGTCGGAAAATATTACTAATGAATGCATAATTATTAATATCTTGAGACTTCTAATTGACCATCGGTTATACGGCAAAGATTAAAAAACATTCACATCGCTTTTGATGACATCATATTTATCATTAGAATTCACTTTTTCTCTAGGATTATTCCACATTTGGCTTCATCTTATAGTTCAGTTTATGAAATACTGATACAAATGTCGGAAAATATTACTAATGAATGCATAATTATTAATATCTTGAGACTTCTAATTGACCTTCGGTTATACGGCGAAGATTACTAAAACATTCCCATCGCTTTTGATGACATCATATTTATCATTAGAATTCACTTTTTCTCTAGGATTATTGCACATTTCGCTTCATCTTATAGTTCAGTTTATGAAATACTGATACAAATGTCGGAAAATATTACTAATGAATGCATAATTATTAATATCTTGAGACTTCTAATTGACCTTCGGTTATACGGCGAAGATTACGAAAATATTCACATCGCTATTGATGACATCATATTTATCATTAGAATTCAGTTTTTCCCTATGATTATTGCACATTTGGCTTCATATTATAGTTCAGGTTATGAAATACTGATACAAATATCGGAAAATATTACTAATGAATGCATAATTATTAATATCTTGAGACTTATAATTGACCTTCGGTTATACGGCGAAGATTAAGAAAACATTCCCATCGCTTTTGATGACATCATATTTATCATTAGAATTCACTTTTTCTCTAGGATTATTGCTCATTTGGCTTCATCTTATAGTTCAGGTTATGAAATACTGATAAAAATGTAGTAAAATATTACTAATGAATGCAGACTTATTAATATCTTGAGACTTCTAATTCACCTTCGGTTATACGGCGAAGATTACGAAAACATTCCCATCGCTCTTGATGACATCATATTTATCGTTAGAATTCACTTTTTCACTAGGATTATTGCACATTTGGCTTCATCTTATAGTTCAGGTTATGAAATACAGATACAAATGTAGGAAAATATTACTAATGAATGCATAATTATTAATATCTTGAGACTTCTAAATGACCTTCGGTTATACGGCGACGATTACGAAAACATTCCCATCGCTTTTGATGAAATCATATTTATCATTAGAATTCGCTTTTTCTCTAGGATTATAGCACATTTGGCTTCATCTTATAGTTCATGTTATGAAATACTGCTTCAAATGTCGGAAAATATTACGAATGAATGCATAATTATTAATATCTTGAGACTTCTAATTGACCTTCGGTTATACGGCGAAGATTACGAAAACATTCCCATCGCTTTTGATGACATCATATTTATCATTAGAATTCACTTTTTCTCTAGGTTTATTGCACATTTGGCTTAATCTTATAGTTCAGTTTATGAAATACTGAAACAAATGTCGGAAAATATTACTAATGAATGCATAATTATTAATAACTTGAGACTTCTAATTGACCTTCGGTTATACGGCGAATATTACGAAAACATTCCCATCGCTTTTGATGACATCATATTTATCATTAGAATTCACTTTTTCTCTAGGATTATTGCTCAATTTGGCTTCATCTTATAGTTCATGTTATGAAATACTGATACAAATGTCGGAAAATATTACTAATGAATGCATAATTATTAATATCTAGAGACTTCTAATTGACCTTCGGTTATACGGCGAAGATTACGAAAACATTCCTATCGCTTTTGATGACATCATATTTAACATTAGAATTAACTTCTTCTCTAGGATTATTGCACATTCGGCTTCATCTTATAGTTCACGTTTTGAAATACTGCTTCAAATGTCGGAAAATATTACGAATGAATGCATAATTATTAATATCTTGAGACTTCTAATTGACCTTCGGTTATACGGCGAAGATTACGAAAACATTCCCATCGCTTTTGATGACATCATATTTATCATTAGAATTCACTTTTTCTCTAGGATTATTGCACATTTGGCTTCATCTTATAGTTCAGGTTATGAAATACTGATACAAATGTCGGAAAATATTACTAATGAATGCATAATTATTAATATCTTGAGACTTCTAATTAACCTTCGGTTATACGGCGAAGATTACGAAAACATTCCCATCGCTTTTGATGACATCATATTTATCATTAGAATTCACTTTTTCTCTAGGTTTATTGCACATTTGGCTTCATGTTATAGTTCAGGTTATGAAATACTGATACAAATGTCGGAAAATATTACTAATGAATGCATAATTATTAATATCTTGAGACTTCTAATTGAACTTCTGTCATACGGCGAAGATTACGAAAACATTCACATCGCTTTTGATGACATCATATTTATCATTAGAATTCACTTTTTCTCTAGGATTATTGCACATTTGGCTTCATCTTATAGTTCAGTTTATGAAATACTGATACAAATGTCGGAAAATATTACTAATGAATGCATAATTATTAATGTCTTGAGACTTCTAATTGACCTTCTGTTATACGGCGCAGATTACGAAAACATTCCCATCGCTTTTGGTGACATCATATTTATCATTAGAATTCACTTGTTCTCTAGGATTATTGCACATTTGTCTTCATCTTATAGTTCAGGTTATGAAATACTGATACAAATATCGGAAAATATTACTAATGAATGCATAATTATTAATATCTTGAGACTTCTAATTAACCTTCATTTATACGGCAAAGATTAAGAAAACATACTCATCGCTTTTGATGACATCATATTTATCATTAGAATTCACTTTTTCTCTAGGATTATTGCATATTTGGCTCCATGTTATAGTTCAGTTTATGAAATACTGATACAAATGTCGGAAAATATTACTAATGAATGCGTAATTATTAATATCTTGAGACTTCTAATTGACATTCGGTTATACGGCAAAGATTACGAAAACATTCCCATCGCTTTTGATGTCATCATATTTATCATTAGAATTCACTTTTTCTCTAGGATTATTGCACATTTGGCTTCATCTTATAGTTCAGGTTATGAAATACTGATACAAATGTCGGAAAATATTACTAATGAATGCATAATTATTAATATCTTGAGACTTCTAATTGACCTTCGGTTATACGGCGAAGATTACGAAAACATTCCCATCGCTTTGATGACATCATATTTATCATTAGAATTCACTTTTTCTCTAGGATTATTGCTCATTTGGCTTCATCTTATAGTTCAGGTTATGAAATACTGATACAAATGTCGGAAAATATTACTAATGAATGCATAATTATTAATATCTTCAGACTTCTAATTGACCTTCGGTTATACGGCGAAGATTACGAAAACATTCCCATCTCTTTTGATGACATCATATTTATCATTAGAATTCACTTTTTCTCTAGGATTATTGCTCATTTGGCTTCATCTTATAGTTCAGGTTATGAAATACTGATACAAATGTCGGAAAATATTACTAATGAATGCGTAATAATTAATATCTTGAGACTTCTAATTGACCTTCGGTTATACGGCGAAGATTACGAAAACATTCCTATCGCTTTTGATGACATCATATTTAACATTAGAATTCACTTCTTCTCTAGGATTATTGCACATTCGGCTTCATCTTATAGTTCACGTTATGAAATACTGCTTCAAATGTCGGAAAATATTACGAATGAATGCATAATTATTAATATCTTGAGACTTCTAAGTGACCTTCGGTTATACGGCGAAGATTACGAAAACATTCCCATCGCTTTTGATGACATCATATTTATCATTAGAATTCACTTTTTAACTAGGATTATTGCACATTTGGCTTCATCTTATAGTTCAGGTTATGAAATACTGATACAAATGTCTGAAAATATTACTAATGAATGCATAATTATTAATATCTTGAGACTTCTAATTAACCTTCGGTTATACGGTGAAGATTACGAAAACATTCCCATCGCTTTTGATGACATCATATTTATCATTAGAATTCACTTTTTCTCTAGGTTTATTGCACATTTGGCTTCATCTTAGAGTTCAGGTTATGAAATACTGATACAAATGTCGGAAATATTACTAATGAATGCATAATTATTAATATCTTGAGACTTCTAATTGACCTTCGGTTATACGGCGAAGATTACGAAAACATTCCCATCGCTTTTGATGACATCATATTTATCATTAGAATTCACTTTTTCTCTAGGATTATTGCTCATTTGGCTTCATCTTATAGTTCAGGTTATGAAATACTGATACAAATGTCGGAAAATATTACTAATGAATGCATAATTATTAATATCTTGAGACTTCTATTTGAACTTCGGTTATACGCCGAAGATTACGAAAACATTCCCATCGCTTTTGATGACATCATATTTATCATTAGAATTGACTTTTTCTCTAGGATTTTTGCACATTTGGCTTCATCTTATAGTTCAGTTTATGAAATACTGATACAAATGTCGGAAAATATTACTAATGAATGCATAATTATTAATATCTTGAGACTTCTAATTGACCTTCGGTTATACGGCAAAGATGACGAAAACATTCCCATCGCTTTTGATGACATCATATTTATCATTAGAATTCACTTTTTCACTAGGATTATTGTATATTTGGCTTCATCTTATAGTTCAGGTTATGAAATACTGATACAAATGTTTGAAAATATTACTAATGAATGCGTAATTATTAATATCTTGAGACTTCTAATTGACCTTCGGTTATACGGCGAAGATTACGAAAACGTTCCTATCGCTTTTGATGACATCATATTTAACATTAGAATTCACTTCTTCTCTAGGATTATTGCACATTTGACTTCATCTTATAGTTCACGTTATGAAATACTGATACAAATGTCAGAAAATATTACTAATGAATGCATAATTATTAATATCTTGAGACTTCTAATTGACCTTCGGTTATACGGCGAAGATTACGAAAACATTCCCATCGCTTTTGATGACATCATATTTATCATTAGAATTCACTTTTTCACTAGGATTATTGCACATTTGGCTTCATCTTTTAGTTCAGGTTAAGAAATACTGATACAAATGTCGGAAAATATTACTAATGAATGCATAATTATTAATATCTTGAGATTTCTAATTGAACTTCGGTTATACGGCGAAGATTACGAAAACATTCCCATCGCTTTTGATGACATCATATTTATCATTAGAATTCACTTTTTCACTTGGATTATTGCACATTTGTCATCATATTATAGTTCAGGTTATGAAATACAGATACAAACGTAGTAAAATATTACTAATGAATGCATAATTATTAATATAATGAGACTTCTAATTGACATTCGGTTATACGGCGAAGATTACGAAAACATTCCCATCGCTTTTGATGACATCATATTTATCATTAGAATTCACTTTTTCTCTTCGATTATTGCACATTTGGCTTCATCTTATAGTTCAGGTTATGAAATACTGATACAAATGTCGGAAAATATTACTAATGAATGCATAATTATTAATATTTTGAGACTTCTAATTGAACTTCGGTTATACGGCGAAGATTTCGAAAACATTCCCATCACTTTTGATGACATCATATTTATCATTAGAATTCACTTTTTCACTAGGATTATTGTACATTTGGCTTCATCTTATAGTTCAGGTTATGAAATACTGATACAAATGTTTGAAAATATTACTAATGAATACGTAATTATTAATATCTTGAGACTTCTAATTGACCTTCGGTTATACGGCGAAGATTACGAAAACATTCCTATCGCTTTTGATGACATCATATTTAACATTAGAATTCACTTTTTCTCTAGGATTATTGCACATTTGACTTCATCTTATAGTTCACGTTATGAAATACTGATACAAATGTCGGAAAATATTACTAATGAATGCATAATTATTAATATCTTGAGACTTCTAATTGACCTTCGGTTATACGGCGAAGATTACGAAAACATTCCCATCGCTTTTGATGACATCATATTTATCATTAGAATTCACTTTTTCACTAGGATTATTGCACATTTGGCTTCATCTTTTAGTTCAGGTTAAGAAATACTGATACAAATGTCGGAAAATATTACTAATGAATGCATAATTATTAATATCTTGAGATTTCTAATTGACCTTCGGTTATACGGCGAAGATTACGAAAACATTCACATTTTTGATGACATTATATTTATCATTAGAATTCACTTTTTCCCTAGGATTATTGCACATTTGGTTTCATGTTATAGTTCAGGTTATGAAATACTGATACAAATGTCGGAAAATATTACTAATGAATGCGTAATTATTAATATCTTGAGACTTCTAATTGACCTTCGGTTATACGGCGAAGTTTACGAAAACATTCCTATCGCTTTTGATGCCATCATATTTATCATTAGAATTCACTTTTTCTCTAGGATTATTGCACATTTGGCTTCATTTTATAGTTCAGGTTATGAAATACTGATACAAATGTCGGAAAATATTACTAATGAATGCATAATTATTAATATCTTGATACTTCTAATTGGCATTCGGTTATACGGCGAAGATTACGAAAACATTCCCATCGCTTTTGATGCCATCATATTTATCATTAGAATTCACTTTTTCTCTTGGCTTATTGCACATTTGGCTTCATCTTATAGTTCAGGTTATGAAATACTGATACAAATGTCGGAAAATATTAATAATGAATGCATAATTATTAATATCTTGAGACTTCTAATTGACCTTCGGTTATACGGCAAAGATGACGAAAACATTCTCATCGCTTTTTATGACATCATATTTATCATTAGAATTCACGTTTTCTCAAGGATTATAGCACATTTGACTTCATCTTATAGTTCAGGTTATGAAATACTGATACAAATGTCGGAAAATATTACTAATGAATGCATAATTATTAATATCTTGAGACTTCTAATTGACCTTCGGTTATACGGCGAAGATTACGAAAACATTCCCATCGCTTTTGATGACATCATATTTACCATTAAAATTCACTTTTTCTCTAGGATTATTGCACATTTGGCTTCATCTTATAGTTCAGGTTATGAAATACTGATACAAATGTCGGAAAATATTACTAATGAATGCATAATTATTAATATCTAGAGACTTCTAATTGACCTTCGGTTATACGGCAAACATGACGAAAACATTCTCATCGCTTTTGATGACATCATATTTATCATTAGAATTCACTTTTTCCCTATGATTATTGCACATTTGGCTTCATCTTATAGTTCATTTTATGAAATACTGATACAAATGTCGGAAAATATTACTAATGAATGCATAATTATTAATATTTTGAGACTTCTAATTGACCTTCGGTTATACGGCGAAGATTTCGAAAACATTCCCATCGCTTTTGATGACATCATATTTATCATTAGAATTCACTATTTTCTAGGATTATTGCACATTTGTCTTCATCTTATAGTTCAGTTTATGAAATACTGATACAAATGTCGGAAGATATTACTAATGAATGCATAATTATTAATATCTTGAGACTTCTAATTGACCTTCGGTTATACGGCGAAGATTATGAAAATATTCCCATCGCTTTTGATGACATCATATTTATCATTAGAATTCACTTTTTCTCTAGGATTATTGCACATTTGGCTTCATCTCATAGTTCAGTTTATGAAATACTGATACAAATGTCGGAAAATATTACTAATGAATGCATAATTATTAATATCTTGAGACTTCTAATTGACCTTCGGTTATACGGCAAAATTACGAAAACATTCCCATCGAATTTGATGACATCATATATATCATTAGAATTCACTTTTTCTCTAGGATTATTGCACATTTGGCTTCATCTCATAGTTCAGGCTATGAAATACTGATACAAATGTCGGAAAATATTACTAATGAATGCATAATTATTAATATCTAGAGACTTCTAATTGACCTTCGGTTATACGGCAAAGATGACGAAAACATTCTCATCGCTTTTGATGACATCATGTTTATCATTAGAATTCACTTTTTCTCGAGGATTATATCATATTTGGCTTCATGTTATAGTTCAGGTTATGAAATACTGATACAAATATCGGAAATATTATTAATGAATGCGTAATTATTAATATCTTGAGACTTCTAATTGACATTCGGTTATACGGCAAACATGACGAAAACATTCTCATCGCTTTTGATGACATCATATTTATCATTAGAATTCACTTTTTCTCTAGGATTATTGCACATTTGGCTTCATCTTATAGTTCATTTTATGAAATACTGATACAAATGTCGGAAAATATTACTAATGAATGCATAATTATTAATATCTTGAGACTTCTAATTGACCTTCGGTTATACGGCGAAGATTACGAAAACATTCCCATCGCTTTTGATGACATCATATTTATCATTAGAATTCACTTTTTCTCTAGGATTATTGCACATTTGGCTTCATCTTATAGTTCAGGTTATGAAATACTGATACAAATGTCGGAAAATATTACTAATGAACGCATAATTATTAATATCTAGAGACTTCTAATTGACCTTCGGTTATACGGCAAAGATGACGAAAACATTCTCATCGCTATTTATGTCATCATATTTATCATTAGAATTCACGTTTTCTCGAGGATTATTGCACATTTGACTTCATCTTATAGTTCAGGTTATGAAATACTGATACAAATGTCGGAAAATATTACTAATGAATGCATAATTATTAATATCTTGAGACTTCTAATAGACCTTCGGTTATACGGCGAAGATTACGAAAACATTCCCATCGCTTTTGATGACATCATATTTACCATTAAAATTCACTTTTTCTCTAGGATTATTGCACATTTGGCTTCATCTTATAGTTCAGGTTATGAAATACTGATACAAATGTCGGAAAATATTACTAATGAATGCATAATTATTAATATCTAGAGACTTCTAATTGACCTTCGGTTATACGGCAAACATGACGAAAACATTCTCATCGCTTTTGATGACATCATATTTATCATTAGAATTCACTTTTTCCCTATGATTATTGCACATTTGGCTTCATCTTATAGTTCAGTTTATGAAATACTGATACAAATGTCGGAAAATATTACTAATGAATGCATAATTATTAATATTTTGAGACTTCTAATTGACCTTCGGTTATACGGCGAAGATTTCGAAAACATTCCCATCGCTTTTGATGACATCATATTTATCATTAGAATTCACTATTTTCTAGGATTATTGCACATTTGTCTTCATCTTATAGTTCAGTTTATGAAATACTGATACAAATGTCGGAAAATATTACTAATGAATGCATAATTATTAATATCTTGAGACTTCTAATTGACCTTCGGTTATACGGCGAAGATTATTAAAATATTCCCATCGCTTTTGATGACATCATATTTATCATTAGAATTCACTTTTTCTCTAGGATTATTGCACATTTGGCTTCATCTCATAGTTCAGTTTATGAAATACTGATACAAATGTCGGAAAATATTACTAATGAATGCATAATTATTAATATCTAGAGACTTCTAATTGACCTTCGGTTATACGGCAAAATTACGAAAACATTCCCATCGAATTTGATGACATCATATATATCATTAGAAATCACTTTTTCTCTAGGATTATTGCACATTTGGCTTCATCTTATAGTTCAGGTTATGAAATACTGATACAAATATCGGAAATATTATTAATGAATGCGTAATTATTAATATCTTGAGACTTCTAATTCACCTTCGGTTATACGGCGAAGATTACGAAAACATTCCCATCGATTTTGATGACATCATATTTATCATTAGAATTCACTTTTTCCCTATGATTATTGCACATTTGGCTTCATCTTATAGTTCATTTTATGAAATACTGATACAAATGTCGGAAAATATTACTAATGAATGCATAATTATTAATATTTTGAGACTTCTAATTGACCTTCGGTTATACGGCGAAGATTTCGAAAACATTCCCATCGCTTTTGATGACATCATATTTATCATTAGAATTCACTTTTTTTCTAGGATTATTGCACATTTGTCTTATACTTATAGTTCAGTTTATGAAATACTGATACAAATGTCGGAAAATATTACTAATGAATGCATAATTATTAATATCTTGAGACTTCTAATTGACCTTCGGTTATACAGCGAAGATTATGAAAACATTCACATCGCTTTTGATGACATCATATTTATCATTAGAATTCACTTTTTCCCTAGGATTATTGCACATTTGGCTTCATCTTATAGTTCAGTTTATGAAATACTGATACAAATGTCGGAAAATATTACTAATGAATGCGTAATTATTAACATCTTTAGACTTCTAATTGACCTTCGGTTATACGGTGAAGATTACGAAAACATTCCTATCGCTTTTGATGACATCATATTTAACATTAGAATTCACTTCTTCTCTAGGATTATTGCACATTTGGCTTCATCTTATAGTTCACGTTATGAAATACTGATACAAATGGCGGAAAATATTACTAATGAACGCATAATTATTAATATCTAGAGACTTCTAATTGACCTTCGGTTATACGGCAAAGATGACGAAAACATTCCCATCGCTTTTGATGACATAATATTTATCATTAGAATTCACTTTTTCTCTAGGATTATTGCACATTTGGCTTCATCTTATAGTTCAGGTTATGAAATACTGATACAAATAATCGGAAAATATTACTAATGAATGCATAATTATTAATATCTTGAGACTTATAATTGACCTTCGGTTATACGGCGTAGATTACGAAAACATTCCTATCGCTTTTGATGACATCATATTTATCATTAGAATTCACTTTTTCCCTATGATTATTGCACATTTGGCTTCATCTTATAGTTCATTTTATGAAATACTGATACAAATGTCGGAAAATATTACTAATGAATGCATAATTATTAATATTTTGAGACTTCTAATTGACCTTCGGTTATACGGCGAAGATTTCGAAAACATTCTCATCGCTTTTGATGACATCATATTTATCATTAGAATTCACTTTTTCCCTATGATTATTACACATTTGTCTTCATCTTATAGTTCAGTTTATGAAATACTGATACAAATGTCTGAAAATATTACTAATGAATGCATAATTATTAATATCTTGAGACTTCTAATTGACCTTCGGTTATACGGCGAAGATTATGAAAATATTCCCATCGCTTTTGATGACATCATATTTATCATTAGAATTCACTTTTTCTCTAGGATTATTGCACATTTGGCTTCATCTCATAGTTCAGGTTATGAAATACTGATACAAATGTCGGAAAATATTACTAATGAATGCATAATTATTAATATCTTGAGACTTCTAATTGACCTTCGGTTATACGGCAAAATTACGAAAACATTGCCATCGATTTTGATGACATCATATTTATCATTAGAATTCACTTTTTCTCTAGGATTATTGCACATTTGGCTTCATCTTATAATTCAGGCTATGAAATACTGATACAAATGTCGGAAAATATTACTAATGAATGCATAATTATTAATATCTAGAGACTTCTAATTGACCTTCGGTTATACGGCAAAGATGACGAAAACATTCTCATCGCTATAGATGACATAATATTTATCATTAGAATTCACTTTTTCTCTAGGATTATTGCACCTTTGGCTTCATCTTATAGTTCAGGTTATGAAATACTGATACAAATGTCAGAAAATATTACTAATGAATGCATAATTATTAATATCTTGAGACTTCTAATTCACCTTCGCTTATACGGCGAAGATTACGAAAACATTCCCATCGATTTTGATGACATCATATTTATCATTCGAATTCACTTTTTCCCTATGATTATTGCACATTTGGCTTCATCTTATAGTTCATTTTATGAAATACTGATACAAAAAGTCGTAAAATATTACTAATGAAAGCATAATTATTAATATTTTGAGACTTCTAATTGACCTTCGGTTATACGGCGAAGATTTCGAAAACATTCCCATCGCTTTTGATGACATCATATTTATCATTAGAATTCACATTTTTTCTAGGATTATTGCACATTTGTCTTCATCTTATAGTTCAGTTTATGAAATACTGATACAAATGTCGGAAAATATTACTAATGAATGCATAATTTTTAATATCTTGAGACTTGTAATTGACCTTCGGTTATACGGCGAAGATAACGGAAACATTCCCATCGCTTTTGATGACATCATATTTATCATTAGAATTCACTTTTTCTCTAGGATTATTGTACATTTGGCTTCAACTTATAGTTCAGGTTATGAAATACTGATAAAAACATAGTAAAATATTACTAATGAATGCATAATTATTAATATCTTGAGACTTCTAATTGACCTTCGGTTATACGGCAAAGATTACAAAAACATTCCCATCGCTTTTGATGACATCATATTTATCATTAGAATTCACTTTTTCACTAGGATTATTGCACATTTGGCTTCATCTTATAGTTCAGGTTATGAAATACAGATACAAATGTAGGAAAATATTACTAATGAATGCATAATTATTAATATCTTGAGACTTCTAAATGACCTTCGGTTATACGGCGACGATTACGAAAACATTCCCATCGCTTTTGATGAAATCATATTTATCATTAGAATTCACTTTTTCACTAGGATTATTGCACATTTGTCTTCATCTTATTGTTCAGGTTATGAAATACAGATACAAATGTAGTAACATATTACTAATGCATGCATAATTATTAATATCTTGAGACTTCTAATTGACATTCTCTTATACGGCGAAGATTATGAAAACATTCCCATCGCTTTTGATGACATCATATTTATCATTAGAATTCACTTTTTCTCTAGGATTATTGCACATTTGGCTTCATTTTATAGTTCAGGTTATAAAATACTGATACAAATGTCGGAAAATATTACTAATGAATGCATAATTATTAATATAATGAGACTTCTAATTGCCATTCGGTTATACGGCGAAGATTACGAAAACATTCCCATCGCTTTTGATGACATCATATTTATCATTAGAATTCACTTTATCTCTAGGATTATTGCACATTTGGCTTCATTTTATAGTTCAGGTTATGAAATACATATACAAATGTAGGAAAATATTACTAATGAATGCATAATTATTAATATCTTGAGACTTCTAAATGACCTTCGGTTATACGGCGAAGATTACGAAAACATTCCAATCGCTTTTGATGCAATCATATTTATCATTAGAATTCAATTTTTCACTAGGATTATTGCACATTTGTCTTCATCTTATTGTTCAGGTTATGAAATACAGATACAAATGTAGTAACATATTACTAATGAATGCGTAATTATTAATATCTTGAGACTTCTAATTGACATTCGCTTATACGGCGAAGATTATGAAAACATTCCTATCGCTTTTGATGAAATCATATTTATCATTAGAATTCACTTTTTCTGTAGTATTATTGCTCATTTGGCTTCATTTTATAGTTCAGGTTATGAAATACTGATACAAATATCGGAAAATATTACTAATGAATGCATAATTATTAATATAATGAGACTTCTAATTGACATTCGGTTATACGGCGAAGATTACGAAAACATTCCCATCGCTTTTGATGACATCATATTTATCATTAGAATTCACTTTTTCTCTAGGATTATTGCACATTTGGCTTCATTTTATAGTTCAGGTTATGAAATACTGATACAAATGTCGGAAAATATTACTAATGAATGCATAATTATTAATATCTTGAGACTTGTAATTGACCTTCGGTTATACGGCCAAGATTACGAAAACATTCCCATCGCTTTTGATGACATCATATTTATCATTAGAATTCACTTTTTCTCTAGGATTATTGCACATTTGGCTTCATCTTATAGTTCAGGTTATGAAATACTGATACAAATGTCGGAAAATATTACTAATGAATGCATAATTATTAATATCTTGAGACTTCTAATTAAACTTCGGTTCTACGGCGAAGATTACGAAAACATTCCCATCGCTTTTGATGACATCATATTTATCATTAGAATTCACTTTTTCTCTAGGATTATTGCACATTTGGCTTCATCTTATACTTCAGGTTATGAAATACTGATAAAAATGTAGTAAAATATTACTAATGAATGCAGAATTATTAATATCTTGAGACTTCTAAATGACCTTCGGTTATACGGCGACGATTACGAAAACATTCCCATCGATTTTGATGAAATCATATTATCATTAGACTTCACTTTTTCACTAGGATTATTGCACATTTGTCTTCATCTTATTGTTCAGTTTATGAAATACAGATACAAATGTAGTAACATATCACTAATGAATGCATAATTATTAATATCATGAGACTTCTAATTGACATTCGGTTATACGGCGAAGATTATGAAAACATTCCCATCGCTTTTGATGACATCATATTTATAATTAGAATTCACTTTTTCACTAGGATTATTGCACATTTGTCTTCATCTTATAGTTCAGGTTATGAAATACAGATACAGATGTCGGAAAATATTACTAATGAATGCATAATTATAAATATAATGAGACATCTAATTGACATTCGGTTATACGGCGAAGATTACGAAAACATTCCCATCGCTTTTGATGACATCATATTTATCATTAGGATTCACTTTCTCTCTAGGATTATTACACATTTGGCTTCATCTTATAGTTCAGGTTATGAAATACTGACACAAATGTCGGAAAATATAACTAATGAATGCATAATTATTAATATCTTGAGACTTCTAATTGACCTTCGGTTATACGGCGAAGATTACGAAAACATTCCCATCGCTTTTGATGACATCATATTTATCATTAGAATAAACTTTTTTTCTAGGATTATTGCACATTTGGCTTCATTTTATAGTTCAGGTTATGAAATACTGATACAAATGTCGGAAAATATTACTAACGAATGCATAATTATTAATATCTTGAGACTTTTAATTGACCGTCAGTTATACGACGAAGATTACGAAAACATTCCCATCCCTTTTGATGACATCATATTTATCATTAGAATTCACTTTTTCTCTAGGATTATTGCACATTTGGCTTCATCTTATAGTTCAGGTTATGAAATACTGATAAAAATGTCGGAAAATATTACTAATGAATGCATAATTATTAACATCTTGATACTTCTAATTGACATTCGGTTATACGGCGAAGATTACGAAAACATTCCCATCGCTTTTTATGACATCATATTTATCATTAGAATTCACTTTTTCTCTTAGATTATTGCATATTTGGCTTCATCTTATAGTTCAAGTTATGAAATACTGATACAAATGTCGGAAAATATTAATAATGAATGCATAATTATTAATATCTTGAGACTTCTAATTGACCTTCGGTTATACGGCGAAGATTACGAAAACATTCTCATCGCTTTTGATGACATAATATTTATCATTAGAATTCACTTTTTCTCTAGGATTATTGCATATTTGGCTTCATCTTATAGTTCAGGTTATGAAATACTCATACAAATGTCGGAAAATATTACTAATGAATGCATAATTATTAATATCTTGAGACTTGTAATTGACCTTCGGTTATACGGGGAAGATTACGAAAACATTCCCATCGCTGTTGATGACATCATATTTATCATTAGAATTCACTTTCTCTCTAGGATTATTGCACATTTGGCTCCATCTTATAGTTCAGGTTATGAAATACTGATACAAATATCGGAAAATATTACTAATGAATGCATAATTATTAATATCTTGAGACTTCTAATTCACCTTCGGTTATACGGCGAAGATTTCGAAAACATTCCCATCGCTTTTGATGACATCATATTTATCATTAGAATTCAATTTTTTTCTAGGATTATTGCACATTTGGCTTCATCTTATAGTTCAGGTTATGAAATACTGATACAAATGTCGGAAAATATTACTAATGCATGCGTAATTATTAATATCTTGAGACTTCTAAATGACCTTCGGTTATACGGCGACTATTACGAAAACATTCCCATCGCTTTTGATGAAATCATATTTATCATTAGAATTCACTTTTTCACTAGGATTATTGCACATTTGTCTTCATCTTATTGTTCAGGTTATGAAATACAGATACAAATGTAGTAACATATTACTAATGAATGCATAATTATTAATATCTTGAGACTGCTAATTGACATTCGCTTATACGGCGAAGATTATGAAAACATTCCCATCGCTTTTGATGACATCATATTTATCATTAGAATTCACTTTTTCTCTAGGATTATTGCACATTTGGCTTCATTTTATAGTTCAGGTTATGAAATACTGATACAAATGTCGGAGAATATTACTAATGAATGCATAATTATTAATATAATGAGACTTCTAATTGCCATTCGGTTATACGGCGAAGATTACGAAAACATTCCCATCGCTTTTGATGACATCATATTTATCATTAGAATTCAATTTTTCTCTAGGATTATTGCACATTTGGCTTCATTTTATAGTTCAGGTATTGAAATACAGATACAAATGTAGGAAAATATTACTAATGAATGCATAATTATTAATATCTTGAGACTTCTAAATGACCTTCGGTTATACGGCGACGATTACGAAAACATTCCAATCGCTTTTGATGAAATCATTTTTATCATTAGAATTCAATTTTTCACTAGGATTATTGCACATTTGTCTTCATCTTATTGTTCAGGTTATGAAATACAGATACAAATGTAGTAACATATTAATAATGAATGCGTAATTATTAATATCTTGAGACTTCTGATTGACATTCGCTTATACGGCGAAGATTATGAAAACATTCCTATCGCTTTTGATGAAATCATATTTACCATTAGAATTCACTTTTTCTCTAGTATTATTGCTCATTTGGCTTCATTTTATAGTTCAGGTTATGAAATACTGATACAAATGTCGGAAAATATTACTAATGAATGCATAATTATTAATATAATGAGACTTCTAATAGACATTCGGTTATACGGCGAAGATTACGAAAACATTCCCATCGCTTTTGATGACATCATATTTATCATTAGAATTCACTTTTTCTCTAGGATTATTGCACATTTGGCTTCATTTTATAGTTCAGGTTATGAAATACTGATACAAATGTAGGAAAATATTACTAATGAATGCATAATTATTAATATCTTGAGACTTGTAATTGACCTTCGGTTATACGGCGAAGATTACGAAAACATACCCATCGCTTTTGATGACATCATATTTATCATTAGAATTCAGTTTTTCTCTAGGATTATTGCACATTTGGCTTCATCTTATAGTTCAGGTTATGAAATACTGATACAAATGTGGGAAAATATAACTAATGAATGCATAATTATTAATATCTTGAGACTTCTAATTGAACTTCGGTTCTACGGCGAAGATTACGAAAACATTCCCATCGCTTTTGATGACATCATATTTATCATTAGAATTCACTTTTTCTCTAGGATTATTGCACATTTGGCTTCATCTTATAGTTCAGGTTATGAAATACTGATAAAAATTTGGTAAAATATTACTAATGAATGCATAATTATTAATATCTTGAGACTTCTAAATGACCTTCGGTTATACGGCGACGATTACGAAAACATTCCCATCGATCTTGATGAAATCATATTTATCATTAGAATTCACTTTTTCACTAGGATTATTACACATTTGTCTTCATCTTATTGTTCAGTTTATGAAATACAGATACAAATGTAGTAACATATCACTAATGAATGCATAATTATTAATATCATGAGACTTCTAATTGACATTCGATTATACGGCGAAGATTATGAAAACATTCCCATCGCTTTTGATGTCATCATATTTATAATTAGAATTCACTTTTTCACTAGGATTATTGCACATTTGTCTTCATCTTATTGTTCAGGTTATGAAATACAGATACAAATGTAGTAACATATTACTAATGAATGCATAATTATTAATATCTTGAGACTTCTAATTGACATTCGCTTATACGGCGAAGATTATGAAAACATTCCCATCGCTTTTGATGACATCATATTTATCATTAGAATTCACTTTTTCTCTAGGATTATTGCACATTTGGCTTCATTTTATAGTTCAGGTTATGAAATACTGATACAAATGTCGGAGAATATTACTAATGAATGCATAATTATTAATATCTTGAGACTTGTAATTGACCTTCGGTTATACGGGGAAGATTACGAAAACATTCCCATCGCTGTTGATGACATCATATTTATCATTAGAATTCACTTTCTCTCTAGGATTATTGCACATTTGGCTCCATCTTATAGTTCAGGTTATGAAATACTGATACAAATATCGGAAAATATTACTAATGAATGCATAATTATTAATATCTTGAGACTTCTAATTCACCTTCGGTTATACGGCGAAGATTTCGAAAACATTCCCATCGCTTTTGATGACATCATATTTATCATTAGAATTCAATTTTTTTCTAGGATTATTGCACATTTGGCTTCATCTTATAGTTCAGGTTATGAAATACTGATACAAATGTCGGAAAATATTACTAATGCATGCGTAATTATTAATATCTTGAGACTTCTAAATGACCTTCGGTTATACGGCGACTATTACGAAAACATTCCCATCGCTTTTGATGAAATCATATTTATCATTAGAATTCACTTTTTCACTAGGATTATTGCACATTTGTCTTCATCTTATTGTTCAGGTTATGAAATACAGATACAAATGTAGTAACATATTACTAATGAATGCATAATTATTAATATCTTGAGACTGCTAATTGACATTCGCTTATACGGCGAAGATTATGAAAACATTCCCATCGCTTTTGATGACATCATATTTATCATTAGAATTCACTTTTTCTCTAGGATTATTGCACATTTGGCTTCATTTTATAGTTCAGGTTATGAAATACTGATACAAATGTCGGAGAATATTACTAATGAATGCATAATTATTAATATAATGAGACTTCTAATTGCCATTCGGTTATACGGCGAAGATTACGAAAACATTCCCATCGCTTTTGATGACATCATATTTATCATTAGAATTCAATTTTTCTCTAGGATTATTGCACATTTGGCTTCATTTTATAGTTCAGGTATTGAAATACAGATACAAATGTAGGAAAATATTACTAATGAATGCATAATTATTAATATCTTGAGACTTCTAAATGACCTTCGGTTATACGGCGACGATTACGAAAACATTCCAATCGCTTTTGATGAAATCATTTTTATCATTAGAATTCAATTTTTCACTAGGATTATTGCACATTTGTCTTCATCTTATTGTTCAGGTTATGAAATACAGATACAAATGTAGTAACATATTAATAATGAATGCGTAATTATTAATATCTTGAGACTTCTGATTGACATTCGCTTATACGGCGAAGATTATGAAAACATTCCTATCGCTTTTGATGAAATCATATTTACCATTAGAATTCACTTTTTCTCTAGTATTATTGCTCATTTGGCTTCATTTTATAGTTCAGGTTATGAAATACTGATACAAATGTCGGAAAATATTACTAATGAATGCATAATTATTAATATAATGAGACTTCTAATAGACATTCGGTTATACGGCGAAGATTACGAAAACATTCCCATCGCTTTTGATGACATCATATTTATCATTAGAATTCACTTTTTCTCTAGGATTATTGCACATTTGGCTTCATTTTATAGTTCAGGTTATGAAATACTGATACAAATGTAGGAAAATATTACTAATGAATGCATAATTATTAATATCTTGAGACTTGTAATTGACCTTCGGTTATACGGCGAAGATTACGAAAACATACCCATCGCTTTTGATGACATCATATTTATCATTAGAATTCAGTTTTTCTCTAGGATTATTGCACATTTGGCTTCATCTTATAGTTCAGGTTATGAAATACTGATACAAATGTGGGAAAATATAACTAATGAATGCATAATTATTAATATCTTGAGACTTCTAATTGAACTTCGGTTCTACGGCGAAGATTACGAAAACATTCCCATCGCTTTTGATGACATCATATTTATCATTAGAATTCACTTTTTCTCTAGGATTATTGCACATTTGGCTTCATCTTATAGTTCAGGTTATGAAATACTGATAAAAATTTGGTAAAATATTACTAATGAATGCATAATTATTAATATCTTGAGACTTCTAAATGACCTTCGGTTATACGGCGACGATTACGAAAACATTCCCATCGATCTTGATGAAATCATATTTATCATTAGAATTCACTTTTTCACTAGGATTATTGCACATTTGTCTTCATCTTATTGTTCAGTTTATGAAATACAGATACAAATGTAGTAACATATCACTAATGAATGCATAATTATTAATATCATGAGACTTCTAATTGACATTCGATTATACGGCGAAGATTATGAAAACATTCCCATCGCTTTTGATGTCATCATATTTATAATTAGAATTCACTTTTTCACTAGGATTATTGCACATTTGTCTTCATCTTATTGTTCAGGTTATGAAATACAGATACAAATGTAGTAACATATTACTAATGAATGCATAATTATTAATATCTTGAGACTTCTAATTGACATTCGCTTATACGGCGAAGATTATGAAAACATTCCCATCGCTTTTGATGACATCATATTTATCATTAGAATTCACTTTTTCTCTAGGATTATTGCACATTTGGCTTCATTTTATAGTTCAGGTTATGAAATACTGATACAAATGTCGGAAAATATTACTAATGAATGCATAATTATTAATATAGTGAGACTTCTAATTGCCATTCGGTTATACGGCGAAGATTACGAAAACATTCCCATCGCTTTTGATGACATCATATTTATCATTAGAATTCACTTTTTCTCTAGGATTATTGCACATTTGGCTTCATTTTATAGTTCAGGTATTGAAATACAGATACAAATGTAGGAAAATATTACTAATGAATGCATAATTATTAATATCTTGAGACGTCTAAATGACCTTCGGTTATACGGCGACGATTACGAAAACATTCCAATCGCTTTTGATGAAATCATTTTTATCATTAGAATTCAATTTTTCACTAGGATTATTGCACATTTGTCTTCATCTTATTGTTCAGGTTATGAAATACAGATACAAATGTAGTAACATATTACTAATGAATGCGTAATTATTAATATGTTGAGACTTCTGATTGACATTCGCTTATACGGCGAAGATTATGAAAACATTCCTATCGCTTTTGATGACATCATATTTATCATTAGAATTCACTTTTTCTCTAGTATTATTGCTCATTTGGCTTCATTTTATAGTTCAGGTTATGAAATACTGATACAAATGTCGGAAAATATTACTAATGAATGCATAATTATTAATATAATGAGACTTCTAATTGACATTCGGTTATACGGCGAAGATTACGAAAACATTCCCATCGCTTTTGATGACATCATATTTATCATTAGAATTCACTTTTTCTCTAGGATTATTGCACATTTGGCTTCATTTTATAGTTCAGGTTATGAAATACTGATACAAATGTAGGAAAATATTACTAATGAATGCATAATTATTGATATCTTGAGACTTGTAATTGACCTTCGATTATACGGCGAAGATTACGAAAACATTCCCATCGCTTTTGATGACATCATATTTATCATTAGAATTCACTTTTTCTCTAGGATTATTGCACATTTGTCTTCATCTTATAGTTCAGGTTATGAAATACTGATACAAATGTCGGAAAATATTACTAATGAATGCATAATTATTAATATCTTGAGACTTCTAATTGAACTTCGGTTCTACGGCGAAGATTACGAAAACATTCCCATCGCTTTTGATGACATCATATTTATCATTAGAATTCACTTTTTCTCTAGGATTATTGCACATTTGGCTTCATCTTATAGTTCAGGTTATGAAATACTGATAAAAATTTGGTAAAATATTACTAATGAATGCAGAATTATTAATATCTTGAGACTTCTAATTGACCTTCGGTTATACGGCGAAGATTACGAAAACATTCGCATCGCTTTTGATGAGATCATATTTATCATTAGAATTCACTTTTTCACTCGGATTATTGCACATTTGGCTTCATCTTATACTTCAGTTTATGAAATACAGATACAAATGTAGGAAAATATTACTAATGAATGCATAATTATTAATATCTTGAGACTTCTAAATGACCTTCGGTTATACGGCGACGATTACGAAAACATTCCCATCGATCTTGATGAAATCATATTTATCATTAGAATTCACTTTTTCACTAGGATTATTGCACATTTGTCTTCATCTTATTGTTCAGGTTATGAAATACAGATACAAATGTAGTAACATATCACTAATGAATGCATAATTATTAATATCATGAGACTTCTAATTGACATTCGATTATACGGCGAAGATTATGAAAACATTCCCATCGCTTTTGATGACATCATATTTATAATTAGAAATCACTTTTTCACTAGGATTATTGCACATTTGTCTTCATCTTATAGTTCAGGTTATGAAATACAGATACAGATGTCGGAAAATATTACTAATGAATGCATAATTATTAATATAATGAGACATCTAATTGACATTCTGTTATACGGCGAAGATTACGAAAACATTCCCATCCCTTTTGATGACATCATATTTATCATTAGAATTCACTTTTTCTCTAGGATTATTGCACATTTGGCTTCATCTTATAGTTCAGGTTATGAAATACTGATACAAATGTCGGAAAATATTACTAATGAATGCATAATTATTAATATCTTGAGACTTCTAATTGAACTTCGGTTCTACGGCGAAGATTACGAAAACATTCCCATCGCTTTTGATGACATCATATTTATCATTAGAATTCACTTTTTCTCTAGGATTATTGCACATTTGGCTTCATCTTATAGTTCAGGTTATGAAATACTGATAAAAATTTGGTAAAATATTACTAATGAATGCAGAATTATTAATATCTTGAGACTTCTAATTGACCTTCGGTTATACGGCGAAGATTACGAAAACATTCGCATCGCTTTTGATGAGATCATATTTATCACTAGAATTCACTTTTTCACTCGGATTATTGCACATTTGGCTTCATCTTATACTTCAGTTTATGAAATACAGGTACAAATGTAGGAAAATATTACTAATGAATGCATAATTATTAATATCTTGAGACTTCTAAATGACCTTCGGTTATACGGCGACGATTACGAAAACATTCCCATCGATCTTGATGAAATCATATTTATCATTAGAATTCACTTTTTCACTAGGATTATTGCACATTTGTCTTCATCTTATTGTTCAGTTTATGAAATACAGATACAAATGTAGTAACATATCACTAATGAATGCATAATTATTAATATCATGAGACTTCTAATTGACATTCGATTATACGGCGAAGATTATGAAAACATTCCCATCGCTTTTGAAGACATCATATTTATAATTAGAAATCACTTTTTCACTAGGATTATTGCACATTTGTCTTCATCTTATAGTTCAGGTTATGAAATACAGATACAGATGTCGGAAAATATTACTAATGAATGCATAATTATTAATATAATGAGACATCTAATTGACATTCTGTTATACGGCGAAGATTACGAAAACATTCCCATCGCTTTTGATGACATCATATTTATCATTAGGATTCACTTTCTCTCTAGGATTATTACACATTTGGCTTCATCTTATAGTTCAGGTTATGAAATACTGATACAAATGTCGGAAAATATTACTAATGAATGCATAATTATTAATATCTTGAGACTTCTAATTGACCTTCAGTTATACGGCGAAGATTACGAAAACATTCCCATCGCTTTTGATGACATCATATTTATCATTAGAATAAACTTTTTTTCTAGGATTATTGCACATTTGGCTTCATTTTATAGTTCAGGTTATGAAATACTGATACAAATGTCGGAAAATATTACTAATGAATGCATAATTATTAATATCTTGAGACTTCTAATTGACATTCGGTTATACGGCGAAAATTACGAAAACATTCCCATCGCAATTGATGACATCATATTTATCATTAGAATTCACTTTTTCTCTAGGATTATTGCACATTTGGCTTCATCTTATATTTCAGGTTATGAAATACTGATACAAATGTCGGAAAATATTACTACTGAATGCATAATTATTAATATCTTGAGACTTCTAATTGACCTTCGGTTATACGGCGAAGATTACGAAAACATTCTCATCGCTTTTGATGACATCATATTTATCATTAGAATTAACTTTTTCTCTAGGATTATTGCATATTTGTCTTCATCTTATAGTTCAGGTTATGAAATACTGATACAAATGTCGGAAAATATTACTAATGTATGCATAATTATTAATATCTTGAGACTTCTAATTCACCTTCGGTTATACGGCGAAGATTATGAAAACATTCCCATCGCTATTGATGACATCATATTTATAATTAGAATTCACTTTTTCACTAGGATTATTGCACATTTGTCTTCATCTTATAGTTCAGGTTATGAAATACAGATACAGATGTCGGAAAATATTACTAACGAATGCATAATTATTAATATCTTGAGACTTTTAATTGACCTTCAGTTATACGGCGAAGATTACGAAAACATTCCCATCCCTTTTGATGACATCATATTTATCATTAGAATTCACTTTTTCTCTAGGATTATTGCACATTTGGCTTCATCTTATAGTTCAGGTTATGAAATACTGATAAAAATGTCGGAAAATATTACTAATGAATGCATAATTATTAATATCTTGAGACTTCTAATTGACATTCGGTTATACGGCGAAAATTACGAAAACATTCCCATCGCAATTGATGACATCATATTTATCATTAGAATTCACTTTTTCTCTAGGATTATTGCACATTTGGCTTAATCTTATAGTTCAGGTTATGAAATACTGATACAAATGTCGGAAAATATTACTAATGAATGCATAATTATTAATATCTTGAGACTTCTAATTGACCTTCGGTTATACGGCGAAGATTACGAAAACATTCTCATCGCTTTTGATGACATCATATTTATCATTAGAATTCACTTTTTCTCTAGGATTATTGCATATTTGTCTTCATCTCATAGTTCAGGTTATGAAATACTGATACAAATGTCGGAAAATATTACTAATGAATGCATAATTATTAATATCTTGAGACTTCTAATTCACCTTCGGTTTTACGGCGAAGATTACGAAAACATTCCCATCGCTTTTGATGACATCATATTTATCATTAGAATTCACTTTTTCTCTAGGATTATTGCACATTTGGCTTCATCTTATTGTTCAGGTTATGAAATACTGATACAAATGTCGGAAAATATTACTAATGAATGCATAATTATTAATATCTTGAGACTTCTAATTGACCTTCGGTTATACGGCGAAGATTACGAAAACATTCCCATCGCTTTTGATGACATCATATTTATCATTAGAATTCACTTTGTCTCTAGGATTATTGCACATTTGGCTTCATCTTATAGTTCAGGTTATGAAATACTGATACAAATGTCGGAAAATATTACTAATGAATGCATAATTATTAATATCTTGAGACTTCTAATTCACCTTCGGTTATACGGCGAAGATTTCAAAAACATTCCCATCGCTTTTGAGGACATCATATTTATCATTAGAATTCACTTTTTCTCTAGGATTATTGCACATTTGGCTTCATTTTATAGTTCAGGTTATGAAAAAATCATACAAATGTCGGAAAATATTACTAACGAATGCATAATTATTAATATCTTGAGACTTGTAATTGACCTTCGGTTATACGGCGAAGATTACGAAAACGTTCCCATCGCTGTTGATGACATCATATTTATCATTAGAATTCACTTTCTCTCTAGGATTATTGCACATTTGGCTTCATCTTAGAGTTCAGTTTATGAAATACTTTTACAAATGTCGGAAAATATTACTAATGAATGCATAATTATTAATATCTTGATACTTCTAATTGACCTTCGGTTATGCGGCGAAGATTACGAAAACATTCCCATCGCTTTTGATGACATCATATTTATCATTAGAATTCACTTTTTCCCTAGGATTATTGCACATTTGGCTTCATCTTATAGTTCAGGTTATGAAATACTGATACAAATGTCGGAAAATATTACTAATGCATGCGTAATTATTAATATCTTGAGACTTCTAATTGACCTACGGTTATACGGCGAAGATTACGAAAACATTCCTATCGCTTTTGATGACATCATATTTAACATTAGAATTCACTTCTTCTCTAGGATTATTGCACATTTGGCTTCATCTTATAGTTCACGTTATGAAATACTGATACAAATGTCGGAAAATATTACTAATGAATGCGTAATTATTAATATCTTTAGACTTCTAATTGACCTTCGGTTATACGGCGAAGATTACGAAAACATTCCTATCGCTTTTGATGACATCATATTTAACGTTAGAATTCACTTCTTCTCTAGGATTATTGCACATTTGGCTTCATCTTATAGTTCAGGTTATGAAATACAGATACTAATGTAGTATAATATTACTAATGAATGCATAATTATTAATATCTTGAGACTTCTAATTGACCTTCGGTTATACGGCGAAGATTACGAAAACATTCCCATCGCTTTTGATGACATCATATTTATCATTAGAATTCACTTTTTCACTAGGATTATTGTACATTTGGCTTCATCTTATAGTTCAGGTTATGAAATACAGATACAAATGTAGTAAAATATTACTAATGAATGCGTAATTATTAATATCTTGAGACTTCTAATTGAACTTCGGTTATACGGCGCAGATTACGAAAACATTCCCACCGCTTTTGATGACATCATATTTACCATTAGAATTCACTTTTTCTCTAGGATTATTGCACATTTGGATTCATCTTATAGTTCAGGTTATGAAATACTGATAGAAATGTCGGAAAATATTACTAATGAATGCATAATTATTAATATCTTGAGACTTGTAATTGACCTTCAGTTATACGGCAAAGATTACGAAAACATTCTCATCGCTTTTGATGACATCATATTTATCATTAGAATTCACTTTTTCTGTAGGATTATTGCATATTTGGCTTCATCTTATAGTTCAGGTTATGAAATACTGATACAAATGTCGGAAAATATTACTAATGAATGCATAATTATTAATATCTTGAGACTTCTAATTCACATTCGGTTTTACGGCGAAGATTACGAAAACATTCCCATCGCTTTTGATGACATCATATTTATCATTAGAATTCACTTTTTCTCTAGGATTATTGCATATTTGGCTTCATCTTATAGTTCAGGTTATGAAATACTGATACAAATGTCGGAAAATATTACTAATGAATGCATAATTATTAATATCTTGAGACTTCTAATTCACCTTCGGTTATACGGCGAAGATTTCGAAAACATTCCCATCGCTTTTGATGACATCATATTTATCATTAGAATTCACATTTTTTCTAGTATTATTGCACATCTGGCTTTCTTATAGTTCAGTTTATGAAATACTGATACAAATGTCGGAAAATATTACTAATGAATGCATAATTATTAATATCTAGAGACTTCTAATTGACCTTCGGTTATACGGCGAAGATTACGAAAACATTCCCATCGCTTTTGATGACATCATATTTATCATTAGAATTCACTTTTTCACTAGGATTATTGTACATTTGGCTTCATCTTATAGTTCAGGTTATGAAATACAGATACAAATGTAGTAAAATATTACTAATGAATACGTAATTATTAATATCTTGAGACTTCTAATTGACCTTCGGTTATACGGCGAAGATTACGAAAACATTCCCATCGCTTTTGATGACATCATATTTACCATTAGAATTCACTTTTTCTCTAGGATTATTGCACATTTGGATTCATCTTATAGTTCAGGTTATGAAATACTGATACAAATGTCGGAAAATATTACTAATGAATGCATAATTATTAATATCTTGAGACTTGTAATTGACCTTCGGTTATACGGCAAAGATTACGAAAACATTCTCATCGCTTTTGATGACATCATATTTATCATTAGAATTCACTTTTTCTCTAGGATTATTGTATATTTGGCTTCATCTTATAGTTCAGGTTATGAAATACTGATACAAATGTCGGAAAATATTACTAATGAATGCATAATTATTAATATCTTGAGACTTCTAATTCACATTCGGTTTTACGGCGAAGATTACGAAAACATTCCCATCGCTTTTGATGACATCATATTTATCATTAGAATTCCCTTTTTCTCTAGGATTATTGCACATTTGGCTTCATCTTATAGTTCAGGTTATGAAATACTGATACAAATGTCGGAAAATATTACTAATGAATGCATAATTATTAATATCTTGAGACTTCTAATTGACCTTCGGTTATACGGCGAAGATTACGAAAACATTCCCATCGCTTTTGATGACATCATATTTATCATTAGAATTCACTTTTTCTCTAGGATTATTGCACATTTGGCTTCATCTTATAGTTCAGGTTATGAAATACTGACACAAATGTCGGAAAATATTACTAATGAATGCATAATTATTAATATCTTGAGACTTCTAATTCACCTTCGGTTATACGGCGAAGATTTCGAAAACATTCCCATCGCTTTTGATGACATCATATTTATCATTAGAATTCACATTTTTTCTAGTATTATTGCACATTTGGCTTTCTTATAGTTCAGTTTATGAAATACTGATACAAATGTCGGAAAATATTACTAATGAATGCATAATTATTAATATCTTGAGACTTTTAATTGACCTTCGGTTATACGGGGAAGATTACGAAAACATTCCCATCGCTTTTGATGACATCATAATTATCATTAGAATACACTTTTTTCTAGGATTATTGCACATTTGGCTTCATTTTATAGTTCAGGTTATGAAAAACTCATACAAATGTCGGAAAATATTACTAACGAATGCATAATTATTAATATCTTGAGACTTGTAATTGACCTTCGGTTATACGGCGAAGATTACGAAAAGATTCCCATCGCTTTTGATGACATCATATTTATCATTAGAATTAACTTTTTCTCTAGGATTATTTCAAATTTGGCTTCATCTTATAGTTCAGGTTATGAAATACTGATAAAAATGTCGGAAAATATTACTAATGAATGCATAATTATTAATATCTTGAGACTTCTAATTGACCTTCGGTTATACGGCAAAGATTACGAAAACATTCCCTTCGCTTTTGATGACATCATATTTATCATTAGAATTCAGTTTTGCTCTAGGATTATTGCATATTTTGCTTCATCTTATAGTTCAGGTTATGAAATACTGATACAAATGTCGGAAAATGTTACTAAAGAATGCATAATTATTAATATCTTGTGACTTCTAATTGACCTACGGTTATACGGCGAAGGTTATGAAAACATTCCCATCGCTTTTGATGACATCATATTTATCATAAGAATTCACTTTTTCACTTGGATTATTGCACATTTGTCTTCATCTTATATTTCAGGTTATGAAATACAGATACTAATGTAGTATAATATTACTAATGAATGCATAATTATTAATATCTTGAGACTTCTAATTGACCTTCGGTTATACGGCGAAGATTACGAAAACATTCCCATCGCTTTTGATGACATCATATTTATCATTAGAATTCACTTTTTCACTAGGATTATTGTACATTTGTCTTCATCTTATAGTTCAGGTTATGAAATACAGATACAAATGTAGTAAAATATAACTAATGAATGCAAAATTATTAATATCTTGAGACTTCTAATTGACCTTCGGTTATACGGCGAAGATTACGAAAACATTCCCATCGCTTTTGATGACATCATATTTATCATTAGAATTCACTTTTTCTCTAGGATTATTGCACATTTGTCTTCATCTTATAGTTCAGGCTATGAAATACTGATACAAATGACGGAAAATATTACTAATGAATGCATAATAATTAATATCTTGATACTTCTAATTGACCTTCGGTTATGCGGCGAAGATTACGAAAACATTCCCATCGCTTTTGATGACATCATATTTATCATTAGAATTCACTTTTTCCCTAGGATTATTGCACATTTGGCTTCATCTTATATTTCAGGTTATGAAATACTGATACAAATGTCGGAAAATATTACTAATGCACGCGTAATTATTAATATCTTGAGACTTCTAATTGACCTACGGTTATACGGCGAAGATTACGAAAACATTCCTATCGCTTTTGATGACATCATATTTAACATTAGAATTCACTTTTTCTCTAGGATTATTGCACATTTGGCTCCATCTTATAGTTCACGTTATGAAATACTGATACAAATGTCGGAAAATATTACTAATGAATGCATAATGATTAATATATTGAGACTTCTAATTGACCTTCGGTTATACGGCGAAGATTACGAAAACATTCCCATCGCTTTTGATGACATCATATTTATCATTAGAATTCACTTTTTCTCTAGGATTATTGCAAATTTGGCTTCATCTTATAGTTCAGGCTATGAAATACTGATACAAATGTCGGAAAATATTACTAATGAATGCATAATTATTAATATCTTGAGACTTCTAATTGACCTTCGGTTATACGGCAAAGATTACGAAAACATTCCATCGCTTTTGATGACATCATATTTATCATTAAAATTCAGTTTTGCTCTAGGATTATTGCACATTTTGCTTCATCTTATAGTTCAGGTTATGAAATACTGATACAAATGTCGGAAAATATTACTAATGAATGCATAATGATTAATATCTTGAGACTTCTAATTGACCTTCGTTTATACGGCGAAGATTACGAAAACATTCCCATCGCTTTTGATGACATCATATTTATCATTAGAATTCACTTTTTCACTTGGATTATTGCACATTTGTCTTCATCTTATAGTTCAGGTTATGAAATACAGATACAAATGTAGTAAAATATAACTAATGAATGCAAAATTATTAATATCTTGAGACTTCTAATTGACCTTCGGTTATACGGCGAAGATTACGAAAACATTCCCATCGCTTTTGATGACATCATATTTATCATTAGAATTAACGTTTTCTCTAGGATTATTGCACATTTGTCTTCATCTTATAGTTCAGGTTATGAAATACTAATGAATTTATAATTATTAATATCTTGAGAATTCTAATTGACCTTCGGTTATACGGCGAAGATTACGAAAACATTCCTATCGCTTTTGATGACATCATATTTAACATTAGAATTCACTTCTTCTCTAGGATTATTGCACATTTGTCTTCATCTTATAGTTCAGGTTATGAAATACAGATACAAATGTAGTAAAATATAACTAATGAATGCAAAATTATTAATATCTTGAGACTTCTAATTGACCTTCGGTTATACGGCGAAGATTACGAAAACATTCCCATCGCTTTTGATGACATCATATTTATCATTAGAATTCACTTTTTCTCTAGGATTATTGCACATTTGTCTTCATCTTATAGTTCAGGCTATGAAATACTGATACAAATGACGGAAAATATTACTAATGAATGCATAATAATTAATATCTTGATACTTCTAATTGACCTTCGGTTATGCGGCGAAGATTACGAAAACATTCCCATCGCTTTTGATGACATCATATTTATCATTAGAATTCACTTTTTCACTAGGATTATTGCACATTTGGCTTCATCTTATAGTTCAGGTTATGAAATACTGATACAAATGTCGGAAAATATTACTAATGCATGCGTAATTATTAATATCTTGAGACTTCTAATTGACCTTCTGTTATACGGCGAAGATTACGAAAACATTCCCATCGCTTTTGATGACATCATATTTATCATTAGAATTCACTTTTTCTCTAGGATTATTGCAAATTTGGCTTCATCTTATAGTTCAGGTTATGAAATACTGATACAAATGTCGGAAAATATTACTAATGAATGCATAATTATTAATATCTTGAGACTTCTAATTGACCTTCGGTTATACGGCAAAGATAACGAAAACATTCCCATCGCTTTTGATGACATCATATTTACCATTAGAATTCAGTTTTGCTCTAGGATTATTGCACATTTTGCTTCATCTTATAGTTCAGGTTATGAAATACAGATACTAATGTAGTATAATATTACTAATGAATTTATAATTATTAATATCTTGAGACTTCTAATTGACCTTCGGTTATACGGCGAAGATTACGAAAACATTCCATCGCTTTTGATGACATCATATTTATCATTAGAATTCACTTTTTCACTAGGATTATTGTACATTTGGCTTCATCTTATAGTTCAGGTTATGAAATACAGATACAAATGTAGTAAAATATAACTAATGAATGCAAAATTATTAATATCTTGAGACTTCTAATTGACCTTCGGTTATACGGCGAAGATTACTAAAACATTCCCATCGCTTTTGATGACATCATATTTATCATTAGAATTAACGTTTTCTCTAGGATTATTGCACATTTGTCTTCATCTTATAGTTCAGGTTATGAAATACTGATACAAATGACGGAAAATATTACTAATGAATGCATAATAATTAATATCTTGAGACTTCTAATTGACCTTCGGTTATACGGCGAAGATTACGAAAACATTCCCATCGGTTTTGATGACATCATATTTATCATTAAAATTCACTTTTTCTCTAGGATTATTGCACATTTGGCTTCATCTTATCGTTCAGGTTATGAAATACTGATAAAAATGTCGAAAATATTACTAATGAATGCATAATTATTAATATCTTGAGACTTCTAATTGACCTTCGGTTATACGGCGAAGATTACGAAAACATTCCCATCGCTTTTGATGACATCATATTTATCATTAGAATTCAATTTTGCTCTAGGATTATTGCACATTTTGCTTCATCTTATAGTTCAGGTTATGAAATACTGATTCAAATGTCGAAAATATTACTAATGAATGCATAATTATTAATATCTTGAGAGTTCTAATTGACCTACGGTTATACGGCGAAGGTTATGAAAACATTCCCATCGCTTTTGATGACATCATATTTATCATTAGAATTCCCTTTTTCACTTGGATTATTGCACATTTGTCTTCATCTTATAGTTCAGATTATGAAATACAGATACAAATGTAGTAAAATATTACTAAAGAATGCATAATTATTAATATCTTGAGACTTCTAATTGACATTCGGTTAACCGGCGAAGATTACGAAAACATTCCCATCGCTTTTGATGACATCATATTTATCATTAGAATTCAATTTTGCTCTAGGATTATTGCACATTTTGCTTCATCTTATAGTTCAGGTTATGAAATACTGATACAAATGTCGGAAAATATTACTAATGAATGCATAATTATTAATATCTTGAGACTTCTAATTGACATTCGGTTATACGGCGAAGATTACGAAAACATTCCCATCGCTTTTGATGAAATCATATTTATCATTAGAATTCACTTTTTCACTAGGATTATTGCACATTTGTCTTCATCTTATAGTTCAGGTTATGAAATACAGCTACAAATGTAGTAAAATATTACTAATGAATGCATAATTATTAATATATTGAAACTTCTAATTGACATTCGGTTAACCGGCGAAGATTACGAAAACATTCCCATCGCTTTTGATGAAATCATATTTATCATTAGACTTCAGTTTTGCTCTAGGATTATTGCACATTTTGCTTCATCTTATAGTTCAGGTTATGAAATACTGATACAAATGTCCGAAAATGTTACTAAAGAATGCATAATTATTAATATCTTGTGACTTCTAATTGACCTACGGTTATACGGCGAAGGTTATGAAACATTCCCATCGCTTTCGATGACATCATATTTATCATTAGAAGTCACTTTTTCACTTGGATTATTGCACATTTGTCTTCATCTTATAGTTCAGGTTATGAAATACAGATACTAATGTAGTATAATATTACTAATGACTGCCTAATTATTAATATCTTGAGACTTCTAATTGACCTTCGGTTATACGGCGAAGATTACGAAAACATTCCCATCGCTTTTGATGACATCATATTTATCATTAGAATTCACTTTTTCACTTGGATTATTGCGCATTTGTATTCATCTTATAGTTCAGGTTATGAAATACTGATACAAATGAAAGGAAAATATTACTAATGAATGCATAATTATTAATATCTTGAGACTTCTAACTGACCTTCGGTTATACGGCGAAGATTACGAAAACATTCCCATCGCTTTTGATGACATCATATTTATCATTAGAATTCACTTTTTCTCTAGGATTAATGCACATTTGGCTTCATCTTATAGTTCAGGTTATGAAATACTGATACAAATGTCGGAAAATATTACTAATGAATGCATAATTATTAATATCTTGAGACTTCTAATTGACCTTCGGTTACACGGCGAAGATTACGAAAACATTCCCATCGCTTTTGATGACATCATATTTATCATTAGAATTCACTTTTTCTCTAGGATTATTGCACATTTGGCTTCAACTTATAGTTCAGTTCATGAAATACAGATACAAATGTTGTAAAATATTACTAATCAATGCAATATTATTAATATCTTGTGACTTCTAATTGACCTACGGTTATACGGCGAAGGTTATGAAACATTCCCATCGCTTTCGATGACATCATATTTATCATTAGAAGTCACTTTTTCACTTGGATTATTGCACATTTGTCTTCATCTTATAGTTCAGGTTATGAAATACAGATACTAATGTAGTATAATATTACTAATGACTGCCTAATTATTAATATCTTGAGACTTCTAATTGACCTTCGGTTATACGGCGAAGATTACGAAAACATTCCCATCGCTTTTGATGACATCATATTTATCATTAGAATTCACTTTTTCACTTGGATTATTGCACATTTGTATTCATCTTATAGTTCAGGTTATGAAATACTGATACAAATGAAAGGAAAATATTACTAATGAATGCATAATTATTAATATCTTGAGACTTCTAACTGACCTTCGGTTATACGGCGAAGATTACGAAAACATTCCCATCGCTTTTGATGACATCATATTTATCATTAGAATTCACTTTTTCTCTAGGATTAATGCACATTTGGCTTCATCTTATAGTTCAGGTTATGAAATACTGATACAAATGTCGGAAAATATTACTAATGAATGCATAATTATTAATATCTTGAGACTTCTAATTGACCTTCGGTTACACGGCGAAGATTACGAAAACATTCCCATCGCTTTTGATGACATCATATATATCATTAGAATTCACTTTTTCACTAGGATTATTGCACATTTGTCTTCATCTTATAGTTCAGTTTATGAAATACAGCTAGAAATGTAGTAAAATATTACTAATGAATGCATAATTATTAATATATTGAAACTTCTAATTGACATTCGGTTAACCGGCGAAGATTACGAAAACATTCCCATCGCTTTTGATGAAATCATATTTATCATTAGAATTCACATTTTCACTAGGATTATTTCACATTTGGCTTCATCTTATAGTTCAGGTTCTGAAATACAGATACAAATATAGTAAAATATTACTAATGAATGCATAATTATTAATATATTGAAACTTCTAATTGACATTCGGTTATACGGCGAAGATTACGAAAACATTCCCATCGCTATTGATGACATCATATTTATCATTAGAATTCACTTTTTCTCTAGGATTATTGCACATTTGGCTTCATCTTATAGTTCAGTTAATGAAATACTGATACAAATGTCGGAAAATATTACTAATGAATGCATAATTACTAATTACTTGAGACTTCTAATTGACCTTCGATTACACGGCGAAGATTACGAAAACATTCACACCGCTTTTGATGACATCATATTTGTCATTATAATTCACTTTTTCTCTAGGATTAATGCACATTTGGCTTCAACTTTTAGTTCATTTTATGAAATACAGATACAAATGTATTATAATATTACTAATGAATGCATAATTATTAATATCTTGAGACTTCTAATTGACCTGTGGCTATAAGGCGAAGATTACGACAACATTCCCATCGCTTTTGATGACATCATATTTATCATTAGAATTCACTTTTTCACTAAGATTATTGCACATTTGGCTTCATCTTATAGTTCAGGTTATGAAATACAGATACAAATATAGTAAAATATTACTAATGAATGCATAATTATTAATATCTTGAGACATCTAAATGACCTTCGGTTATACAGCGCAGATTACAAAAACATTCCCATCGCTTTTGATGACATCATATTTATCATTAGAATTCACTTTTTCTCTAGGATTATTGCACATTTGGCTTCATCTTATCGTTCAGGTTATGAAATACTGATAAAAATGTCGGAAAATATTACTAATGAATGCATAATTATTAATATCTTGAGACTTCTAATTGACCTTCGGTTATACGGCGAAGATTACGAAAACATTCCCATCGCTTTTGATGACATCATATTTATCATTAGAATTCAGTTTTGCTCTAGGATTATTGCACATTTTGCTTCATCTTATAGTTCAGATTATGAAATACTGATTCAAATGTCGGAAAATATTACTAAAGAATGCATAATTATTAATATCTTGAGACTTCTAATTGACCTACGGTTATAAGGCGAAGGTTATGAAAACATTCCCATCGCTATTGATGACATCATATTTATCATTAGAATTCACTTTTTCACTTGGATTATTGCACATTTGTCTTCATCTTATAGTTCAGGTTATGAAATACAGATACAAATGTAGTAAAATATTACTAAAGAATGCATAATTATTAATATCTTGTGACTTCTAATTGACCTTCGGTTATACGGCGAAGATTACGAAAACATTCCCATCGCTTTTTATGACATCATATTTATCATTAGAATTCACTTTTTCTCTAGGATTAATGCACATTTGGCTTCATCTTATAGTTCAGGTTATGAAATACTGATACAAATGTCGGAAAATATTACTAATGAATGCATAATTATTAATATCTTGAGACTTCTAATTGACCTTCGGTTACACGGTGAAGATTACGAAAACATTCCCATCGCTTTTGATGACATCATATTTATCATTAGAATTCACTTTTTCTCTAGGATTATTGCATATTCGGCTTCAACTTATAGTTCAGTTTATGAAATACAGATGCAAATGTAGTAAAATATTACTAATGAATGCAATATTATTAATATCTTGAGACTTCTAATTGACCTGCGGCTATACGGCGAAGATTACGACAACATTCCCATCGCTTTTGATGACATCATATTTATCATTAGAATTCACTTTTTCACTAAGATTATTGGACATTTGGCTTCAACTTATAGTTCAGGTTATGAAATACAGATACAAATGTAGGAAAATATTACTAATGAATGCATAATTATTAATATATTGAAACTTCTAATTGACATTCGGTTATACGGCGAAGATTACGAAAACATTCCCATCGCTTTTGATGACATCATATTTATCATTAGAATTCACTTTTTCTCTAGGATTATTGCACATTTGTCTTCATCTTATAGTTCTGGTTATGAAATACAGATACAAATGTAGTAAAATATTACTAATGAATGCATAATTATTAATATCTTGAGACTTCTAATTGACCTTCGGTTATACGGCGAAGATTACGAAAACATTCCCATCGCTTTTGATGACATCATATTTATCATTAGTATTCACTTTTTCTCTAGGATTATTGTACATTTGTCTTCATCTTATAGTTCAGGTTATGAAATACTGATAAAAATGTCGGAAAATATTACTAATGAATGCATAATTATTAATATCTTGAGACTTCTAATTGACCTTCGGTTATACGGCGAAGATTACGAAAACATTCCCATCGCTTTTGATGACATCATATTTATCATTAGAATTCACTTTTTCACTAGGATTATTGCACATTTGGCTTCAGGTTATGAAATCAGATACAAATGTAGTAAAATATTACTAATGAAGGCATAATTATTAATATCTTGAGACTTCTAATTGACCTTCGGTTATACGGCGAAGATTACGAAAACATTCCCAATGCTTTTGATGACATCATATTTATCATTAGAATTCACTAGGATTATTGCACATTTGTCTTCATCTTATAGTTCAGGATATGAAATACAGATACAAATGTAGTAACATATTACTAATGAATGCATAATTATTAATATCATGAGGCTTCTAATTGACATTCGGTTATATGGCGAAGATTATGAAAACATTCCCATCGCTTTTGATGACATCATATTTATCATTATAATTCACTTTTTCTCTAGGATTATTGCACATTTGGCTTCTACTTATAGTTCAGGTTATGAAATACTGATACAAATGTTAGAAAATATTACTAATGAATGCATAATTATTAATATCTTGAGACTTCTAATTGACATTCGGTTATACGGCGAAGGTTACGAAAACATTCCCATCGCTTTTGATGACATCATATTTATCATTAGAATTCACTTTTTCACTATGATTATTGCACATTTGGCTTCATCTTATAGTTCAGGTTATGAAATATAGATACAAATGTAGTAAAATATTACTAATGAAGGCATAATTATTAATATCTTGAGACTTCTAATTGACCTTCGGTTATACGGCGAAGATTACGAAAACATTCCCATCGCTTTTGATGACATCATATTTATCATTAGAATTCACTTTTTCACTAGGATTATTGCACATTTGGCTTCATATTATAGTTCAGGTTATGAAATACAGATATAAATGTAGTAAAATATTCCTAATGAATGCATAATTATTAATATCTTGAGACTTCTAATTGACTTTCGGTTATACGGCGAAGATTACGAAAACATTCCCATCGCTTTTAATGACATCATATTTATCATTAGTATTGACTTTTTCTCTAGGATTATTGAACATTTGGCTTCATCTTATAGTTCACGTTATGAAATACTGATATAATGTCGGAAAATATTACTAATGAATGCATAATTATTAATATCTTGAGACTTCTAATTGACTTTCGGTTATACGGCGAAGATTACGAAAACATACCCATCGCTTTTGATGACATCATATTTATCATTAGAATTCACTTTTTCTCTAGGATTATTGCACATTTGTCTTCATCTTATAGTACAGGTTATGAAATACTGATACAAATGTTAGAAAATATTACTAATGAATGCATAATTATTAATATCTTGAGACTTCTAATTGACATTCGGTTATACGGCGAAGGTTACGAAAACATTCCCATCGCTTTTGATGACATCATATTTATCATTAGAATTCACTTTTTCACTATGATTATTGCACATTTGGCTTCATCTTATAGTTCAGGTTATGAAATACAGATACAAATGTAGTAAAATATTACTAATGAAGGCATAATTATTAATATCTTGAGACTTCTAATTGACCTTCGGTTATACGGCGAAGATTACGAAAACATTCCCATCGCTTTTGATGACGTCATTTTTATCATTAGAATTAACATTTTCACTAGGATTATTGCACATTTGTCTTCATCTTATAGTTCAGGTTATGAAATACAGAGACAAATGTAGTAAAATATTACTAATGAAGGCATAATTATTAATATCTTGAGACTTCTAATTGACCTTCGGTTATACGGCGAAGATTACGACAACATTCCCATCGCTTTTGATGACATCATATTTATCATTAGAATTAACTTTTTCACTAGGATTATTGCACATTTGGCTTCATCTTATAGTTCAGGTTATGAAATACTGATACAAATGTCGGAAAATATTACTAATGAATGCATAATTATTAATATCTTGAGACTTCAAATTGACCTTCGGTTATACGGCGAAGATTACGAAAACATTTCCATCTATTTGATGACATCATATTTATCATTAGAATTCACTTTTTCACTAGGATTATTGCACATTTGTCTTCAGGTTATGAAATCAGATACAAATGTAGTAAAATATTACTAATGAAGGCATAATTATTAATATCTTGAGACTTCTAATTGACCTTCGGTTATACGGCGAAGATTACGAAAACATTCCCATCGCTTTTGATGACATCATATTTATCATTAGAATTCACTTTTTCACTAGGATTATTGCACATTTGTCTTCATCTTATTGTTCAGGTTATGAAATACAGATACAAATGTAGTAACATATTACTAATGAATGCATAATTATTAATATCATGAGACTTCTATTTGACATTCGGTTATACGGCGAAGATTACGAAAACATTCCCATCGCTTTTGATGACATCATATTTATCATTAGAATTGACATTTTCTCTAGGATTATTGAACATTTGGCTTCATCTTATAGTTCACGTTATGAAATACTGATATAATGTCGGAAAATATTACTAATGAATGCATAATTATTAATATCTTGAGACTTCTAATTGACTTTCGGTTATACGGCGAAGATTACGAAAACATTCCCATCGCTTTTGATGACATCATATTTATTATTAGAATTCACTTTTTCTCTAGGATTATTGCACATTTGGCTTCATCTTATAGTTCAGGTTATGAAATACTGATACAAATGTCAGAAAATATTACTAATGAATGCATAATTATTAATATCTTGAGACTTCTAATTGACATTCGGTTATACGGCAAAGGTTACGAAAACATTCCCATCGCTTTTGATGACATCATATTTATCATTAGAATTCACTTTTTCTCTAGGATTATTACACATTTGGCTTCATCTTATAGTTCAGGTTATGAAATACAGAGACAAATGTAGTAACATATTACTAATGAATGCATAATTATTAATATAATGAGACTTCTAATTGACATTCGGTTATACGGCGAAGATTCTGAAAACCTTCCCATCGTTTTGATGACATCATATTTATCATTAGAATTCACTTTTTCACTAGGATTATTGCACATTTGTCTTTGTCTTATAGTTCAGGTTATGAAATACAGATACAAATGTAGTAAAATATTCCTAATGAATGCATAATTATTAATACAATGAGACTTCTATTTGACATTCGGTTATACGGCGAAGATTACGAAAACATTCCCATCGCTTTTGATGACATCATATTTATCATTAGTATTGACTTTTTCTCTAGGATTATTGAACATTTGGCTTCATCTTATTGTTCACGTTATGAAATACTGATATAATGTCGGAAAATATTACTAATGAATGCATAATTATTAATATCTTGAGACTTCTAATTCACTTTCGGTTATACTGCGAAGATTACGAAAACATTCCCATCGCTTTTGATGACATCATATTTATCATTAGAATTCACATTTTCTCTAGGATTATTGCACATTTGGCTTCATCTTATAGTTCAGGTTATGAAATACTGATACAAATGTCAGAAAATATTACTAATGAATGCATAATTATTAATATCTTGAGACTTCTAATTGAACTTCGGTTATACGGCGAAGATTACGAAAACATTCCCATCGCTTTTGATGACATCATATTTATCATTAGAATTCACTTTTTCTCTAAGATTATTGCACATTTGGCTTCATCTGATAGTTCAGGTTATGAAATACAGATACAAATGTCGGAAAATATTACTAATGAATGCATAATTATTAATATCTTGAGACTTCTAATTGACATTCGGTTATACGGCGAAGATTACGAAAAGATTCCCATCGCTTTTGATGACATCATATTTATCATTAGAATTCACTTTTTCTCTAGGATTATTGCACATTTGGCTTCATCTTATAGTTCACGTTATGAAATACTGATACAAATGTCGGAAAATATTACTAATGAAGGCATAATTATTAATATATTGAGACTTCAAATTGACCTTCGGTTATATGGCGAAGATTACGAAAACATTCCCATCGCTTTTGATGACATCATATTTATCATTAGAATTCACTTTTTCTCTAAGATTATTGCACATTTGGCTTCATCTTATAGTTCAGTTTATGAAATACTGATACAAATGTCGGAAAATATTACTAATGAATGCATAATTATTAATATCTTGAGACTTCTAATTGACCTTCGGTTATACGGCGAAGATTACGAAAACATTCCCATCGCTTTTGATGACATCATATTTATCATTAGAATTCACTTTTTCTCAAGGATTATTGCACATTTGGCTTCATCTTATAGTTCAGGTTATGAAATACTGATACAAATGTCGGAAAATATTACTAATGAATGCATAATTATTAATAACTTGAGACTTCCAATTGACCTTCGGTTATACGGCGAAGATTACGAAAACATTGCCATCGGTTTTGATGACATCATATTTATCATTAGAATTCACTATTTCTCTAGGATTATTGCACATTTGGCTTCATCTTATAGTTCAGGTTATGAAATACTGATACAACTGTCGGAAAATATTACTAATGAATGCATAATAATTAATATCTTGAGACTTCTAATTGACCTTCGGTTATACGGAGAAGATTACGAAAACATTCCCATCGCTTTTGATGACATCATATTTATCATTAGATTTCACTTTTTCTCTAGGATTATTGCACATTTGTCTTCAACTTATAGTTCAGTTTATGAAATACAGATACAAATGTAGTAAAATATTACTAATGAATGCATAATTATTAATATCTTGAGACTTCTAATTGACCTGCGGCTATACGGCGAAGATTACGAAAACATTCCCATCGCTTTTGATGACATCATATTTATCATTAGATTTCACTTTTTCTCTAGGATTATTGCACATTTGGCTTCAACTTATATTTCAGTTTATGAAATACAGATATAAATGTAGTAAAATATTACTAATGAATGCATAATTATTAATATCTTGAGACATCTAAATGACCTTCGGTTATACGGCGAAGATTACGAAAACATTCCCATCGCTTTTGATGACATCATATTTATCATTAGAATTCACTTTTTCACTAGGATTATTGCACATTTGTCTTCATCTTATAGTTCAGGTTATGAAATACAGATACAAATGTAGTAAAATATTACTAATGAAGGCATAATTATTAATATCTTGAGACTTCTAATTGACCTTCGGTTATACGGCGAAGATTACGAAAACATTCCCATCGCTTTTGATGACATCATTTTTATTATTAGAATTCACTTTTTCACTAGGATTATTGCACATTTGTCTTCATCTTATAGTTCAGGTTATGAAATACAGATACGAATGTAGTAACATATTACTAATGAATGCATAATTATTAATATCAAGTGACTTCTAATTGACATTCGGTTATACGGCGAAGATTATGAAAACATTCCCATCGCTTTTGATGACATCATATTTATCATTAGAATTCACTTTTTCCCTATGATTGTTGCACATTTGGCTTCATCTTATAGTTCAGGTTATGAAATACTGATACAAATGTCGGAAAATATTACTAATGAATGCATAATTATTAATATCTTGAGACTTCTAATTGACATTCGGTTATACGGCGAAGATAACGAAAACATTCCCATCGCTTTTGATGACATCATATTTATCATTAGAATACACTATTTCTCTAGTATTATTGCACATTTGGCTTCATCTTATAGTTCAGGTTATGAAATACTGATACAAATGTCAGAAAATATTACTAATGAATGCATAATTATTAATATCTTGAGACTTCTAATTGACCTTCGCTTATACGGCAAAGATTACGAAAACATTCCCATCGCTTTTGATGACATCATATTTATCATTAGAATTCACTTTTTCCCGATGATTATTGCACATTTGGCTTCATCTTATAGTTCAGTTTATGAAATACAGATACAAATGTAGTAAAATATTACTAATGAATGCATAATTATTAATATAATGAGACTTCTAATTGACATTCGGTTATACGGCGAAGATTACGAAAAGATTCCCATCGCTTTTGATGACATCATATTTATCATTAGAATTCACTTTTTCTTTAGGATTATTGCACATTTGGCTTCATCTTATAGTTCACGTTATGAAATACTGATACAAATGTCGGAAAATATTACTAATGAATACATAATTATTAATATCTTGAGACTTCTAATTGACCTTCGGTTATACGGCGAAGATTACGAAAACATTCCCATCGCTTTTGATGACATCATATTTATCATTAGAATTCACTTTTTCTCTAAGATTATTGCACATTTGGCTTCATCTTATAGTTCAGGTTATGAAATACTGATACAAATGTCGGAAAATATTACTAATGAATGCATAATTATTAATATCTTGAGACTTCTAATTGACATTCGGTTATACGGCGAAGGTTACGAAAACATTCCCATCGCTTTTGATGACATCATATTTATCATTAGAATTCACTTTTTCTCTAGGATTATTACACATTTGGCTTCATCTTATAGTTCAGGTTATGAAATACAGATACAAATGGAGTAAAATATTACTAATGAAGGCATAATTATTAATATCTTGAGACCTCTAATTGACCTTCGGTTATACGGCGAAGATTACGAAAACATTCCCATCGCTTTTGATGACATCATTTTTATCATTATAATTCACTTTTTCACTAGGATTATTGCACATTTGTCTTCATCTTATAGTTCAGGTTATGAAATACACATACAAATGTAGTAACATATTACTAATGAATGCATAATTATTAATATCAAGTGACTTCTAATTGACATTCGGTTATATGGAGAAGATTATGAAAACATTCCCATCGATTTGATGACATCATATTTATCATCAGAATTAACTTTTTCACTATGATTATTGCACATTTGTTTTCATCTTATAGTTCAGGTTATGAAATACTGATACAAATGTAGTAAAATATTACTAATGAATGCATAATTATTAATATAATGAGACTTCCAATTGACATTCGGTTATGCGGCGAAGATTACGAAAAGATTCCCCTCGCTTTTGATGACATCATATTTCATTAGAATTCATTTTTCTCTACGATTATTGCACATTTGGCGTCATCTTATAGTTCAGGTTATGAAATACTGATACAAATGTCAGAAAATATTACTAATGAATGCATAATAATTAATATCTTGAGACTTCTAATTGACATTCGGTTATACGGCGAAGATAACGAAAACATTCCCATCGCTTTTGATGACATCATATTTATCATTAGAATTCACTATTTCTCTAGGATTATTGCACATTTGTCTTCATCTTATAGTTCAGGTTATGCAATACTGATACAAATGTCAGAAAATATTACTAATGAATGCATAATTATTAATATCTTGAGACTTCTAATTGAACTTCGCTTATACGGCGAAGATTACGAAAACATTCCCATCGCTTTTGATGACATCATATTTATCATTAGAATTCACTTTTTCCCTATGATTATTGCACATTTGGCTTCATCTTATAGTTCAGGTTATGAAATACAGATACAAATGTAGTAAAATATTACTCATGAATGCATAATTATTAATATAATGAGACTTCTAATTGACCTTCGGTTATACGGCGAAGATTACGAAAACATTCCCATCGCTTTTGATGACATCATATTTATCATTAGAATTCACTTTTTCACTAGGATTATTGCACATTTGTCTTCATCTTATAGTTCAGGTTATGAAATACATATACAAATGTAGGAAAATATTACAAATGAATGCATAATTATTAATATCTTGAGTCTTCTAATTGACATTCGGTTATACGGCGAAGATTACGAAAACATTCCCATCGCTTTTGATGACATCATATTTATCATTAGAATTCACTTTTTCACTAGGATTATTGCACATTTGTCTTCATCTTATAGTTCAGGTTATGAAATACAGAGACAAATGTAGGAAAATATTACTAATGAATGCATAATTATTAATATCATGAGACTTCTAATTGACCTTCGGTTATACGGAGAAGATTACGAAAACATTCCCATCGCTTTTGATGACATCATATTTATCATTAGATTTCACTTTTTCTCTAGGATTATTGCACATTTGGCTTCAACTTATAGTTCAGTTTATGAAATACAGATACAAATGTAGTAAAATATTACTAATGAATGCATAATTATTAATATCTTGAGACTTCTAATTGACCTGCGGCTATACGGCGAAGATTACGAAAACATTCCCATCGCTTTTGATGACATCATATTTATCATTAGAATTCACTTTTTCACTAGGATTATTGCACATTTGTCTTCATCTTATAGTTCAGGTTATGAAATACTGATACAAATGTCGCAAAATAATACTAATGAATGCATAATTATTAATATCTTGAGACTTCTAATTGACTTTCGGTTATACGGCGAAGATTACGAAAACATTCCCATCGTTTTTGATGACATCATATTTATCATGAGAATTCACTTTTTTACTAGGATTATTGTACATTTGGCTTCATCTTATAGTTCAGGTTATGAAATACAGATACAAATGTATAAAATATTACTAATGAATGCATAATTATTAATATCTTGAGACTTCTAATTGACCTTCGGTTATACGGCGAAGATTACGAAAACATTCCCATCGCTTTTGATGACATCATATTTATCATTAGAATGCACTTATTCTCTAGGATTATTGCACATTTGGCTTCAACTTAAAGTTCAGTTTATGAAATACTGATACAAATATCGGAAAATATTACTAATGAATGCACAATTATTAATATCTTGCGACTTCTAATTGACCTTCGGTTATACGGCGAAGATTAGAGAAAACATTCACATCGCTTTTAACGACATCATATTTATCATTAGAATTCACTTTTTCTCTAGGATTATTGCACATTTGGCTTCATGTTATAGTTCTGTTTACGAAATACTGATACAAATGTCGGAAAATATTAGTAATGAATGCATAATTATTAAATTCTTGGGACTTCTAATTGACCTTCGGTTATACGGCGAAGATTACGAAAACATTCCCTTCGCTTTTGATGACATCATATTTATCATTAGAATTCACATTTCTCTAGGATTATTGCACATTTGGCTTCATCTTATAGTTCAGGTTATGAAATACTGATACAAATGTAGGAAAATATTACTAATGAATGCGTAATTATTAATATCTTGAGACTTCTAATTGACCTGCGGCTAAACGCGAAGATTACGAAAACATTCGCATCTCTTTTGATGACATCATATTTATCATTAGAATTCACATTTTCACTAGGATTATTGCACATTTGGCTTCATCTTATAATTCAGGTTATGAAATACAGATACAAATGTAGGAAAATATTACTAATGAATGCACAATTAATTATATTTTGAGACTTCTAAATGACCTTCGGTTATACGGCGAAGATTACGAAAACATTCCCATCGCTTTTGATGACATCATATTTATCATTAGAATTCACTTTTTCTCTAGGATTATTGCACATTTGGCTTCATCTTAAAGTTCAGTTTATGAAATACTGATACAAATGTCGGAAAATATTACTAATGAATGCATAATTATTAATATCTTGAGACTTCTAATTGACCTTCGGTTATACGGCGAAGATTAGAGAAAACATTCCCATCGCTTTTAATGACATCATATTTATCATTAGAATTCACTTTTACTCTAGGATTATTGCACATTTGTCTTCATCTTATAGTTCAGTTTATGAAATACTGATATCTATGTCGGAAAATATTACTAATGAATGCATAATTATTAATATCTTGAGACTTCTAATTGACCTTCGGTTATACGGCGAAGATTACGAAAACATTCTCATCGCTTTTGATGACATCATATTTATCATTAGAATTCACTTTTTATCTAGGATTATTTCATATTTGGCTTCATGTTATAGTTCTGTTTACGAAATACTGATACAAATGTCGGAAAATATTACTAATGAATGCATAATTATTAAATTCTTGAGACTTCGTATTGACCTTCGGTTATACGGCGAAGATTACGAAAACATTCCCATCGCTTTTGATGACATCATATTTATCATTAGAATTCACTTTTTCTCTAGGATTATTGCACATTTGGCTTCATCTTATAGTTCAGGTTATGAAATACTGATACAAATGTCGGAAAATATTACTAATGAATGCATAATTATTAATATCTTGAGACTTCTAATTGACCTTCGGTTATACGGCTAAGATTACGAAAACATTCCCATCGTTTTTGATGGCATCATAATTATCATTAGAATTGACTTTTTCTCTCGGATTATTGCACATTTGGCTTCATGTTATAGTTCTGTTTACGAAATACTGATACAAATGTCGGAAAATATTAGTAATGAATGCATAATTATTAAATTCTTGGGACTTCTAATTGACCTTCGGTTATACGGCGAAGATTACGAAAACATTCCCATCGCTTTTGATGACATCATATTTATCATTAGAATTCACTTTTTCTATAGGATTATTGCACATTTGGCTTCATCTTATAGTTCAGGTTATGAAATACTGATACAAATGTAGGAAAATATTACTAATGAATGCGTAATTATTAATATCTTGAGACTTCTAATTGACCTTCGGTTATACGGCGAAGGTTACGAAAACATTCCTATCGCTTTTGATGACATCATATTTAACATTAGAATTCACTTTTTCTCTAGGATTATTGCACATTTGGCTTCATCTTATAGTTCAGTTAATGAAATACTGATACAAATGTCGCAAAATATTACTAATGAATGCATAATTATTAATAACTTGAGATTTCTAATTGACCTTCGGTTACACGGCGAAGATTACGAAAACATTCCCATCGCTTTTGATGACATCATATTTATCATTAGAATTCACTTTTTCTCTAGGATTATTGCACATTTGACTTCAACTTATAGTTCAGTTTATGAAATACAGATACAAATGTAGTAAAATATTACTAATGAATGCATAATTATTAATATCTTGAGACTTCTAATTGACCTGCGGCTAAACGCGAAGATTACGAAAACATTCGCATCTCTTTTGATGACATCATATTTATCATTAGAATTCACATTTTCACTAGGATTATTGCACATTTGGCTTCAACTTATAGTTCAGGTTATGAAATACAGATACTAATGTAGTAAAATATTACTAATGAGTGCATAATTATTAATATATTGAGACATCTCATTGACATTCGGTTATACGGCGAAGATTACGAAAACATTCCCATCGCTTTTGATGACATCATATTTATCATTAGAATTCACTTTTTCTCTAGGATTATTGCACATTTGGCTTCATCTTAAAGTTCAGTTTATGAAATACTGATACAAATGTCGGAAAATATTACTAATGAATGCATAATTATTAATAACTTGAGACTTCTAATTGACCTTCGGTTATACGGCGAAGATTAGGAAAACATTCCCATCGCTTTTGATGACATCATATTTAACATTAGAATTCACTTCTTCTCAAGGATTATTGCACATTTGGCTTCATCTTATAGTTCACGTTATGAAATACTGATACAAATGTCGGAAAATATTACCAATGAATGTATAATTATTAATATCTTGAGACTTCTAATTGACCTTCGGTTATACGGCGAAGATTACAAAAACATTCCCATCGATTTGATGACATCATATTTATCATTAGAATTCACTTTTTCACTAGGATTATTGCACATTTGTCATCATCTTCTACTTCAGGTTATGAAATACAGATACAAATGTCGGAAAATATTACTAATGAATGCATAATTATTAATATCTTGATACTTCTAATTGACATTGGGTTATACGGCTCAGATAACGAAAACATTCCCATCGTTTTTGATGACATCATAATTATCATTAGAATTGACTTTTTCTCTAGGATTATTGCACATTTGGCTTCATATTATTGTTCAGTTTATGAAATACTGATACAAATGTCGGAAAATATTATTAATGAATGCATAATTATTAATATAATGAGACTTCTAATTGACCTTCGGTTATACGGCGAAGATTACGAAAACATTCCCTTCGCTTTTGATGACATCATATTTATCATTACAATTCACTTTATCTCTAGGATTATTGCTAGTTTGTCTTCATCTTATAGTTCAGGTTATGAAATACTGATAAAAATGTAGTAAAATATTGCTAATGAATGCATAATTATTAATATCTTGAGACTTCTAATTGACCTTCGGTTATACGGCGAAGATTACGAAAACATTCCCATCGCTTTTGATGACATCATATTTATCATTAGAATTCACTTTTTCTCTAGGATTATTGCACGTTTGTCTTCATCTTATAGTTCAGTTTATGAAATACAGATACAAATGTAGTAAAATATTACTAATGAATGCATAATTAATAATATCTTGACACTTCTAATTGACCTTCGGTTATACGGCGAAGTTTACGAAAACATTCCCATCGCTATTGATTACATCATATTTATCATTAGAATTCACTTTTTGTCTAGGATTATTGCACATTTGGCTTCATTTTATATTTGAGATTATGAAATACTGATACAAATGTCGGAAAATATTACTAATGAATGCATAATTATTAATATCTTGAGACTTCTAATTGCCCTTCGTTTATACGGCGAAGATTACGAAAACATTCCCATCGCTTTTGATGACATCATATTTATCTTCAGAATTCACTTTATTTCATTAGGATTATTGCACATTTGGCTTCATCTTATAGTTCAGGTTATGAAATACAGATACTAATGTAGTAAAATATTACTAATGAATGCATAATTATTAATATCTTGAGACTTCTAATTGACCTTCGGTTATACGGCGAAGGTTATGAAGACATTCCCATCGCTTTTGATGACATCATATTTATCATTAGAATTCACTTTTTCACTAGGATTATTGCACATTTGTCTTCATCTTATAGTTAAGTTTATGAAATACAGATACAAATGTACTAAAATATTACTAATGAATGCATAATTATTAATATCTTGAGACTTCTAATTGACCTTCGGTTATACGGCGAAGATTACGAAAACATTCACATCGCTTTTGATGACATCATATTTATCATTAGAATTCACATTTTCGCTATGATTATTGCACATTTGGCTTCATCTTATAGTTCAGGTTATGAAATACATATACAAATGTAGGAAAATATTACTAATGAATGCATAATTATTAATATCTTGAGACTTCTCATTGACCTTCGGTTATACGGCGAAGGTTATGAAGACATTCCCATCGCTTTTGATGACATCATATTTATCATTAGAATTCACTTTTTTACTAGGATTATTGCACATTTGTCTTCATCTTATAGTTCAGGTTATGAAATACACATACAAATGTAGTAAAATATTACTAATGAATGCAAAATTCTTAATATCTTGAGACTTCTAATTGACCTTCGCTTATACGGCGAAGATTACGAAAACATTCCCATCGCTTTTGATGACATAATATTTATCATTAGAATTCACTTTTTCTCTAGGATTATTGCACACTTGGCTTCATTTTATAGTTCAGCTGATGAAATACTGTAAAAATGTCGAAAAATATTACTAACGAATGCATAATTATTAATATCTTGAGACTTCTAATTGACCTTCGGTTATACGGCGAAGATTACGAAAACATTCCCATCGCTTTTGATGACATCATATTTATCATTAGAATTCACTTTTTCTCTAGGATTATTGCATATTTGGCTTCATCTTATAGTTCAGTTAATGAAATACTGATACAAATGTCGGAAAATATTACTAATGAATGCATAATTATTAGTATCTTGAGACTTCTCTTTGACCTTCGGTTACACGGCGAGGATTACGAAAACATTCCCATCGATTTTGATGACATCATATTTATCATTAGAATTCACTTTTTCTCTAGGATTATTGCACATTTGGCTTCAACTTATAGTTCAGTTTATGAAATACAGATACAAATCTTGTAAAATATTACTAATGAATGCATAATTATTAAGATCTTGAGACTTCTAATTGCCCTTCGGTTACACGGCGAAGATTACGAAAACATTCCCATCGCTTTTGACGACATCATATTTATCATTACAATTCACTTTTTCTCTAGGATTATTGCACATTTGGCTTCAACTTATAGTTCAGTTTATGAAATGCAGATACAAATTTAGTAAAATATTACTAATGAATGCATAATTATTAATATCTTGAGACTTCTAATTGACCTGCGGCTATACGGTGAATATTACGAAAACATTCTCATCGCTTTTGATGACATCATATTTATCATTAGAATAAACTTTTTCATTAGGATTATTGCATATTTGGCTTCATCTTATAGTTCAGGTTATGAAATACTGATACAAATGTCGGAAAATATTACTAATGAAGGCATAATTATTAATATATTGAGACTTCTATGTGACCTTCGGTTATACGGCAAAGATTACGAAAACATTCCCATCGCTTTTGATGACATCATATTTATAATCAGAATTCACATTTTCTCTAGGATTATTGCACATTTGGCTGCATGTTATAGTTCAGGTTATGAAATACTGATACAAATGTCGGAAAATATTACTAACGAATGCATAATTATTAATATCTTGAGACTTCTAATTGACCTTCGGTTATACGGCGCAGATTACGAAAACATTCCCATCGCTTTTGATGACATCATATTTATCATTAGAATTCACTTTTCTCTAGGATTATTGCACATTTGGCTTCATCTTATAGTTCAGGTTATGAAATAGAGATACAAATGTCGGAAAATATTACTAATGAATGCATAATTATTAATATCTTGAGACTTCTAATTGAGCTTCGGTTATACGGCGAAGATTACGAAAACATTCCCATCGCTTTTGATGACATCATATTTATCATTAGAATTCACTTTTTCCCTATGATTATTGCACATTTGGCTTCATCTTACAGTTCAGGTTATGATATACTGATACAAATGTCGGAAAATATTACTAATGAATGCATAATTATTAATATCTTGATACTTCTAATTGACATTCGGTTATACGGCGAAGATTACGAAAACATTCCCATCGCTTTTGATGACATCATATTTATCATTAGAATTCACTTTTTCTCTAGGATTATTGCACATTTGGCTTCATCTTACAGTTCAGGTTATGAAATACTGATAGAAACGTCGGAAAATATTACTAATGAATGCATAATTATTAATATTTGGAGACTTCTAATTGACCTTCGGTTATACGGCGAAGATTACGAAAACATTCCCATCGCTTTTGATGACATCATATTTATCATTAGATTTCACTTTTTCACTAGGATTATTGCACATTTGTCTTCATCTTATAGTTCAGGTTATGAAATACAGATACAAATGTAGTAAAATATTACTAATGAAGGCATAATTATTAATATCTTGAGACTTCTAATTGACCTTCGGTTATACGGCGAAGATTACGAAAACATTCCCATCGCTTTTGATGACATCATATTTATCATTAGAATTCACTTTTTCACTAGGATTATTGCACATTTGTCTTCATCTTATAGTTCAGGTTATGAAATACAGATACAAATGTAGTAAAATATTACTAATGAAGGCATAATTATTAATATCTTGAGACTTCTAATTGACCTTCGGTTATACGGCGAAGATTACGAAAACATTCCCATCGCTTTTGATGACATCATTTTTATCATTAGAATTCACTTTTTCACTAGGATTATTGCACATTTGTCTTCATCTTATAGTTCAGGTTATGAAATACAGATACGAATGTAGTAACATATTACTAATGAATGCATAATTATTAATATCAAGTGACTTCTAATTGACATTCGGTTATACGGCGAAGATTATGAAAACATTCTCATCGCTTTTGATGACATCATATTTATCATTAGAATTCACTTTTTCTCTAAGATTATTGCACATTTGGCTTCATCTTATAGTTCATGCTATGAAATACATATACAAATGTAGGAAAATATTACTAATGAATGCATAATTATTAATATCTTGAGACTTCTAATTGACATTCGGTTATACGGCGAAGATTACGAAAACATTCCCATCGCTAATGATGACACCATATTTATCATTTGAATTCACTTTTTCACTAGGATTATTGCACATTTGCCTTCATCTTATAATTCAGGTTATGAAATACAGATACAAATGTTGGAAAATATTACTAATGAATGCATAATTATAAATATCTTGAGACTTCTAATTGACATTCGGTTATACGGCGAAGATTACGAAAACATTCCCATCGCTTTTGATGACATCATATTTATATTTAGAATTCCCTTTTTCTCTAGGATTATTGCACATTTGACTTCATCTTATAGTTCAGGTTATGAAATAGAGATACAAATGTAGGAAAATATTACTAATGAATGCATAATTATTAATATCTTGAGACTTCTATCTGACATTCGGTTATGCGGCGAAGATTACGAAAAATTTCCCATCGCTTTTGATGACATCATATTTATCATTGGAATTGACTTTTTCTCTAGGAATATTGCACATTTGGCTTCATCTTATAGTTCAGAATATGAAATACAGATACAAATGTAGGAAAATATTACTAATGAATGCATAATTATTAATATCTTGAGACTTCTAATTGACATTCGGTTATACGGCGAAGATTACGAAAACATTCCCATCGCTTTTGATGACATCATATTTATCATTAGAATTCAGTTTTGCTCTAGGATTATTGCACATTTGGCTTCATCTTATAATTCAGGTTATGAAGTACAGATAAAAATGTGGGAAAATATTACTAATGAATGCATAATTATAAATATCTTGAGCTTTCTAATTGACATTCGTTTATAGGGCGAAGATTACGAAAACATTCTCATCGCTTTTGATGACATCATATTTATCATTAGAATTAACTTTTTCTCTAGGATTATTGCACATTTGGCTTCATCTTATAGTTCAGGTTATGAAATAGAGATACAAATGTCGGAAAATATTACTAATGAATGCATAATTATTAATATATTGAGACTTCTAATTGACCTTCGATTATACGGCGATGATTACGAAAACATTCCCATCGCTTTTGATGACATCATATTTATCATTAGAATTCAGTTTTTCTCTAGGAATATTGCACAATTGGCTTCATCTTATAGTTCAGGTTATGAAATACAGATAGAATGTAGGAAAATATTACAAATGAATGCATAATTATTAATATCTTGAGACTTCTAATTGACATTCGGTTATACGGCGAAGATTACGAAAACATTCCCATCGCTTTTGAGGACATCATATTTATCATTAGAATTCACTTTTTCTCTAGGATTATTGTAAATTTGACTTCATCTTATAGTTCAGGTTATGAAATACAGATACAAATGTACGAAAATATTACTAATGAATGCATAACTGTTAATATCTTGAGACTTCTAACTGACATTCGGTTATACGGCGAAGATTACGAAAACAGTCCCATCGCTTTTGATGACATCATTTTTATCATTATAATTCACTTTTTCACTAGGATTATTGCACATTTGTCTTCATCTTATAGTTCAGGTTATGAAATACAGATACAAATGTAGTAACATATTACTAATGAATGCATAATTATTAATATCAAGTGACTTCTAATTGACATTCGGTTATATGGAGAAGATTATGAAAACATTCCCATCGATTTGATGACATGATATTTATCATTAGAATTCACTTTTTCACTAGGATTATAGCAGATTTGGCTTCATCTTATAGTTCAGTTTATGAAATACAGATACAAATGTAGGAAAATATTACTAATGAATGCATAATTATTAATATCTTGAGACTTGTAACTGACATTCGGTTATACGGCGAAGATTACGAAAACATTCCCATCGCTTTTGATGACATGATATTTATCATTAGAATTCACTTTTTCACTAGGATTATAGCAGATTTGGCTTCATCTTATAGTTCAGGTTTTGAAATACAGATACAAATGTAGGAAAATATTACTAATGAATGCCTAATTATTAATATCTTGAGACTTCTAACTGACATTCGGTTATACGGCGAAGATTACGAAAACATTCCCATCGCTTTTGATGACATCATATTTATCATTAGAATTCACTTTTTCACTAGGATTATTGCACATTTGGCTTAACCTTATAGTTCAAGTTATGAAATACAGATACAAATGTAGTAAAATATTACTAATGAATGCCTAATTATTAATATCTGGAGACTTCTAATTGACCTTCGGTTATACGGCGAAGATTACGAAAACATTCCCATCGCTTTTGATGACATCATATTTATCATTAGAATTGACTTTTTCACTCGGATTATTGCATATTTGTCTTCATCTTATAGTTCAGGTTATGAAATACAGATACAAATGTAGTAAAACATTCCTAATGAATGCATAATTATTAATATCTTGAGACTTCTAATTTACCTTCGGTTATACGGCGAAGATTACGAAAACATTCCCATCGCTTTTGATGTCATCATATTTATCATTAGAATTCACTTTTTCCCTATGATTATTGCACATTTGGCTTCATCTTATAGTTCAGGTTATGAAATACAGATACAAATGAAGTAAAATATTACTAAAGAATGCATAATTATTAATATCTTGAGATTTCTAATTGACCTTCGGTTATACGGCGAAGATTACGAAAACATTCCCCTCGCTTTTGATGTCATCATATTTATCATTAGAATTCACATTTCACTAGGATTATTGCACATTTGGCTTCATCTTATAGTTCAGGTTATGAAATACAGATAGAAATATAGTAAAATATTACTAATGAATGCATAATTATTAATATCTTGAGACTTCTAAGTGACCTTCGGTTATACGGGGAAGATTACGAAAACATTCCCATCGCTTTTGATGACATCATATTTATCATCAGAATTCACTTTTTCACTAGGATTATTGCACATTTGGCTTCATCTTATAGTTCAGGTTATGAAATACAGATAGAAATGTAGGAAAATATTACTAATGAATGCATAATTATTAATATCTTGAGACTTGCAACTGACATTCGGTTATACGGCGAAGATTACGAAAACATTCCCATCGCTTTTGATGACATGATATTTATCATTAGAATTCACTTTTTCACTAGGATTATAGCAGATTTGGCTTCATCTTATAGTTCAGGTTTTGAAATACAGATACAAATGTAGCAAAATATTACTAATGAATGCCTAATTATTAATATCTTGAGACTTCTAACTGACATTCGGTTATACGGCGAAGATTACGAAAACATTCCCATCGCTTTTGATGACATGATATTTATCATTAGAATTCACTTTTTCACTAGGATTATTGCACATTTGGCTTAACCTTATAGTTCAAGTTATGAAATACAGATACAAATGTAGTAAAATATTACTAATTAATGCATAAATATTAATATCTGGAGACTTCTAATTGACCTTCGGTTATACGGCGAAGATTACGAAAACATTCCCATCGCTTTTGATGACATCATATTTATCATTAGAATTGACTTTTTCACACGGATTATTGCATATTTGTCTTCATCTTATAGTTCAGGTTATGAAATACAGATACAAATGAAGTAAAATATTACTAATGAATGCATAATTATTAATATCTTGAGACTTCTAATTGACCTTCGGTTATACGGCGAAGATTACGAAAACATTCTCATCGCTTTTGATGTCATCATATTTATCATTAGAATTCACTTTTTCACTATGATTATTGCACATTTGGCTTCATCTTATAGTTCAGGTCATGAAATACAGATACAAATGTAGTAAAATATTACTAATTAATGCATAAATATTAATATCTTGAGACTTCTAATTGACCTTCGGTTATACGGCAAAGATTACGAAAACATTCCCATCGCTTTAGATGACATCATATTTATCATTAGAATTCAATTTTTCACTAGGATTATTGCACATTTGGCTTCATCTGATAGTTCAGGTTATGAAATACAGATACAAATGTAGTAAAATATTACTAATGAATCCATAATTATTAATATCTTGAGACTTCTAATTGACATTCGGTTATACGGCGAAGATTACGAACACATTCCCATCGCTATTGATGACATCATATTTATCATTAGAATTCACATTTTCGCTAGTATTATTGAAAATTTGGCTTCATCTTATAGTTAAGGTCATGAAATACAGATACAAATGTAGTAAAATATTACTAATGAATGCATAATTATTAATATCTTGAGACTTCTAATTGACATTCGGTTATACGGCGAAGATTACGAAAAAAATCCCATCGCTTTTGATGACATTATATTTATCATTAGAATCTACTTTTTCACTCGGATTATTGCATATTTGTCTTCATCTTATAGTTCAGGTTATGAAATACAGATACAAATGGAGTAAAATATTACTAATGAATGCATAATTATTAATATCTTGAGACTTCTAATTGACCTTCGGTTATACGGCGAAGATTACGAAAACATTCCCATCGCTTTTGATGTCATCATATTTATCATTAGAATTCACTTTTTCACTATGATTATTGCACATTTGGCTTCATCTTATAGTTCAGGTTATGAAATACAGATACAAATGTAGTAAAATATTACTAATTAATGCATAAATATTAATATCTTGAGACTTCTAATTGACATTCGGTTATATGGCGAAGATTACGAAAACATTCCCATCGCTTTTGAAGTCATCATATTTATCATTAGAATTGACTTTTTCACTCGGATTATTGCACATTTGGCTTCAACTTATAGTTCAGGTTATGAAATACAGATTCAAATTTAGTAAAATATTACTAATGAATGCATAATTATTAATATCTTGAGACTTCTAATTGACATTCGGTTATACGGCGAAGATTACGAAAAAATTCCCATCGCTTTTGATGACATTATATTTATCATTAGAATTCACTTTTTCACTAGGATTATTGCACATTTGGCTTCAACTTATAGTTCAGGTTATGAAATACAGATTCAAATTTAGTAAAATATTACTAATGAATGCATTATTATTAATATCTTGAGACTTCTAATTGACCTTCGGTTATACGGCGAGGTTTACGAAAACATTCCCATCGCTTTTGATGACATCATATTTATCATCAGAATTCACTTTTTCACTAGGATTATTGCACATTTGGCTTCATCTTATAGTTCAGGTCATGAAATACAGATACAAATGTAGTAAAATATTACTAATGAATGCATAAATATTAATATCTTGAGACTTCTAATTGAGCTTCGGTTATTCGGCGAAGATTACGAAAACATTCCCATCGCTTTTGATGACATTATATTTATCATCAGAATTCACTTTTTCACTAGAATTATTGCACATTTGGCTTCATCTTATAGTTCAGGTTATGAAATACAGATACAAATGTAGGAAAATATTACTAATGAATGCATAATTATTAATATCTTGAGACTTCTAATTGACATTCGGTTATACGGCGAAGATTACGAAAACATTCCCATCGCTTTTGATGTCATCATATTTATCATTAGAATTCACTTTTTCACTAGGATTATTGCACATTTGGCTTCAACTTATAGTTCAGGTTATGAAATACAGATACAAATGTAGTAAAATATGACTAATGAATGCATAATTATTAATATCTTGAGACTTCTAATTGACCTTCGGTTATACGGCGAAGATTACGAAAACATTCCCATCGCTTTTGATGACATCATATTTATCATCAGAATTCACTTTTTCACTAGGATTATTGCACATTTGGCTTCATCTTATAGTTCAGGTCATGAAATACAGATACAAATGTAGTAAAATATTACTAATGAATGCATAATTATTAATATCTTGAGACTTCTAATTGACCTTCGGTTATACGGCGAAGATTACGAAAACATTCCCATCGCTTTTGATGACATCATATTTATCATCAGAATTCACTTTTTCACTAGAATTATTGCACATTTGGCTTCATCTTATAGTTCAGGTTATGAAATACAGATACAAATGTAGGAAAATATTACTAATGAATGCATAATTATTAATATCTTGAGACTTCTAATTGACATTCGGTTATACGGCGAAGATTACGAAAACATTCCCATCGCGATTGATGACATCGTATTTATCATTAGAATTCACATTTTCACTAGTATTATTGCACATTTGTCTTCATCTTATAGTTCAGGTTATGAAATACAGATACAAATGTAGTAAAATATTACTGATGAATGCATAATTATTAATATCTTGAGACTTCTAATTGACATTCGGTTATACGGCGAAGATTACGAAAACATTACCATCGCTTTTGATGAAATCATATTTATCATCAGAATTCACATTTTCACTAGGATTATTGCACATTTGGCTTAATCTTATAGTACAGGTTATGAAATATAGATACAAATGTAGGAAAATATTACTAATGAATGCATAATTATTAATATCGTGAGACTTCTAATTGACCTTCGGTTATACGGCGAAGATTACGAAAACATTCCCATCACTATTGATGACATCATATTTATCATTAGAATTCACATTTTCACTAGTATTATTGCACATTTGTCTTCATCTTATAGTTCAGGTTATGAAATACAGATACAAATGTAGTAAAATATTACTAATGAATGCATAATTATTAATATCTTGAGACTTCTAATTGACCTTCGGTTATACGGCGTAGATTACGAAAACATTCCCATCGCTTTTGATGACATCATATTTATCATTAGAATTCACTTTTTCTCTAGGATTATTGCACATTTGGCATAATCTTATAGTTCATGTTATGAAATACAGATAGAAATGTAGGAAAATATTACTAATGAATGCATAATTATTAATATCTTGAGACTTCTAATTGACCTTCGGTTATACGGCAAAGATTACGAAAACATTCCCATCGCTTTTGATGTCATCATATTTATTTTTAGAATTCACATTTTCACTAGGATTATTGCACATTTGTCTTCATCTTATAGTTCTTGTTATTATATACAGATACAAATGCAGTAAAATATTACGAATGAATGCATAATTATTAATATCTTGAGACTTCTAATTGACCTTCGGTTATACGGCGAAGATTACGAAAACATTCCCATCGCTTTTGATGACATCATATTTATCATCAGAATTCACTTTTTTACTAGGATTATTGCACATTTGGCATAATCTTATAGTTCATGTTATGAAATACAGATAGAAATGTAGGAAAATATTACTAATGAATGCATAATTATTAACATCTTGAGACTTCTAATTGACATTAGGTTATACGGCGAAGATTACGAAAACATTCCCATCGCTATTGATGACATCATATTTATCATTAGAATTCACATTTTCACTACTATTATTGCACATTTGTCTTCATCTTATAGTTCAGGTTATGAAATACAGATAAAAATGTAGTAAAATATTACTAATGAATGCATAATTATTAATATCTTGATCATCTAAATGACCTTCGGTTATACGTGGAAGATTACGAAAACATTCCCATCGCTTTTGATGACATCATATTTCTCATTAGAATTCACTTTTTCACTAGGAGTATTGCACATTTGTCTTCATCATATAGTTCAGTTTATGAAAGACATATATAAATGTAGGAAAATATTACTAATGAATACAAAATTATTAATATCTTGAGACTTCTAATTGACCTTCGGTTATACGGCGAAGATTACGAAAACATTCCCATCGATTTGATGACATCATATTTATCATTAGAATTCATTTTTCCCTAGGATTATTGCACATTTGTCTTCATCTTATAGTTCAGGTTATGAATTACAGATACATATGTAGTAAAATATTACTAATTAATGCATAATTATTAATATCCTGAGACTTCTAATTGACCTTCGGTTATACGGCGAAGATTACGAAAACATACCCATCGCTTTTGATGGCATCATATTTATCATTAGAATTCACTTTTTCTCTAGGATTATTGCACATTTGGCTTCATCTTATAGTTCAGGTTATGAAATACTGATACAAATGTAGTAAAATATTACTAATGAATGCATAATTATTAATATCTTGAGACATCTAAATGACCTTCGGTTATACGTCGAAGATTACGAAAACATTCCCATCGCTTTTAATGACATCATATTTATCATTAGAATTCACTTTTTCTCTAGGATTATTGCACATTTGGCTTCATCTTATAGTTCAGGTTATGAAATACAGATACAAATGTAGTAAAATATTACTAATGAATGCATAATAATTAATATCTTGAGACTTCTAATTGACCTTCGGTTATACGGCAAAGATTACGAAAACATTCCCATCGCTTTTGATGACATCATGTTTATCATTAGAATTCACTTTTTCACTTGGATTATTGCACATTTGTCTTCATCTTATAATTCAGGTTATGAAATACAGATAGAAATGTAGGAAAATATTACTAATGAATGCATAATTATTAATAACTTGAGACTTCTAATTGACCTTCGATTATACGGCGAAGATTACGAAAACATTCCCATCGCTTTTGATGACATCATATTTATCATTAGAATTTATTTTTCACTAGGATTATTGCACATTTGGCTTCATCATATAGTTCAGGTTATGAAATACTGATACAAATGTCGGAAAATATTACTAATGAATGCATAATTATTAATATCTTGAGACTTCTAATTGAACTTCGGTTATACGGCGAAGATTACGAAAACATTCACATCGCTTTTGATGTCATCATATTTATCATTAGAATCCACTTTTTCACTCGGATTATTGCATATTTGTCTTCATCTTATAGTTCAGGTTATGAAATACAGATACAAATGGAGTAAAATATTACTAATGAATGCATAATTATTAATATCTTGAGACTTCTAATTGACCTTCGGTTATACGGCGAAGATTACGAAAACATTCCCATCGCTTTTGATGTCATCATATTTATCATTAGAATCCACTTTTTCACTCGGATTATTGCATATTTGTCTTCATCTTATAGTTCAGGTTATGAAATACAGATACAAATGGAGTAAAATATTACTAATGAATGCATAATTATTAATATCTTGAGACTTCTAATTGACCTTCGGTTATACGGCGAAGATTACGAAAACATTCCCATCGCTTTTGATGTCATCATATTTATCATTAGAATTCACTTTTTCACTATGATTATTGCACATTTGGCTTCATCTTATAGTTCAGGTTATGAAATACAGATACAAATGTAGTAAAATATTACTAATTAATGCATAAATATTAATATCTTGAGACTTCTAATTGACATTCGGTTATACGGCGAAGATTACGAAAACATTCCCATCGCTTTTGAAGTCATCATATTTATCATTAGAATTCACTTTTTCACTAGGATTATTGCATATTTGGCTTCATCTTATAGTTCAGGTTATGAAATACAGATACAAATGGAGTAAAATATTACTAATGAATGCATAATTATTAATATCTTGAGACTTCTAATTGACCTTCGATTATACGGCGAAGATTACGAAAACATTCCCATCGCTTTTGATGACATCATAATTATAATCAGAATTCACTTTTTCACTCTGATTATTGCACATTTGTCTTCATCTTATAGTTCAGGTCATGAAATACAGATACAAATGTAGTAAAATATTACTAATGAATGCATAATTATTAACATCTTGAGACTTCTAATTGACATTAGGATATACGGCGAAGATTACGAAAACATTCCCATCGCTATTGATGACATCATATTTATCATTAGAATTCACATTTTCACTACTATTATTGCACATTTGTCTTCATCTTATAGTTCAGGTTATGAAATACAGATAAAAATGTAGTAAAATATTACTAATGAATGCATAATTATTAATATCTTGATCATCTAAATGATCTTCGGTTATACGGGGAAGATTACGAAAACATTCCCATCGCTTTTGATGACATCATATTTCTCATTAGAATTCACTTTTTCACTAGGAGTATTGCACATTTGTCTTCATCTTATAATTCAGGTTATGAAATACAGATACAAATGTAGTAAAATATTACTAATGAATGCCTAATTATTAATATCTTGAGACTTCTAATTGACCTTCGATTATACGGCGAAGATTACGAAAACATTCCCATCGCTTTTGATGACATCATATTTCTCATTAGAATTCACTTTTTCACTAGGAGTATTGCACATTTGTCTTCATCTTATAATTCAGTTTATGAAAGACATATATAAATGTAGGAAAATATTACTAATGAATGCAAAATTATTAATATCTTGAGACTTCTAATTGACCTTCGGTTATACGGCGAAGATTACGAAAACATTCCCATCGATTTGATGACATCATATTTATCATTAGAATTCATTTTTCCGTAGGATTATTGCACATTTGTCTTCATCTTATAGTTCAGGTTATGAAATACAGATACAACTGTCGGAAAATACTACTAATGAATGCATAATTATTAATATCTTGAGACTTTTAATTGACCTTCGGTGATACGGCGAAGATTACGAAAACATTCCCATCGCTTTTGATGACATCATATTTATCATTAGAATTCACTTTTTCACTAGGATTATTGCACATTTGTCTTCATCTTATAGTTCTGGTTATGAAATACAGATACAAATGTAGTAAAATATTACTAATGAATGCATAATTATTAATATATTGAGACTTCTAATTGACATTCGGTTATACGGCGAAGATTACGAAAATATACCCATCGTTTTTGATGACATCATATTTATAATTAGAATTCACTGTTTCACTAGGATTATTGAACATTTGGCTTGATCTTATAGTTCAGGTTATGAAATACTGATATAAATGTCGGAAAATATTACTAATGAATGCATAATTATCAATATCTTGAGACTTCTAATTCACCTTTGGTTATACGGCGAAGATTACGAAAACATTCCCATCGCTTTTGATGACATCATATTTATCATTAGAATTCACTTTTTCTCTAGGATTATTGCACATTTGGCTTCATCTTATAGTTCAGGTTATGAAATACTTATGAAAATATCGGAAAATATTACTAATGAATGCATAATTATTAATATCTTGAGACTTCTAATTGCCCTTCGGTTATACGGCGAAGATTACGAAAACATTGCCATCGCTTTTGATGACATAATATTTATCATTAGAATTCACTATTTCTCTAGGATTATTGCACATTTGGCTTCATCTTATAGTTCAGGTTATGAAATACTGATACAAATGTCGGAAAATATTACTAATGAATGCATAATTATTAATATCTTGAGACTTATAATTGACCTTGGGTTATACGGCGAAGATTACGAAAACATTCCCATCGCTTTTGATGACATCATATTTATCATTAGAATTCACTTTTTCACTAGGATTATTGCACATTTGGCTTCATCTTATAGTTCAGGTTATGAAATACAGATACAAATGTAGGAAAATATTACTAATGAATGCATAATTATTAATTTCTTGAGTCTTCTAAATGACCTTCGGTTATACGGCGAAGATTACGAAAACATTCCCATCGTTTTGATGAAATCATATTTATCATTACAATTCACTTTTCCACTAGGATTATTGCACATTTGTCTTCATCTTATTGTTCAGGTTATTAAATACAGATACAAATGTAGTAACATATTACTAATGAATGCATAATTATTAATATCATGAGACTTCTAATTGACATTCGGTTATACGGCGAAGATTACGAAAACATTCCCATCGCTTTTGATGACATCATATTTATCATTAGAATTCACATTTTCCCTATGATTATTGCACATTTGGCTTCATCTTATAGTTCAGTTTATGAAATACTGATACAAATGTCGGAAAATATTACTAATGAATGCATAATTATTAATATCTTGAGACTTCTAATTGACCTTCGGTATACGGCGAATATTACGAAAACATACCCATCGATTTGATGACATCATATTTATCATTAGAATTCACTTTTTCACTAGGATTATTGCACATTTGTCTTCATCTTATAGTTCAGGTTATGAAATACAGATACAAATGTAGTAAAATATTACTAATGAATGCATAATTATTAATATCTTGAGACTTCTAATTGACCTTCGGTATACGGCGAATATTACGAAAACATTCCCATCGATTTGATGACATCATATTTATCATTAGAATTCACTTTTCCACTAGGATTATTGCACATTTGGCTTCATTTTATAGTTTAGGTTATGAAATACTGATACAAATGTCGGAAAATATTACTAATGAAAGCATAATTATTAATATCTTGAGACTTCTAATTGACATTCGGTTATACGGCGAAGATTACGAAAACATTCCCATCGCTTTTGATGACATCATATTTATCATTAGAATTCACTTTTTCTCTAGGATTATTGCACATTTGGCTTCATCTTATAGTTCAGGTTATGAAATACGGATACAAATGTCGGAAAATATTACTAATGAATGCATAATTATTAATAACTTGAGACTTCTAATTGACCTTCGGTATACCGCGAATATTACGAAAACATTCCCATCGATTTGATGACATCATATTTATCATTAGAATTCACTTTTTCCCTATGATTATTGCACATTTGTCTTCATCTTATAGTTCAGGTTATGAAATACAGATACAAATGTAGTAAAATATTACTAATAAATGCATAATTATTAATATAATGAGACTTCTAATTGACATTCGGATATACGGCGAAGGTTACGAAAACATTCCAATCGCTTTTGATGACATCATATTTATCATTAGAATTCACTTTTTCTCTAGGATTATTGCACATTTGGCTTCATTTTATAGTTCAGGTTATGAAATACTGATACAAATGTCGGAAAATATTACTAATGAATGCATAATTATTAATATCTTGAGACTTATAATTGACCTTGGGTTATACGGCGAAGATTACGAAAACATTCCCATCGCTTTTGATGAAATCATATTTATCATTAGAATTCACTTTTTCACTAGGATTATTGCACATTTGGCTTCATCTTATAGTTCAGGTTATGAAATACAGATACAAATGTAGGAAAATATTACTAATGAATGCATAATTATTAATTTCTTGAGTCTTCTAAATGACCTTCGGTTATACGGCGAAGATTACGAAAACATTCCCATCGTTTTGATGAAATCATATTTATCATTACAATTCACTTTTCCACTAGGATTATTGCACATTTGTCTTCATCTTATTGTTCAGGTTATTAAATACAGATACAAATGTAGTAACATATTACTAATGAATGCATAATTATTAATATCATGAGACTTCTAATTGACATTCGGTTATACGGCGAAGATTACGAAAACATTCCCATCGCTTTTGATGACATCATATTTATCATTAGAATTCACATTTTCCCTATGATTATTGCACATTTGGCTTCATCTTATAGTTCAGTTTATGAAATACTGATACAAATGTCGGAAAATATTACTAATGAATGCATAATTATTAATATCTTGAGACTTCTAATTGACCTTCGGTATACGGCGAATATTACGAAAACATACCCATCGATTTGATGACATCATATTTATCATTAGAATTCACTTTTTCACTAGGATTATTGCACATTTGTCTTCATCTTATAGTTCAGGTTATGAAATACAGATACAAATGTAGTAAAATATTACTAATGAATGCATAATTATTAATATCTTGAGACTTCTAATTGACCTTCGGTATACGGCGAATATTACGAAAACATTCCCATCGATTTGATGACATCATATTTATCATTAGAATTCACTTTTCCACTAGGATTATTGCACATTTGGCTTCATTTTATAGTTTAGGTTATGAAATACTGATACAAATGTCGGAAAATATTACTAATGAAAGCATAATTATTAATATCTTGAGACTTCTAATTGACATTCGGTTATACGGCGAAGATTACGAAAACATTCCCATCGCTTTTGATGACATCATATTTATCATTAGAATTCACTTTTTCTCTAGGATTATTGCACATTTGGCTTCATCTTATAGTTCAGGTTATGAAATACGGATACAAATGTCGGAAAATATTACTAATGAATGCATAATTATTAATAACTTGAGACTTCTAATTGACCTTCGGTATACCGCGAATATTACGAAAACATTCCCATCGATTTGATGACATCATATTTATCATTAGAATTCACTTTTTCCCTATGATTATTGCACATTTGTCTTCATCTTATAGTTCAGGTTATGAAATACAGATACAAATGTAGTAAAATATTACTAATAAATGCATAATTATTAATATAATGAGACTTCTAATTGACATTCGGATATACGGCGAAGGTTACGAAAACATTCCAATCGCTTTTGATGACATCATATTTATCATTAGAATTCACTTTTTCTCTAGGATTATTGCACATTTGGCTTCATTTTATAGTTCAGGTTATGAAATACTGATACAAATGTCGGAAAATATTACTAATGAATGCATAATTATTAATATCTTGAGACTTCTAATTGACCTTCGTTTATACGGCGAAGATTACGAAAACATTCCCATCGCTTTTGATGACATCATATTTATCATTAGAATTCACTTTTTCACTAGGATTATTGCACATTTGGCTTCATCTTATAGTTCAGGTTATGAAATACTGATACAAATGTCGGAAAATATTACTAATGAATGCATAATTATTAATATCTTGAGACTTCTAATTGACTTTCGGTTATAAAGCGAAGATTACGAAAACATTCCCATCGCTTTTGATGACATCATATTTATCATTAGAATTCACTTTTTCACTAGGATTATTGCACATTTGTCTTCAACTTTTAGTTCAGTTTATGAAATACACATACAAATGTAGTAAAATATTACTAATGAATGCATAATTATTAATATAATGAGACTTCTAATTGACATTCGGTTATACGGCGAAGATTACGAAAACATTCCCATCGCTTTTGATGACATCATATTTATCATTAGAATTCACTTTTTCCCTATGATTATTGCACATTTGGCTTCATCTTATAGTTCAGGTTATGAAATACTGATACAAATGTCGGAAAATATTACTAATGAATGCATAATTATTAATATCTTGAGACTTCTAATTGACCTTCGCTATACGGCGAATATTACGAAAACATTCCCATCGATTTGATGACATCATATTTATCATTAGAATTCACTTTTTCACTAGGATTATTGCACATTTGTCTTCATCTTATAGTTCAGGTTATGAAATACAGATACAAATGTAGTAAAATATTACTAATGAATGCATAATTTTAAATATAATGAGACTTCTAATTGACCTTCGGTTATACGGCGAAGATTACGAAAACATTTCCATCGCTTTTGATGACATCATATTTATCATTAGAATTCACTCTTTCACTAGGATTATTGCACATTTGGCTTCATTTTATAGTTCAGGTTATGAAATACTGATACAAATGTCGGAAAATATTACTAGTGAAAGCATAATTATTAATATCTTGAGACTTCTAATTGACATTCGGTTATACGGCGAAGATTACGAAAACATTCCCATCGCTTTTGATGACATCATATTTATCATTAGAATTCACTTTTTCACTAGGATTATTGCACATTTGGCTTCATCTTATAGTTCAGGTTATGAAATACTGATACAAATGTCGGAAAATATTACTAATGAAAGCATAATTATTAATATCTTGAGACTTCTAATTGACCTTCGTTTATACGGCGAAGATTACGAAAACATTCCCATCGCTTTTGATGACATCATATTTATCATTAGAATTCACTTTTTCCCTATGATTATTGCACATTTGGCTTCATCTTATAGTTCAGGTTATGAAATACGGATACAAATGTCGGAAAATATTACTAATGAATGCATAATTATTAATAACTTGAGACTTCTAATTGACCTTCGGTATACCGCGAATATTACGAAAACATTCCCATCGATTTGATGACATCATATTTATCATTAGAATTCACTTTTTCACTATGATTATTGCACATTTGTCTTCATCTTATAGTTCAGGTTATGAAATACAGATACAAATGTAGTAAAATATTACTAATGAATGCATAATTATTAATATAATGAGACTTCTAATTGACATTCGGATATACGGCGAAGATTACGAAAACATTCCAATCGCTTTTGATGACATCATATTTATCATTAGAATTCACTTTTTCTCTAGGATTATTGCACATTTGGCTTCATTTTATAGTTCAGGTTATGAAATACTGATACAAATGTCGGAAAATATTACTAATGAATGCATAATTATTAATATCTTGAGACTTCTAATTGACCTTCGTTTATACGGCGAAGATTACGAAAACATTCCCATCGCTTCTGATGACATCATATTTATCATTAGAATTCACTTTTTCACTAGGATTATTGCACATTTGGCTTCATCTTATAGTTCAGGTTATGAAATACTGATACAAATGTCGGAAAATATTACTAATGAATGCATAATTATTAATATCTTGAGACTTCTAATTGACTTTCGGTTATAAAGCGAAGATTACGAAAACATTCCCATCGCTTTTGATGACATCATATTTATCATTAGAATTCACTTTTTCACTTGGATTATTGCACATTTGTCTTCATCTTATAGTTCAGGTTATGAAATACAGATACAAATGTAGTAAAATATTACTAATGAATGCATAATTATTAATATCTTGAGACTTCTAATTGACCTTCGGTTATACGGCAAAGATTACGAAAACATTCCCATCGCTTTTGATGATATCATATTTATCATTAGAATTCACATTTTCTCTAGGATTATTGCACATTTGGCTTCATTTTATAGTTCAGGTTATGAAATACTGATACAAATGTCGGAAAATATTACTAATGAATGCATAATTATTATTATCTTGAGACTTCTAATTGACCTTCGGTTATACGGCGAAGATTACGAATACATTCACATCGCTTTTGATGACATCATATTTATCATTAGAATTCACTTTTTCCCTATGATTTTTACACATTTGGCTTCAACTTATAGTTCAGGTTATGAAATGTTGATACAAATGTCGGAAAATATTACTAATGAATGATAATTATTAATATCTTGAGACTTCTAATTGACCTTCGGTTATACGGCGAAGATTACGAAAACATTCCCATCGCTTTTGATGACATCATATTTATCATTAGAATTCACTTTTTCCCTATGATTATTGCACATTTGGCTTCATTTTATACTTCAGGTTATGAAATACTGATACAAATGTCGGAAAATATTACTAATGAATGCATAATTATCAATATCTTGAGACTTCTAATTGACCTTCGGTTATACGGCGAAGATTACGCAAACATTCCCATCGCTTTTGATGACATCATATTTATCATTAGAATTCACTATTTCCCTATGATTATTGCACATTTGGCTTCATTTTATAGTTCAGGTTATGAAATACTGATACAAATGTCGGAAAATATTACTAATGAATGCATAATTATTAATATCTTGAGACTTCTAATTGACCTTCGGTTATACGGCGAAGATTACGAAAACATTCCCATCGCTTTTGATGACATCATATTTATCATTAGAATTCACTTTTTCCCTATGATTATTGCACATTTGGCTTCATCTTATAGTTCAGGTTATGAAATGCTGATACAAATGTCGGGAAATATTACTAATGAATGCATAATTATTAATATCTTGAGACTTCTAATTGACCTTCGGTTATACGGCGAAGATTACGAAAACATTCCCATGGCTTTTGATGACATCATATTTATCATTAGAATTCACTTTTTCCCTATGATTATTGCACATTTGGCTTCATTTTATACTTCAGGTTATGAAATACTGATACAAATGTCGGAAAATATTACTAATGAATGCATAATTATTAATATCTTGAGACTTCTAATTGACCTTCGGTTATACGGCGAAGATTACGCAAACATTCCCATCGCTTTTGATGACATCATATTTATCATTAGAATTCACTTTTTCCCTATGATTATTGCACATTTGGCTTCATTTTATAGTTCAGGTTATGAAATACTGATACAAATGTCGGAAAATATTACTAATGAATGCATAATTATTAATATCTTGAGACTTCTAATTGACCTTCGGTTATACGGCGAAGATTACGAAAACATTCCCATCGCTTTTGATGACATCATATTTATCATTAGAATTCACTTTTTCTCTAGGATTAGTGCACATTTGGCTTCATTTTATAGTTCAGGTTATGAAATACTGATACAAATATCGGAAAATATTACTAATGAATGCATAATTATTAATATCTTGAGACTTATAATTGACCTTCGGTTATACGGCGAAGATTACGAAAACATTCCCATCGCTTTTGATGACATCATATTTATCATTAGAATTCACTTTTTCCCTATGATTATTGCACATTTGGCTTCATTTTATACTTCAGGTTATGAAATACTGATACAAATGTCGGAAAATATTACTAATGAATGCATAATTATCAATATCTTGAGACTTCTAATTGACCTTCGGTTATACGGCGAAGATTACGAAAACATTCCCATCGCTTTTCATGACATCATATTTATTATTAGAATTCACTTTATCTCTAGGATTATTACACATTTGGCTTCATCTTATAGTTCAGGTTATGAAATACTGATACAAATATCGGAAAATATTACTAATGAATGCATAATTATTAATATCTTGAGACTTCTAATTGACCCTCGGTTATAGGGCGGAGATTACGAAAACATGCCCATCACTTTTGATGACATCATATTTATAATTAGAATACACTTTTTCTCTCGGATTATTGCACATTTGGCTTCATTTTATAGTTCAGGTTATAAAATACTGATACAAATGTCGGAAAATATTACTAACGAATGCATAATTATTAATATCTTGAGACTTCTAAGTGACCTTCAGTTATACGGCGAAGAATACGAAAACATTCCCATAGCTTTTGATGACATCATATTTATCATTAGAATTCACTTTTTCTCTAGGATTATTGCACATTTGGCTTCATCTTATAGTTCACGTTATTAAATACTGATGCAAATGTCGGAAAATATTACTAATGAATGCATCATTATTAATATCTTGATACTTCTAATTGACATTCGGTTATACGGCGAAGATTACGAAAACATTCCCATCGCTTTTGATGACATCATATTTATCATTATAATTCACTTTTTCTCTAGGATTATTGCACATTTGGCTTCATCTTATAGTTCAGTTTATGAAATACTGATACAAATATCGGAAAATATTACTAATGAATGCATAATTATTAATATCTTGAGACTTCTAATTGACCTTCGGTTATACGGCGAAGATTACGAAAACATTCCCATCGCTTTTGATGACATCATATTTATCATTAGAATTCACTTTTTCTCTAGGATTATTGCACATTTGTCTTCATCTTATAGTTCAGGTTATGAAATACTGATACAAATGTCGGAAAATATTACTAATGAATGCATAATTATTAATATCTTGAGACTTCTAATTGACATTCGGTTATACGGCGACGATTACGAAAACATTACCATCGCTTTTGATGACATCATATTTATCATTAGAATTAACTTTTTCTCTATGATTATTGAACTTTTGTCTTCATCTTATAGTTCAGGTTATGAAATACTGATACAAATGTCGGAAAATATTACTAATGAATGCATAATTATTAATATCTTGATACTTATAATTGACCTTCGGTTATACGGCGAAGATTACGAAAACATTCCCATCGCTTTTGATGACATCATATTTATCATTAGAATTCACTTTTTCCCTATGATTATTGCACATTTGGCTTCATCTTATAGTTCAGGTTATGAAATGCTGATACAAATGTCGGGAAATATTACTAATGAATGCATAATTATTAATAACTTGAGACTTCTAATTGACCTTCGGTTATACGGCGAAGATTACGAAAACATTCCCATCGCTTTTCATGACATCATATTTATTATTAGAATTCACTTTATCTCTAGGATTATTACACATTTGGCTTCATCTTATAGTTCAGGTTATGAAATACTGATACAAATATCGGAAAATATTACTAATGAATGCATAATTATTAATATCTTGAGACTTCTAATTGACCCTCGGTTATAGGGCGGAGATTACGAAAACATTCCCATCGCTTTTCATGACATCATATTTATTATTAGAATTCACTTTTTCTCTCGGATTATTGCACATTTTGCTTCATTTTATAGTTCAGGTTATAAAATACTGATACAAATGTCGGAAAATATTACTAACGAATGCATAATTATTAATATCTTGAGACTTCTAAGTGACCTTCAGTTATACGGCGAAGAATACGAAAACATTCCCATAGCTTTTGATGACATCATATTTATCATTAGAATTCACTTTTTCACTAGGATTATTGCACATTTGGCTTCATCTTATAGTTCAGGTTATGAAATACAGATACAAATGTCGGAAAATATTACTAATGAATGCATAATTATAAATTTAATGAGACTTCTAATTGACCTTCGGTTATACGGCGAAGATTACGAAAACATTTCCATCGCTTTTGATGACATCATATTTATCATTAGAATTCACTCTTTCACTAGGATTATTGCACATTTGGCTTCATTTTATAGTTCAGGTTATGAAATACTGATACAAATGTCGGAAAATATTACTAGTGAAAGCATAATTATTAATATCTTGAGACTTCTAATTGACATTCGGTTATACAGCGAAGATTACGAAAACATTCCCATCGCTTTTGATGACATCATATTTATCATTAGAATTCACTTTTTCACTAGGATTATTGCACATTTGGCTTCATCTTATAGTTCAGGTTATGAAATACTGATACAAATGTCGGAAAATATTACTAATGAAAGCATAATTATTAATATCTTGAGACTTCTAATTGACCTTCGTTTATACGGCGAAGATTACGAAAACATTCCCATCGCTTTTGATGACATCATATTTATCATTAGAATTCACTTTTTCCCTATGATTATTGCACATTTGGCTTCATCTTATAGTTCAGGTTATGAAATACTGATACAAATGTCGGAAAATATTACTAATGAATGCATAATTATTAATATCTTGAGACTTCTAATTGACCTTCGTTTATACGGCGAAGATTACGAAAACATTCCCATCGCTTCTGATGACATCATATTTATCATTAGAATTCACTTTTTCACTAGGATTATTGCACATTTGGCTTCATCTTATAGTTCAGGTTATGAAATATTGATACAAATGTCGGAAAATATTACTAATGAATGCATAATTATTAATATCTTGAGACTTCTAATTGACTTTCGGTTATAAAGCGAAGATTACGAAAACATTCCCATCGCTTTTGATGACATCATATTTATCATTAGAATTCACTTTTTCACTAGGATTATTGCACATTTGTCTTCATCTTATAGTTCAGGTTATGAAATACAGATACAAATGTAGTAAAATATTACTAATGAATGCATAATTATTAATATCTTGAGACTTCTAATTGACCTTCGGTTATACGGCAAAGATTACGAAAACATTCCCATCGCTTTTGATGATATCATATTTATCATTAGAATTCACTTTTTCCCTATGATTATTGCACATTTGGCTTCATCTTATAGTTCAGGTTATGAAATGCTGATACAAATGTCGGGAAATATTACTAATGAATGCATAATTATTAATAACTTGAGACTTCTAATTGACCTTCGGTTATACGGCGAAGATTACGAAAACATTCCCATCGCTTTTCATGACATCATATTTATTATTAGAATTCACTTTATCTCTAGGATTATTACACATTTGGCTTCATCTTATAGTTCAGGTTATGAAATACTGATACAAATATCGGAAAATATTACTAATGAATGCATAATTATTAATATCTTGAGACTTCTAATTGACCCTCGGTTATAGGGCGGAGATTACGAAAACATTCCCATCGCTTTTCATGACATCATATTTATTATTAGAATTCACTTTTTCTCTCGGATTATTGCACATTTTGCTTCATTTTATAGTTCAGGTTATAAAATACTGATACAAATGTCGGAAAATATTACTAACGAATGCATAATTATTAATATCTTGAGACTTCTAAGTGACCTTCAGTTATACGGCGAAGAATACGAAAACATTCCCATAGCTTTTGATGACATCATATTTATCATTAGAATTCACTTTTTCACTAGGATTATTGCACATTTGGCTTCATCTTATAGTTCAGGTTATGAAATACAGATACAAATGTCGGAAAATATTACTAATGAATGCATAATTATAAATTTAATGAGACTTCTAATTGACCTTCGGTTATACGGCGAAGATTACGAAAACATTTCCATCGCTTTTGATGACATCATATTTATCATTAGAATTCACTCTTTCACTAGGATTATTGCACATTTGGCTTCATTTTATAGTTCAGGTTATGAAATACTGATACAAATGTCGGAAAATATTACTAGTGAAAGCATAATTATTAATATCTTGAGACTTCTAATTGACATTCGGTTATACAGCGAAGATTACGAAAACATTCCCATCGCTTTTGATGACATCATATTTATCATTAGAATTCACTTTTTCACTAGGATTATTGCACATTTGGCTTCATCTTATAGTTCAGGTTATGAAATACTGATACAAATGTCGGAAAATATTACTAATGAAAGCATAATTATTAATATCTTGAGACTTCTAATTGACCTTCGTTTATACGGCGAAGATTACGAAAACATTCCCATCGCTTTTGATGACATCATATTTATCATTAGAATTCACTTTTTCCCTATGATTATTGCACATTTGGCTTCATCTTATAGTTCAGGTTATGAAATACTGATACAAATGTCGGAAAATATTACTAATGAATGCATAATTATTAATATCTTGAGACTTCTAATTGACCTTCGTTTATACGGCGAAGATTACGAAAACATTCCCATCGCTTCTGATGACATCATATTTATCATTAGAATTCACTTTTTCACTAGGATTATTGCACATTTGGCTTCATCTTATAGTTCAGGTTATGAAATATTGATACAAATGTCGGAAAATATTACTAATGAATGCATAATTATTAATATCTTGAGACTTCTAATTGACTTTCGGTTATAAAGCGAAGATTACGAAAACATTCCCATCGCTTTTGATGACATCATATTTATCATTAGAATTCACTTTTTCACTAGGATTATTGCACATTTGTCTTCATCTTATAGTTCAGGTTATGAAATACAGATACAAATGTAGTAAAATATTACTAATGAATGCATAATTATTAATATCTTGAGACTTCTAATTGACCTTCGGTTATACGGCAAAGATTACGAAAACATTCCCATCGCTTTTGATGATATCATATTTATCATTAGAATTCACATTTTCTCTAGGATTATTGCACATTTGGCTTCATTTTATAGTTCAGGTTATGAAATACTGATACAAATGTCGGAAAATATTACTAATGAATGCATAATTATTATTATCTTGAGACTTCTAATTGACCTTCGGTTATACGGCGAAGATTACGAAAACATTCACATCGCTTTTGATGACATCATATTTATCATTAGAATTCACTTTTTCCCTATGATTATTGCACATTTGGCTTCATCTTATAGTTCAGGTTATGAAATGTTGATACAAATGTCGGAAAATATTACTAATGAATGATAATTATTAATATCTTGAGACTTCTAATTGACCTTCGGTTATACGGCGAAGATTACGAAAACATTCCCATCGCTTTTGATGACATCATATTTATCATTAGAATTCACTTTTTCCCTATGATTATTGCACATTTGGCTTCATTTTATAGTTCAGGTTATGAAATACTGATACAAATGTCGGAAAATATTACTAATGAATGCATAATTATTAATATCTTGAGACTTCTAATTGACCTTCGGTTATACGGCGAAGATTACGAAAACATTCCCATCGCTTTTGATGACATCATATTTATCATTAGAATTCACTTTTTCCCTGTGATTATTGCACATTTGGCTTCATTTTATACTTCAGGTTATGAAATACTGATACAAATGTCGGAAAATATTACTAATGAATGCATAATTATTAATATTTTGAGACTTCTAATTGATCTTCGGTTATACGGCGAAGATTACGCAAACATTCCCATCGCTTTTGATGACATCATATTTATCATTAGAATTCACTTTTTCCCTATGATTATTGCACATTTGGCTTCATTTTATAGTTCAGGTTATGAAATACTGATACAAATGTCGGAAAATATTACTAATGAATGCATAATTATTAATATCTTGAGACTTCTAATTGACCTTCGGTTATACGGCGAAGATTACGAAAACATACCCATCGCTTTTGATGACATCATATTTATCATTAGAATTCACTTTTTCTCTAGGATTATTGCACATTTGGCTTCATTTTATAGTTCAGGTTATGAAATACTGATACAAATATCGGAAAATATTACTAATGAATGCATAATTATTAATATCTTGAGATTTATAATTGACCTTCGGTTATACGGCGAAGATTACGAAAACATTCCCATCGCTTTTGATGACATCATATTTATCATTAGAATTCACTTTTTCCCTATGATTATTGCACATTTGGCTTCATCTTATAGTTCAGGTTATGAAATGCTGATACAAATGTCGGGAAATATTACTAATGAATGCATAATTATTAATATCTTGAGACTTCTAATTGACCTTCGGTTATACGGCGAAGATTACGAAAACATTCCCATCGCTTTTCATGACATCATATTTATTATTAGAATTCACTTTATCTCTAGGATTATTACACATTTGGCTTCATCTTATAGTTCAGGTTATGAAATACTGATACAAATATCGGAAAATATTACTAATGAATGCATAATTATTAATATCTTGAGACTTCTAATTGACCCTCGGTTATAGGGCGGAGATTACGAAAACATGCCCATCACTTTTGATGACATCATATTTATAATTAGAATACACTTTTTCTCTCGGATTATTGCACATTTGGCTTCATTTTATAGTTCAGGTTATAAAATACTGATACAAATGTCGGAAAATATTACTAACGAATGCATAATTATTAATATCTTGAGACTTCTAAGTGACCTTCAGTTATACGGCGAAGAATACGAAAACAATCCCATAGCTTTTGATGACATCATATTTATCATTAGAATTCACTTTTTCTCTAGGATTATTGCACATTTGGCTTCATCTTATAGTTCACGTTATGAAATACTGATGCAAATGTCGGAAAATATTACTAATGAATGCATCATTATTAATATCTTCATACTTCTAATTGACATTCGGTTATACGGCGAAGATTACGAAAACATTCCCATCGCTTTTGATGACATCATATTTATCATTATAATTCACTTTTTCTCTAGGATTATTGCACATTTGGCTTCATCTTATAGTTCAGGTTATGAAATACTGATACAAATGTCGGAAAATATTACTAATGAATGTTTAATTATTAATATCTTGAGACTTCTATTTGACCTTCGGTTATACGGCGAAGATTACGAAAACATTCCCATCGCTTTTGATGACATCATATTTATCATTAGAATTGACATTTTCCCTATGATTATTGCACATTTGGCTTCATCTTATAGTTCAGGTTATGAAATACTGATAAAAATGTAGTAAAATATTACTAATGAATGCATAATTATTAATATCTTGAGACTTCTAATTGACCTTCTGTTATACGGCGAAGATTACGAAAACATTCCCATCGCTTTTGATGACATCATATTTATCATTAGAATTAACTTTTTCTCTAGGATTATTGCACATTTGGCTTCATTTTATAGTTCAGGTTATGAAATACTGATACAAATGTCGGAAAATATTACCAATGAATGCATAATTATAAATATCTTGAAACTTTTAATTGACCTTCGTTTATACGGCGAAGATTACAAAAACATTCCCATCGCTTTTGATGACATCATATTTATCATTAGAATTCACGTTTTCACTAGGATTATTGCACATTTGTCTTCATCTTATAGTTCAGGTTATGAAATTCAGATACAAATGTAGTAAAATATTACTAATGAATGCATAATTATTAATATAATGAGACTTGTAATTGACATTCGGTTATACGGCGAAGATTACGAAAATATTCCCATCGCTTTTGATGACATCATATATATCATTAGAATTCACTTTTTCTCTAGGATTATTGCACATTTGGCTTCATCTTATAGTTCAGGTTATGAAATACTGATACAAATATCGGAAAATATCACTAATGAATGCATAATTATTATATCTTGAGACTTCTAATTGACCTTCGGTTATACGGCGAAGATTACGAAAACATTCCCAACGCTTTTGATGACATCATATTTATCATTAGAATTCACTTTTTCTCTAGGATTATTGCACATTTGGCTTCATCTTATAGTTCAGGTTATGAAATACTGATACAAATATCGGAAAATATTACTAATGAATGCATAATTATTAATATCTTGAGACTTCTAATTGACATTCGGTTATACGGCGAAGATTACGAAAACATTCCAATCGCTTTTGATGACATCATATTTATCATTAGAATACACTTTTTCTCTAGGATTATTGCACATTTGGCTTCATTTTATAGTTCAGGTTATGAAATACTGATACAAATGTCGGAAAATATTACTAATGAATGCATAATTATTAATATCTTGAGACTTCTAATTGACCTTCGGTTATACGGCGAAAATTACGAAAACATTCCCATCGCATTTGATGACAACATATATCTCATTAAAATTCACTTTTTCCCTATGATTATTGCACATTTGGCTTCATCTTATAGTTCAGGTTATGAAATACTGATACAAATGTCGGAAAATATTACTAATGAATGCATAATTATTAATATCTTGAGACTTCTAATTGACCTTCGGTTATACGGCGAAGATTACGAAAACATTCCCATCGCTTTTGATGAGATCATATTTATCTTTAGAATTCACTTTTTCTCTAGGATTATTGCACATTTGGCTTCATCTTATAGTTCAGGCTATGAAATACTGATACAAACGTCGGAAAATATTACTAATGAATGCATAATTATTAATATCTTGAGACTTCTAATTGACATTCGGTTATACAGCGACGATTACGAAAACATTCCCATCGCTTTTGATGACATCATATTTATCATTAGAATTCACTTTTTCTCTAGGATTATTGCACATTTGGCTTCATCTTATAGTTCAGATTATGAAATACTGATACAAATGTCGGAAAATATTACTAATGAATGCATAATTATTAATATCTTGATACTTCTAATTGACATTCGGTTATACGGCGAAAATTACGAAAACATTCCCATCGCATTTGATGACAACATATTTCTCATTAAAATTCACTTTTTCCCTATGATTATTGCACATTTGGCTTCATCTTATAGTTCAGGTTATGAAATACTGATACAAATGTCGGAAAATATTACTAATGAATGCATAATTATTAATATCTTGAGACTTCTAATTGACCTTCGGTTATACGGCGAAGATTACGAAAACATTCCCATCGCTTTTGATGAGATCATATTTATCTTTAGAATTCACTTTTTCTCTAGGATTATTGCACATTTGGCTTCATCTTATAGTTCAGGTTATGAAATACTGATACAAACGTCGGAAAATATTACTAATGAATGCATAATTATTAATATCTTGAGACTTCTAATTGACATTCGGTTATACAGCGACGATTACGAAAACATTCCCATCGCTTTTGATGACATCATATTTATCATTAGAATTCACTTTTTCTCTAGGATTATTGCACATTTGGCTTCATCTTATATTTCAGGTTATGAAATACTGATACAAATGTCGGAAAATATTACTAATGAATGCATAATTATTAATATCTTGATACTTCTAATTGACATTCGGTTATACGGCGAAGATTACGAAAACATTCCCATCGCTTTTGATGACATCATATTTATCATTAGAATTCAGTTTTTCTCAAGGATTATTGCACATTTGGCTTCATTTTATAGTTCAGGTTATGAAATACTGATACAAATGTCGGAAAATATTACTAATGAATGCATAATTATTAATATCTTGAGACTTCTAATTGACCTTCGGTTATACGGCGAAGATTACGAAAACATTCCCATCGCTTTTGATGACATCATATTTATCATTAGAATTCACTTTTTCCTTATGATTATTGCACATTTGGCTTCATTTTATAGTTCAGGTTATGAAATACTGATACAAATGTCGGAAAATATTACTAATGAATGCATAATTATTAATATCTTGAGACTTCTAATTGACCTTCGGTTATACGGCGAAGATTACGAAAACATTCCCATCGCTTTTGATGACATCATATTTATCATTAGAATTCACTTTTTCTCTAGGATTATTGCACATTTGGCTTCATTTTATAGTTCAGGTTATGAAATACTGATACAAATGTCGGAAAATATTACTAATGAATGCATAATTATTAATATCTTGAGACTTCTAATTGACCTTCGGTTATACGGCGAAGATTACGAAAACATTCCCATCGCTTTTGATGACATAATATATTTATCATTAGAATTCACTTTTTCTCTAGGATTATTGCACATTTGGCTTCATTTTATAGTTCAGGTTATGAAATACTGATACAAATGTCGGAAAATATTACTAATGAATGCATAATTATTAATATCTTGAGACTTCTAATTGACCTTCGGTTATACGGCGAAGATTACGAAAACATTCCCATCGCTTTTGATGACATCATATTTATCATTAGAATTCACTTTTTCTCTAGGATTATTGCACATTTGGCTTCATTTTATAGTTCAGGTTATGAAATACTGATACAAATGTCGGAAAATATTACTAATGAATGCATAATTATTAATATCTTGAGACTTCTAATTGACCTTCGGTTATACGGCGAAGATTACGAAAACATTCCCATCGCTTTTTATGACATCATATTTATCATTAGAATTGACTTTTTCCCTATGATTATTGCACATTTGTATTCATCTTATAGTTCAGATTATGAAATACAGATACAAATGTCGGAAAATATTACTAATGAATGCATAATTATTAATAACTTGAGACTTCTAATTGACCTTCGTTTATACGGCGAAGATTACGAAAACATTCCCATCGCTTTTGATGACATCATATTTATCATTAGAATTCACTTACTCTCTAGGATTATTGCACATTTGGCTTCATCTTATAGTTCAGGTTATGAAATACTGACACAAATGTCGGAAAATATTACTAATGAATGCATAATTATTAATATCTTGAGAATTCTAATTGACCTTCGGTTATACGGCAAAGATTACGAAAACATTCCCATCGCTTTTGATGACATCATATTTATCATCAGAATTCACTTTTTCTCTAGGATTATTGCACATTTGGCTTCATTTTATAGTTCAGGTTATGAAATACTGATACAAATGTCGGAAAATATTACTAATGAATGCATAATTATTAATATCTTGAGACTTCTAATTGACCTTCGGTTATACGGCGAAGATTACGAAAACATTCCCATCGCTTTTGAAGACATCATATTTATGATTAGAATTCACTTTTTCCCTATGATTATTGCACATTTGGATTCATCTGATAGTTCAGGTTATGAAATACTGATACAAATGTCGGAAAATATTACTAATGAATGCATAATTATTAATATCTTGAGACTTCTAATTGACCTTCTGTTATACGGCGAAGATTACGAAAACATTCCCATCGCTTTTGATGACATCATATTTATCATTAGAATTCACTTTTTCTCTAGGATTATTGCACATTTGACTTCATCTTATAGTTCAGGTTATGAAATACTGATACAAATGTCGGAAAATATTACTAATGAATGCATAATTATTAATATCTTGAGACTTCTAATTGACCTTCTGTTATACGGCGAAGATTACGAAAACATTCCCATCGCTTTTGATGACATCATATTTATCATTAGAATTCACTTTTTCTCTAGGATTATTGCACATTTGGCTTCATTTTATAGTTCAGGTTATGAAATACTGATACAAATGTCGGAAAATATTACTAATGAATGCATAATTATTAATATCTTGAGTCTTTTAATTGACCTTCGGTTATACGGCGAAGATTACGAAAACATTCCCATCGCTTTTGATGACATCATATTTATCATTAGAATTCACTTTTTCACTAGGATTATTGCACATTTGGCTTCATTTTATAGTTCAGGTTATGAAATACTGATACAAATGTCGGAAAATATTACTAATGAATGCATAATTATTAATATCTTGAGTCTTTTAATTGACCTTCGGTTATACGGCGAAGATTACGAAAACATTCCCATCGCTTTTGATGACATCATATTTATCATTAGAATTCACTTTTTCTCTAGGATTATTGCACATTTGACTTCATCTTATAGTTCAGGTTATGAAATACTGATACAAATGTCGGAAAATATTACTAATGAATGCATAATTATTAATATCTTGAGACTTCTAATTGACCTTCTGTTATACGGCGAAGATTACGAAAACATTCCCATCGCTTTTGATGACATCATATTTATCATTAGAATTCACTTTTTCTCTAGGATTATTGCACATTTGACTTCATCTTATAGTTCAGGTTATGAAATACTGATACAAATGTCGGAAAATATTACTAATGAATGCATAATTATTAATATCTTGAGACTTCTAATTGACCTTCGGTTATACGGCGAAGATTACGAAAACATTCTCATCGCTTTTGATGACATCATATTTATCATTAGAATTCACTTTTTCTCTAGGATTATTGCACATTTGGCTTCATTTTATAGTTCAGGTTATGAAATACTGATACAAATGTCGGAAAATATTACTAATGAATGCATAATTATTAATATCTTGAGACTTCTAATTGACCTTCGGTTATACGGCGAAGATTACGAAAACATTCCCATCGCTTTTGATGACATCATATTTATCATTAGAATTCACTTTTTCCCTATGATTATTGCACATTTGGCTTCATCTTATAGTTCAGGTTATGAAATACTGATACAAATGTCGGAAAATATTACTAATGAATGCATAATTATTAATATCTTGAGACTTCTAATTGACCTTCGGTTATACGGCGAAGATTACGAAAACATTCCCATCGCTTTTGATGACATCATATTTATCATTAGAATTCAGTTTTTCTCTAGGATTATTGCACATTTGGCTTCATCTTATAGTTCAGGTTATGAAATACTGATACAAATGTCGGAAAATATTACTAATGAATACATAATTATTAATATCTTGAGACTTCTAATTGACCTTCGGTTATACGGCGAAGATTACGAAAACATTCCCATCGCTTTTGATGACATCATATTTATCATTAGAATTCACTTATTCTCTAGGATTATTGCACATTTGGCTTCATCTTATAGTTCAGGTTATGAAATACTGACACAAATGTCAGAAAATATTACTAATGAATGCATAATTATTAATAACTTGAGACTTCTAATTGACCTTCTTTTATACGGCGAAGATTACGAAAACATTCCCATCGCTTTTGATGACATCATATTTATCATTAGAATTCACTTATTCTCTAGGTTTATTGCACATTTGGCTTCATCTTATAGTTCAGGTTATGAAATACTGACACAAATGTCGGAAAATATTACTAATGAATGCATAATTATTAATATCTTGAGACTTCTAATTGACCTTCGGTTATACGGCGAAGATTACGAAAACATTCCCATCGCTTTTGATGACATCATATTTATCATTAGAATTGACATTTTCCCTATGATTATTGCATATTTGGCTTCATCTTATAGTTCAGGTTATGAAATACTGATACAAATGTAGTAAAATATTACTAATGAATGCATAATTATTCATATCTTGAGACTTCTAATTGACCTTCGGTTATACGGCAAAGATTACGAAAACATTCCCATCGCTTTTGATGACATCATATTTATCATTAGAATTAACTTTTTCTCTAGGATTATTGCACATTTGGCTTCATTTTATTGTTCAGGTTATGAAATACTGATACAAATGTCGGAAAATATTACTAATGAATGCATAATTATTAATATCTTGAAACTTTTAATTGACCTTCGTTTATACGGCGAAGATTACAAAAACATTCCCATCGCTTTTGATGACATCATATTTATCATTAGAATTCACGTTTTCACTAGGATTATTGCACATTTGTCTTCATCTTATAGTTCAGGTTATGAAATTCAGATACAAATGTAGTAAAATATTACTAATGAATGCATAATTATTAATATAATGAGACTTGTAATTGACATTCGGTTATACGGCGAAGATTACGAAAACATTCCCATCGCTTTTGATGACATCATATTTACCATTAGAATTCACTTTTTCTCTAGGATTATTGCACATTTGGCTTCATCTTATAGTTCAGGTTATGAAATACTGATACAAATATCGGAAAATATCACTAATGAATGCATAATTATTAATATCTTGAGACTTCTAATTGACCTTCGGTTATACGGCGAAGATTACGAAAACATTCCCATCGCTTTTGATGACATCATATTTATCATTAGAATTCACTTTTTCTCTAGGATTATTGCACATTTGGCTTCATCTTATAGTTCAGGTTATGAAATACTGATACAAATGTCGGAAAATATTACTAATGAATGCATAATTATTAATATCTTGAGACTTCTAATTGACCTTCGGTTATACGGCGAAGATTACGAAAACATTCCCATCGCTTTTGATGACATCATATTTATCATTAGAATACACTTTTTCTCTAGGATTATTGCACATTTGGTTTCATTTTATAGTTCAGGTTATGAAATACTGATACAAATGTCGGAAAATATTACTAATGAATGCATAATTATTAATATCTTGAGACTTCTAATTGACCTTCGGTTATACGGCGAAAATTACGAAAACATTCCCATCGCATTTGATGACAACATATTTCTCATTAAAATTCACTTTTTCCCTATGATTATTGCACATTTGGCTTCATCTTATAGTTCAGGTTATGAAATACTGATACAAATGTCGGAAAATATTACTAATGAATGCATAATAATTAATATCTTGAGACTTCTAATTGACCTTCGGTTATACGGCGAAGATTACGAAAACGTTCACATCGCTTTTGATGACATCATATTTATCATTAGAATTCACTTACTCTCTAGGATTATTGCACATTTGGCTTCATCTTATAGTTCAGGTTATGAAATACTGACACAAATGTCGGAAAATATTACTAATGAATGCATAATTATTAATATCTTGAGAATTCTAATTGACCTTCGGTTATACGGCAAAGATTACGAAAACATTCCCATCGCTTTTGATGACATCATATTTATCATCAGAATTCACTTTTTCTCTAGGATTATTGCACATTTGGCTTCATTTTATAGTTCAGGTTATGAAATACTGATACAAATGTCGGAAAATATTACTAATGAATGCATAATTATTAATATCTTGAGACTTCTAATTGACCTTCGGTTATACGGCGAAGATTACGAAAACATTCCCATCGCTTTTGAAGACATCATATTTATGATTAGAATTCACTTTTTCCCTATGATTATTGCACATTTGGATTCATCTGATAGTTCAGGTTATGAAATACTGATACAAATGTCGGAAAATATTACTAATGAATGCATAATTATTAATATCTTGAGACTTCTAATTGACCTTCTGTTATACGGCGAAGATTACGAAAACATTCCCATCGCTTTTGATGACATCATATTTATCATTAGAATTCACTTTTTCTCTAGGATTATTGCACATTTGACTTCATCTTATAGTTCAGGTTATGAAATACTGATACAAATGTCGAAAAATATTACTAATGAATGCATAATTATTAATATCTTGAGACTTCTAATTGACCTTCTGTTATACGGCGAAGATTACGAAAACATTCCCATCGCTTTTGATGACATCATATTTATCATTAGAATTCACTTTTTCTCTAGGATTATTGCACATTTGGCTTCATTTTATAGTTCAGGTTATGAAATACTGATACAAATGTCGGAAAATATTACTAATGAATGCATAATTATTAATATCTTGAGTCTTTTAATTGACCTTCGGTTATACGGCGAAGATTACGAAAACATTCCCATCGCTTTTGATGACATCATATTTATCATTAGAATTCACTTTTTCACTAGGATTATTGCACATTTGGCTTCATTTTATAGTTCAGGTTATGAAATACTGATACAAATGTCGGAAAATATTACTAATGAATGCATAATTATTAATATCTTGAGACTTCTAATTGACCTTCGGTTATACGGCGAAGATTACGAAAACATTCCCATCGCTTTTGATGACATCATATTTATCATTAGAATTCACTTTTTCTCTAGGATTATTGCACATTTGGCTTCATTTTATAGTTCAGGTTATGAAATACTGATACAAATGTCGGAAAATATTACTAATGAATGCATAATTATTAATATCTTGAGACTTCTAATTGACCTTCGGTTATACGGCGAAGATTACGAAAACATTCCCATCGCTTTTGATGACATCATATTTATCATTAGAATTCACTTTTTCCCTATGATTATTGCACATTTGGCTTCATCTTATAGTTCAGGTTATGAAATACTGATACAAATGTCGGAAAATATTACTAATGAATGCATAATTATTAATATCTTGAGACTTCTAATTGACCTTCGGTTATACGGCGAAGATTACGAAAACATTCCCATCGCTTTTGATGACATCATATTTATCATTAGAATTCAGTTTTTCTCTAGGATTATTGCACATTTGGCTTCATCTTATAGTTCAGGTTATGAAATACTGATACAAATGTCGGAAAATATTACTAATGAATACATAATTATTAATATCTTGAGACTTCTAATTGACCTTCGGTTATACGGCGAAGATTACGAAAACATTCCCATCGCTTTTGATGACATCATATTTATCATTAGAATTCACTTATTCTCTAGGATTATTGCACATTTGGCTTCATCTTATAGTTCAGGTTATGAAATACTGACACAAATGTCAGAAAATATTACTAATGAATGCATAATTATTAATAACTTGAGACTTCTAATTGACCTTCTTTTATACGGCGAAGATTACGAAAACATTCCCATCGCTTTTGATGACATCATATTTATCATTAGAATTCACTTATTCTCTAGGTTTATTGCACATTTGGCTTCATCTTATAGTTCAGGTTATGAAATACTGACACAAATGTCGGAAAATATTACTAATGAATGCATAATTATTAATATCTTGAGACTTCTAATTGACCTTCGGTTATACGGCGAAGATTACGAAAACATTCCCATCGCTTTTGATGACATCATATTTATCATTAGAATTGACATTTTCCCTATGATTATTGCATATTTGGCTTCATCTTATAGTTCAGGTTATGAAATACTGATACAAATGTAGTAAAATATTACTAATGAATGCATAATTATTCATATCTTGAGACTTCTAATTGACCTTCGGTTATACGGCAAAGATTACGAAAACATTCCCATCGCTTTTGATGACATCATATTTATCATTAGAATTAACTTTTTCTCTAGGATTATTGCACATTTGGCTTCATTTTATAGTTCAGGTTATGAAATACTGATACAAATGTCGGAAAATATTACTAATGAATGCATAATTATTAATATCTTGAAACTTTTAATTGACCTTCGTTTATACGGCGAAGATTACAAAAACATTCCCATCGCTTTTGATGACATCATATTTATCATTAGAATTCACGTTTTCACTAGGATTATTGCACATTTGTCTTCATCTTATAGTTCAGGTTATGAAATTCAGATACAAATGTAGTAAAATATTACTAATGAATGCATAATTATTAATATAATGAGACTTGTAATTGACATTCGGTTATACGGCGAAGATTACGAAAACATTCCCATCGCTTTTGATGACATCATATTTACCATTAGAATTCACTTTTTCTCTAGGATTATTGCACATTTGGCTTCATCTTATAGTTCAGGTTATGAAATACTGATACAAATATCGGAAAATATCACTAATGAATGCATAATTATTAATATCTTGAGACTTCTAATTGACCTTCGGTTATACGGCGAAGATTACGAAAACATTCCCATCGCTTTTGATGACATCATATTTATCATTAGAATTCACTTTTTCTCTAGGATTATTGCACATTTGGCTTCATCTTATAGTTCAGGTTATGAAATACTGATACAAATATCGGAAAATATTACTAATGAATGCATAATTATTAATATCTTGAGACTTCTAATTGACCTTCGGTTATACGGCGAAGATTACGAAAACATTCCCATCGCTTTTGATGACATCATATTTATCATTAGAATACACTTTTTCTCTAGGATTATTGCACATTTGGTTTCATTTTATAGTTCAGGTTATGAAATACTGATACAAATGTCGGAAAATATTACTAATGAATGCATAATTATTAATATCTTGAGACTTCTAATTGACCTTCGGTTATACGGCGAAAATTACGAAAACATTCCCATCGCATTTGATGACAACATATTTCTCATTAAAATTCACTTTTTCCCTATGATTATTGCACATTTGGCTTCATCTTATAGTTCAGGTTATGAAATACTGATACAAATGTCGGAAAATATTACTAATGAATGCATAATAATTAATATCTTGAGACTTCTAATTGACCTTCGGTTATACGGCGAAGATTACGAAAACATTCCCATCGCTTTTGATGAGATCATATTTATCTTTAGAATTCACTTTTTCTGTAGGATTATTGCACATTTGACTTCATCTTATAGTTCAGTTTATGAAATACTGCTACAAACGTCGGAAAATATTACTAATGAATGCATAATTATTAATATCTTGAGACTTCTAATTGACATTCTGTTATACAGCGACGATTACGAAAACATTCCCATCGCTTTTGATGACATCATATTTATCATTAGAATTCACTTTTTCTCTAGGATTATTGCACATTTGGCTTCATCTTATAGTTCAGGTTATGAAATACTGATACAAATGTCGGAAAATATTACTATTGAATGCATAATTATTAATATCTTGATACTTCTAATTGACATTCGGTCATACGGCGAAGATTACGAAAACATTCCCATCGCTTTTGATGACATCATATTTATCATTAGAATTCACTTTTTCTCAAGGATTATTGCACATTTGGCTTCATTTTATAGTTCAGGTTATGAAATACTGATACAAATGTCGGAAAATATTACTAATGTATGCATAATTATTAATATCTTGAGACTTCTAATTGAACTTCGGTTATACAGCGAAGATTACGAAAACATTCCCATTGCTTTTGATGACATCATATTTATCATTAGAATTCACTTTTTCCTTATGATTATTGCACATTTGGCTTCATTTTATAGTTCAGGTTATGAAATACTGATACAAATGTCGGAAAATATTACTAATGAATGCATAATTATTAATATCTTGAGACTTCTAATTGACCTTCGGTTATACGGCGAAGATTACGAAAACATTCCCATCGCTTTTGATGACATCATATTTATCATTAGAATTCACTTTTTCTCTAGGATTATTGCACATTTGGCTTCATTTTATAGTTCAGGTTATGAAATACTGATACAAATGTCGGAAAATATTACTAATGAATGCATAATTAATAATATCTTGAGACTTCTAATTGACCTTCGGTTATACGGCGAAGATTACGAAAACATTCACATCGCTTTTGATGACATCATATTTATCATTAGAATTCACTTACTCTCTAGGATTATTGCACATTTGGCTTCATCTTATAGTTCAGGTTATGAAATACTGACACAAATGTCGGAAAATATTACTAATGAATGCATAATTATTAATATCTTGAGAATTCTAATTGACCTTCGGTTATACGGCAAAGATTACGAAAACATTCCCATCGCTTTTGATGACATCATATTTATCATCAGAATTCACTTTTTCTCTAGGATTATTGCACATTTGGCTTCATTTTATAGTTCAGGTTATGAAATACTGATACAAATGTCGGAAAATATTACTAATGAATGCATAATTATTAATATCTTGAGACTTCTAATTGACCTTCGGTTATACGGCGAAGATTACGAAAACATTCCCATCGCTTTTGAAGACATCATATTTATGATTAGAATTCACTTTTTCCCTATGATTATTGCACATTTGGATTCATCTGATAGTTCAGGTTATGAAATACTGATACAAATGTCGGAAAATATTACTAATGAATGCATAATTATTAATATCTTGAGACTTCTAATTGACCTTCTGTTATACGGCGAAGATTACGAAAACATTCCCATCGCTTTTGATGACATCATATTTATCATTAGAATTCACTTTTTCTCTAGGATTATTGCACATTTGACTTCATCTTATAGTTCAGGTTATGAAATACTGATACAAATGTCGGAAAATATTACTAATGAATGCATAATTATTAATATCTTGAGACTTCTAATTGACCTTCTGTTATACGGCGAAGATTACGAAAACATTCCCATCGCTTTTGATGACATCATATTTATCATTAGAATTCACTTTTTCTCTAGGATTATTGCACATTTGGCTTCATTTTATAGTTCAGGTTATGAAATACTGATACAAATGTCGGAAAATATTACTAATGAATGCATAATTATTAATATCTTGAGTCTTTTAATTGACCTTCGGTTATACGGCGAAGATTACGAAAACATTCCCATCGCTTTTGATGACATCATATTTATCATTAGAATTCACTTTTTCACTAGGATTATTGCACATTTGGCTTCATTTTATAGTTCAGGTTATGAAATACTGATACAAATGTCGGAAAATATTACTAATGAATGCATAATTATTAATATCTTGAGACTTCTAATTGACCTTCGGTTATACGGCGAAGATTACGAAAACATTCCCATCGCTTTTGATGACATCATATTTATCATTATAATTCACTTTTTCTCTAGGATTATTGCACATTTGGCTTCATTTTATAGTTCAGGTTATGAAATACTGATACAAATGTCGGAAAATATTACTAATGAATGCATAATTATTAATATCTTGAGACTTCTAATTGACCTTCGGTTATACGGCGAAGATTACGAAAACATTCCCATCGCTTTTGATGACATCATATTTATCATTAGAATTCACTTTTTCCCTATGATTATTGCACATTTGGCTTCATCTTATAGTTCAGGTTATGAAATACTGATACAAATGTCGGAAAATATTACTAATGAATGCATAATTATTAATATCTTGAGACTTCTAATTGACCTTCGGTTATACGGCGAAGATTACGAAAACATTCCCATCGCTTTTGATGACATCATATTTATCATTAGAATTCAGTTTTTCTCTAGGATTATTGCACATTTGGCTTCATCTTATAGTTCAGGTTATGAAATACTGATACAAATGTCGGAAAATATTACTAATGAATACATAATTATTAATATCTTGAGACTTCTAATTGACCTTCGGTTATACGGCGAAGATTACGAAAACATTCCCATCGCTTTTGATGACATCATATTTATCATTAGAATTCACTTATTCTCTAGGATTATTGCACATTTGGCTTCATCTTATAGTTCAGGTTATGAAATACTGACACAAATGTCAGAAAATATTACTAATGAATGCATAATTATTAATAACTTGAGACTTCTAATTGACCTTCTTTTATACGGCGAAGATTACGAAAACATTCCCATCGCTTTTGATGACATCATATTTATCATTAGAATTCACTTATTCTCTAGGTTTATTGCACATTTGGCTTCATCTTATAGTTCAGGTTATGAAATACTGACACAAATGTCGGAAAATATTACTAATGAATGCATAATTATTAATATCTTGAGACTTCTAATTGACCTTCGGTTATACGGCGAAGATTACGAAAACATTCCCATCGCTTTTGATGACATCATATTTATCATTAGAATTGACATTTTCCCTATGATTATTGCATATTTGGCTTCATCTTATAGTTCAGGTTATGAAATACTGATACAAATGTAGTAAAATATTACTAATGAATGCATAATTATTCATATCTTGAGACTTCTAATTGACCTTCGGTTATACGGCAAAGATTACGAAAACATTCCCATCGCTTTTGATGACATCATATTTATCATTAGAATTAACTTTTTCTCTAGGATTATTGCACATTTGGCTTCATTTTATAGTTCAGGTTATGAAATACTGATACAAATGTCGGAAAATATTACTAATGAATGCATAATTATTAATATCTTGAAACTTTTAATTGACCTTCGTTTATACGGCGAAGATTACAAAAACATTCCCATCGCTTTTGATGACATCATATTTATCATTAGAATTCACGTTTTCACTAGGATTATTGCACATTTGTCTTCATCTTATAGTTCAGGTTATGAAATTCAGATACAAATGTAGTAAAATATTACTAATGAATGCATAATTATTAATATAATGAGACTTGTAATTGACATTCGGTTATACGGCGAAGATTACGAAAACATTCCCATCGCTTTTGATGACATCATATTTACCATTAGAATTCACTTTTTCTCTAGGATTATTGCACATTTGGCTTCATCTTATAGTTCAGGTTATGAAATACTGATACAAATATCGGAAAATATCACTAATGAATGCATAATTATTAATATTTTGAGACTTCTAATTGATCTTCGGTTATACGGCGAAGATTACGCAAACATTCCCATCGCTTTTGATGACATCATATTTATCATTAGAATTCACTTTTTCCCTATGATTATTGCACATTTGGCTTCATTTTATAGTTCAGGTTATGAAATACTGATACAAATGTCGGAAAATATTACTAATGAATGCATAATTATTAATATCTTGAGACTTCTAATTGACCTTCGGTTATACGGCGAAGATTACGAAAACATTCCCATCGCTTTTGATGACATCATATTTATCATTAGAATTCACTTTTTCTCTAGGATTATTGCACATTTGGCTTCATCTTATAGTTCAGGTTATGAAATACTGATACAAATATCGGAAAATATTACTAATGAATGCATAATTATTAATATCTTGAGACTTCTAATTGACCTTCGGTTATACGGCGAAGATTACGAAAACATTCCCATCGCTTTTGATGACATCATATTTATCATTAGAATACACTTTTTCTCTAGGATTATTGCACATTTGGTTTCATTTTATAGTTCAGGTTATGAAATACTGATACAAATGTCGGAAAATATTACTAATGAATGCATAATTATTAATATCTTGAGACTTCTAATTGACCTTCGGTTATACGGCGAAAATTACGAAAACATTCCCATCGCATTTGATGACAACATATTTCTCATTAAAATTCACTTTTTCCCTATGATTATTGCACATTTGGCTTCATCTTATAGTTCAGGTTATGAAATACTGATACAAATGTCGGAAAATATTACTAATGAATGCATAATAATTAATATCTTGAGACTTCTAATTGACCTTCGGTTATACGGCGAAGATTACGAAAACATTCCCATCGCTTTTGATGAGATCATATTTATCTTTAGAATTCACTTTTTCTCTAGGATTATTGCACATTTGACTTCATCTTATAGTTCAGTTTATGAAATACTGCTACAAACGTCGGAAAATATTACTAATGAATGCATAATTATTAATATCTTGAGACTTCTAATTGACATTCTGTTATACAGCGACGATTACGAAAACATTCCCATCGCTTTTGATGACATCATATTTATCATTAGAATTCACTTTTTCTCTAGGATTATTGCACATTTGGCTTCATCTTATAGTTCAGGTTATGAAATACTGATACAAATGTCGGAAAATATTACTATTGAATGCATAATTATTAATATCTTGATACTTCTAATTGACATTCGGTTATACGGCGAAGATTACGAAAACATTCCCATCGCTTTTGATGACATCATATTTATCATTAGAATTCACTTTTTCTCAAGGATTATTGCACATTTGGCTTCATTTTATAGTTCAGGTTATGAAATACTGATACAAATGTCGGAAAATATTACTAATGTATGCATAATTATTAATATCTTGAGACTTCTAATTGAACTTCGGTTATACAGCGAAGATTACGAAAACATTCCCATTGCTTTTGATGACATCATATTTATCATTAGAATTCACTTTTTCCTTATGATTATTGCACATTTGGCTTCATTTTATAGTTCAGGTTATGAAATACTGATACAAATGTCGGAAAATATTACTAATGAATGCATAATTATTAATATCTTGAGACTTCTAATTGACCTTCGGTTATACGGCGAAGATTACGAAAACATTCCCATCGCTTTTGATGACATCATATTTATCATTAGAATTCACTTTTTCTCTAGGATTATTGCACATTTGGCTTCATTTTATAGTTCAGGTTATGAAATACTGATACAAATGTCGGAAAATATTACTAATGAATGCATAATTAATAATATCTTGAGACTTCTAATTGACCTTCGGTTATACGGCGAAGATTACGAAAACATTCCCATCGCTTTTGATGACATCATATTTATCATTAGAATTCACTTTTTCTCTAGGATTATTGCACATTTGGCTTCATTTTATAGTTCAGGTTATGAAATACTGATACAAATGTCGGAAAATATTACTAATGAATGCATAATTATTAATATCTTGAGACTTATAATTGACCTTCGGTTATACGGCGAAGATTACGAAAACATTCCCATCGCTTTTGATGACATCATATTTATCATTAGAATTCACTTTTTCTCTAGGATTATTGCACATTTGTCTTCATTTTATAGTTCAGGTTATGAAATACTGATACAAATGTCGGAAAATATTACTAATGAATGCATAATTATTAATATCTTGAGACTTCTAATTGACCTTCGGTTATACGGCGAAGATTACGAAAACATTCCCATCGCTTTTGATGACATCATATTTATCATTAGAATTCACTTTTTCTCTAGGATTATTGCACATTTGGCTTCATTTTATAGTTCAGGTTATGAAATACTGATACAAATGTCGGAAAATATTACTAATGAATGCATAATTATTAATATCTTGAGACTTCTAATTGACCTTCGGTTATACGGCGAAGATTACGAAAACATTCCCATCGCTTTTGATGACATCATATTTATCATTAGAATTCACTTTTTCCCCATGATTATTGCACATTTGGATTCATCTTATAGTTCAGGTTATGAAATACTGATACAAATGTCGGAAAATATTACTAATGAATGCATAATTATTAATATCTTGAGACTTCTAATTGACCTTCGGTTATACGGCGAAGATTACGAAAACATTCCCATCGCTTTTTATGACATCATATTTATCATTAGAATTGACTTTTTCCCTATGATTATTGCACATTTGTATTCATCTTATAGTTCAGATTATGAAATACTGATACAAATGTCGGAAAATATTACTAATGAATGCATAATTATTAATAACTTGAGACTTCTAATTGACCTTCGTTTATACGGCGAAGATTACGAAAACATTCCCATCGCTTTTGATGACATCATATTTATCATTAGAATTCACTTATTCTCTAGGATTATTGCACATTTGGCTTCATCTTATAGTTCAGGTTATGAAATACTGACACAAATGTCGGAAAATATTACTAATGAATGCATAATTATTAATATCTTGAGACTTCTAATGGACCTTCGGTTATACGGCGAAGATTACGAAAACATTCCCATCGCTTTTGATGACATCATATTTATCATCAGAATTCACTTTTTCTCTAGGGTTATTGCACATTTGGCTTCATTTTATAGTTCAGGTTATGAAATACTGATACAAATGTCGGAAAATATTACTAATGAATGCATAATTATTAATATCTTGAGACTTCTAATTGACCTTCGGTTATACGGCGAAGATTACGAAAACATTCCCATCGCTTTTGAAGACATCATATTTATGATTAGAATTCACTTTTTCCCTATGATTATTGCACATTTGGATTCATCTGATAGTTCAGGTTATGAAATACTGATACAAATGTCGGAAAATATTACTAATGAATGCATAATTATTAATATCTTGAGACTTCTAATTGACCTTCTGTTATACGGCGAAGATTACGAAAACATTCCCATCGCTTTTGATGACATCATATTTATCATTAGAATTCACTTTTTCTCTAGGATTATTGCACATTTGACTTCATCTTATAGTTCAGGTTATGAAATACTGATACAAATGTCGGAAAATATTACTAATGAATGCATAATTATTAATATCTTGAGACTTCTAATTGACCTTCTGTTATACGGCGAAGATTACGAAAACATTCCCATCGCTTTTGATGACATCATATTTATCATTAGAATTCACTTTTTCTCTAGGATTATTGCACATTTGGCTTCATTTTATAGTTCAGGTTATGAAATACTGATACAAATGTCGGAAAATATTACTAATGAATGCATAATTATTAATATCTTGAGTCTTCTAATTGACCTTCGGTTATACGGCGAAGATTACGAAAACATTCCCATCGCTTTTGATGACATCATATTTATCATTAGAATTCACTTTTTCTCTAGGATTATTGCACATTTGGCTTCATTTTATAGTTCAGGTTATGAAATACTGTTACAAATGTCGGAAAATATTACTAATGAATGCATAATTATTAATATCTTGAGACTTCTAATTGACCTTCGGGTATACGGCGAAGATTACGAAAACATACCCATCGCTTTTGATGACATCATATTTATCATTAGAATTCACTTTTTCACTAGGATTATAGCACATTTGGCTTCATTTTATAGTTCAGGTTATGAAATACTGATACAAATGTCGGAAAATATTACTAATGAATGCATAATTATTAATATCTTGAGACTTCTAATTGACCTTCTGTTATACGGCGAAGATTACGAAAACATTCCCATCGCTTTTGATGACATCATATTTATCATTAGAATTCACTTTTTCTCTAGGATTATTGCACATTTGGCTTCATTTTATAGTTCAGGTTATGAAATACTGATACAAATGTCGGAAAATATTACTAATGAATGCATAATTATTAATATCTTGAGACTTCTAATTGACCTTCGGTTATACGGCGAAGATTACGAAAACATTCCCATCGCTTTTGATGACATCATATTTATCATTAGAATTCACTTTTTCTCTAGGATTATTGCACATTTGGCTTCATTTTATAGTTCAGGTTATGAAATACTGATACAAATGTCGGAAAATATTACTAATGAATGCATAATTATTAATATCTTGAGACTTCTAATTGACCTTCGGTTATACGGCGAAGATTACGAAAACATTCCCATCGCTTTTGATGACATCATATTTATCATTAGAATTCAGTTTTTCTCTAGGATTATTGCACATTTGGCTTCATTTTATAGTTCAGGTTATGAAATACTGATACAAATGTCGGAAAATATTACTAATGAATGCATAATTATTAATATCTTGAGACTTCTAATTGACCTTCGGTTATACGGCGAAGATTACGAAAACATTCCCATCGCTTTTGATGACATCATATTTATCATTAGAATTCAGTTTTTCCCTATGATTATTGCACATTTGGCTTCACCTTATAGTTCAGGTTATGAAATACTGATACAAATGTCGGAAAATATTACTAATGAATGCATAATTATTAATATCTTGAGACTTCTAATTGACCTTCTGTTATACGGCGAAGATTACGAAAACATTCCCATCGCTTTTGATGACATAATATTTATTATTAGAATTCACTTTTTCTCTAGGATTATTGCACATTTGGCTTCATTTAATAGTTCAGGTTATGAAATACTGATACAAATGTCGGAAAATATTACTAATGAATGCATAATTATTAATATCTTGAGACTTCTAATTGACCTTCTGTTATACGGCGAAGATTACGAAAACATTCCCATCGCTTTTGATGACATCATATTTATCATTAGAATTCAGTTTTTCCCTAATATTATTGCACATTTGGCTTCACCTTATAGTTCAGGTTATGAAATACTGATACAAATGTCGGAAAATATTACTAATGAATGCATAATTATTAATATCTTGAGACTTCTAATTGACCTTCTGTTATACGGCGAAGATTACGAAAACATTCCCATCGCTTTTGATGACATCATATTTATCATTAGAATTCAGTTTTTCCCTATGATTATTGCACATTTGGCTTCACCTTATAGTTCAGGTTATGAAATACTGATACAAATGTCGGAAAATATTACTAATGAATGCATAATTATTAATATCTTGAGACTTCTAATTGACCTTCTGTTATACGGCGAAGATTACGAAAACATTCCCATCGCTTTTGATGACATCATATTTATCATTAGAATTCAGTTTTTCTCTAGGATTATTGCACATTTGGCTTCATTTTATAGTTCAGGTTATGAAATACTGATACAAATGTCGGAAAATATTACTAATGAATGCATAATTATTAATATCTTGAGACTTCTAATTGACCTTCGGTTATACGGCGAAGATTACGAAAACATTCCCATCGCTTTTGATGACATCATATTTATCATTAGAATTCAGTTTTTCCCTATGATTATTGCACATTTGGCTTCACCTTATAGTTCAGGTTATGAAATACTGATACAAATGTCGGAAAATATTACTAATGAATGCATAATTATTAATATCTTGAGACTTCTAATTGACCTTCTGTTATACGGCGAAGATTACGAAAACATTCCCATCGCTTTTGATGACATCATATTTATCATTAGAATTCACTTTTTCTCTAGGATTATTGCACATTTGGCTTCATTTTATAGTTCAGGTTATGAAATACTGATACAAATGTCGGAAAATATTACTAATGAATGCATAATTATTAATATCTTGAGACTTCTAATTGACCTTCGGTTATACGGCGAAGATTACGAAAACATTCCCATCGCTTTTGATGACATCATATTTATCATTAGAATTCACTTTTTCTCTAGGATTATTGCACATTTGGCTTCATTTTATAGTTCAGGTTATGAAATACTGATACAAATGTCGGAAAATATTACTAATGAATGCATAATTATTAATATCTTGAGACTTCTAATTGACCTTCTGTTATACGGCGAAGATTACGAAAACATTCCCATCGCTTTTGATGACATCATATTTATCATTAGAATTCACTTTTTCTCTAGGATTATTGCACATTTGGCTTCATTTTATAGTTCAGGTTATGAAATACTGATACAAATGTCGGAAAATATTACTAATGAATGCATAATTATTAATATCTTGAGACTTCTAATTGACCTTCTGTTATACGGCGAAGATTACGAAAACATTCCCATCGCTTTTGATGACATCATATTTATCATTAGAATTCACTTTTTCCCTAGGATTATTGCACATTTGGCTTCATCTTATAGTTCAGGTTATGAAATACTGATACAAATGTCGGAAAATATTACTAATGAATGCATAATTATTAATATCTTGAGACTTCTAATTGACCTTCGGTTATACGGCGAAGATTACGAAAACATTCCCATCGCTTTTGATGACATCATATTTATCATTAGAATTCAGTTTTTCCCTATGATTATTGCACATTTGGCTTCACCTTATAGTTCAGGTTATGAAATACTGATACAAATGTCGGAAAATATTACTAATGAATGCATAATTATTAATATCTTGAGACTTCTAATTGACCTTCGGTTATACGGCGAAGATTACGAAAACATTCCCATCGCTTTTGATGACATCATATTTATCATTAGAATTCAGTTTTTCCCTATGATTATTGCACATTTGGCTTCACCTTATAGTTCAGGTTATGAAATACTGATACAAATGTCGGAAAATATTACTAATGAATGCATAATTATTAATATCTTGAGACTTCTAATTGACCTTCGGTTATACGGCGAAGATTACGAAAACATTCCCATCGCTTTTGATGACATCATATTTATCATTAGAATTCAGTTTTTCCCTATGATTATTGCACATTTGGCTTCATTTTATAGTTCAGGTTATGAAATACTGATACAAATGTCGGAAAATATTACTAATGAATGCATAATTATTAATATCTTGAGACTTCTAATTGACATTCGGTTATACGGCGAAGATTACGAAAACATTCACATCGCTTTTTATGACATCATATTTATCATTAGAATTCACTTTTTCCCTATGATTATTGCACATTTGGATGCATCTTATAGTTCAGGTTATGAAATACTGATACAAATGTCGGAAAATATTACTAATGAATACATAATTATTAATATCTTGAGACTTCTAATTGACCTTCGGTTATACGGCGAAGATTACGAAAACATTCCCATCGCTTTTGATGACATCATATTTATCATTAGAATTCACTTTTTCCCTATGATTATTGCACATTTGGCTTCATCTTATAGTTCAGGTTATGAAATACTGATACAAATGTCGGAAAATATTACTAATGAATGCATAATTATTAATATCTTGAGACTTCTAATTGACCTTCGGTTATACGGCGAAGATTACGAAAACATTCCCATCGCTTTTGATGACATCATATTTATCATTAGAATTCACTTATTCTCTAGGATTATTGCACATTTGGCTTCATCTTATAGTTCAGGTTATGAAATACTGACACAAATGTCAGAAAATATTACTAATGAATGCATAATTATTAATAACTTGAGACTTCTAATTGACCTTCGTTTATACGGCGAAGATTACGAAAACATTCCCATCGCTTTTGATGACATCATATTTATCATTAGAATTCACTTATTCTCTAGGATTATTGCACATTTGGCTTCATCTTATAGTTCAGGTTATGAAATACTGACATAAATGTCGGAAAATATAACTAATGAATGCATAATTATTAATATCTTGAGACTTCTAATTGACCTTCGGTTATACGGCGAAGATTACGAAAACATTCCCATCGCTTTTGATGACATCATATTTATCATCAGAATTCACTTTTTCTCTAGGATTATTGCACATTTGGCTTCATTTTATAGTTCAGGTTATGAAATACTGATACAAATGTCGGAAAATATTACTAATGAATGCATAATTATTAATATCTTGAGACTTCTAATTGACCTTCGGTTATACGGCGAAGATTACGAAAACATTCCCATCGCTTTTGAGACATCATATTTATGATTAGAATTCACTTTTTCCCTATGATTATTGCACATTTGGATTCATCTGATAGTTCAGGTTATGAAATACTGATACAAATGTCGGAAAATATTACTAATGAATGCATAATTATTAATATCTTGAGACTTCTAATTGACCTTCGGTTATACGGCGAAGATTACGAAAACATTCCCATCGCTTTTGATGACATCATATTTATCATTAGAATTCACTTTTTCTCTAGGATTATTGCACATTTGACTTCATCTTATAGTTCAGGTTATGAAATACTGATACAAATGTCGGAAAATATTACTAATGAATGCATAATTATTAATATCTTGAGACTTCTAATTGACCTTCTGTTATACGGCGAAGATTACGAAAACATTCCCATCGCTTTTGATGACATCATATTTATCATTAGAATTCACTTTTTCTCTAGGATTATTGCACATTTGGCTTCATTTTATAGTTCAGGTTATGAAATACTGATACAAATGTCGGAAAATATTACTAATGAATGCATAATTATTAATATCTTGAGTCTTCTAATTGACCTTCGGTTATACGGCGAAGATTACGAAAACATTCCCAACGCTTTTGATGACATCATATTTATCATTAGAATTCACTTTTTCTCTAGGATTATTGCACATTTGGCTTCATTTTATAGTTCAGGTTATGAAATACTGATACAAATGTCGGAAAATATTACTAATGAATGCATAATTATTAATATCTTGAGACTTCTAATTGACCTTCGGTTATACGGCGAAGATTACGAAAACATTCCCATCGCTTTTGATGACATCATATTTATCATTAGAATTCACTTTTTCCCTATGATTATTGCACATTTGGCTTCATCTTATAGTTCAGGTTATGAAATACTGATACAAATGTCGGAAAATATTACTAATGAATGCATAATTATTAATATCTTGAGACTTCTAATTGACCTTCGTTTATACGGCGAAGATTACGAAAACATTCCCATCGCTTTTGGTGACATCATATTTATCATTAGAATTCAGTTTTTCTCTAGGATTATTGCACATTTGGTTCATCTTATAGTTCAGGTTATGAAATACTGATACAAATGTCGGAAAATATTACTAATGAATGCATAATTATTAATATCTTGAGACTTCTAATTGACCTTCTGTTATACGGCGAAGATTACGAAAACATTCCCATCGCTTTTGATGACATCATATTTATCATTAGAATTCACTTTTTCTCTAGGATTATTGCACATTTGGCTTCATTTTATAGTTCAGGTTATGAAATACTGATACAAATGTCGGAAAATATTACTAATGAGTGCATAATTATTAATATCTTGAGTCTTCTAATTGACCTTCGGTTATACGGCGAAGATTACGAAAACATTCCCATCGCTTTTGATGACATCATATTTATCATTAGAATTCACTTTTTCTCTAGGATTATTGCACATTTGTCTTCATTTTATAGTTCAGGTTATGAAATACTGATACAAATGTCGGAAAATATTACTAATGAATGCATAATTATTAATATCTTGAGACTTCTAATTGACCTTCGGTTATACGGCGAAGATTACGAAAACATTCCCATCGCTTTTGATGACATCATATTTATCATTAGAATTCACTTTTTCTCTAGGATTATTGCACATTTGGCTTCATTTTATAGTTCAGGTTATGAAATACTGATACAAATGTCGGAAAATATTACTAATGAATGCATAATTATTAATATCTTGAGACTTCTAATTGACCTTCGGTTATACGGCGAAGATTACGAAAACATTCCCATCGCTTTTGATGACATCATATTTATCATTAGAATTCACTTTTTCCCCATGATTATTGCACATTTGGATTCATCTTATAGTTCAGGTTATGAAATACTGATACAAATGTCGGAAAATATTACTAATGAATGCATAATTATTAATATCTTGAGACTTCTAATTGACCTTCGGTTATACGGCGAAGATTACGAAAACATTCCCATCGCTTTTTATGACATCATATTTATCATTAGAATTGACTTTTTTCCTATGATTATTGCACATTTGTATTCATCTTATAGTTCAGATTATGAAATACTGATACAAATGTCGGAAAATATTACTAATGAATGCATAATTATTAATAACTTGAGACTTCTAATTGACCTTCGTTTATACGGCGAAGATTACGAAAACATTCCCATCGCTTTTGATGACATCATATTTATCATTAGAATTCACTTATTCTCTAGGATTATTGCACATTTGGCTTCATCTTATAGTTCAGGTTATGAAATACTGACACAAATGTCGGAAAATATTACTAATGAATGCATAATTATTAATATCTTGAGACTTCTAATGGACCTTCGGTTATACGGCGAAGATTACGAAAACATTCCCATCGCTTTTGATGACATCATATTTATCATCAGAATTCACTTTTTCTCTAGGATTATTGCACATTTGGCTTCATTTTATAGTTCAGGTTATGAAATACTGATACAAATGTCGGAAAATATTACTAATGAATGCATAATTATTAATATCTTGAGACTTCTAATTGACCTTCGGTTAAACGGCGAAGATTACGAAAACATTCCCATCGCTTTTGAAGACATCATATTTATGATTAGAATTCACTTTTTCCCTATGATTATTGCACATTTGGATTCATCTGATAGTTCAGGTTATGAAATACTGATACAAATGTCGGAAAATATTACTAATGAATGCATAATTATTAATATCTTGAGACTTCTAATTGACCTTCGGTTATACGGCGAAGATTACGAAAACATTCCCATCGCTTTTGGTGACATCATATTTATCATTAGAATTCAGTTTTTCTCTAGGATTATTGCACATTTGGTTCATCTTATAGTTCAGGTTATGAAATACTGATACAAATGTCGGAAAATATTACTAATGAATGCATAATTATTAATATCTTGAGACTTCTAATTGACCTTCTGTTATACGGCGAAGATTACGAAAACATTCCCATCGCTTTTGATGACATCATATTTATCATCAGAATTCACTTTTTCTCTAGGATTATTGCACATTTGGCTTCATTTTATAGTTCAGGTTATGAAATACTGATACAAATGTCGGAAAATATTACTAATGAATGCATAATTATTAATATCTTGAGACTTATAATTGACCTTCGGTTATACGGCGAAGATTTCGAAAACATTCCCATCGCTTTTGATGACATCATATTTATCATTAGAATTCACTTTTTCTCTAGGATTATTGCACATTTGGCTTCATTTTATAGTTCAGGTTATGAAATACTGATACAAATGTCGGAAAATATTACTAATGAATGCATAATTATTAATATCTTGAGACTTCTAATTGACCTTCGGTTATACGGCGAAGATTACGAAAACATTCCCATCGCTTTTGATGACATCATATTTATCATTAGAATTCACTTTTTCTCTAGGATTATTGCACATTTGGCTTCATTTTATAGTTCAGGTTATGAAATACTGATACAAATGTCGGAAAATATTACTAATGAATGCATAATTATTAATATCTTGAGACTTCTAATTGACCTTCGGTTATACGGCGAAGATTACGAAAACATTCCCATCGCTTTTGATGACATCATATTTATCATTAGAATTCACTTTTTCCCCATGATTATTGCACATTTGGATTCATCTTATAGTTCAGGTTATGAAATACTGATACAAATGTCGGAAAATATTACTAATGAATGCATAATTATTAATATCTTGAGACTTCTAATTGACCTTCGGTTATACGGCGAAGATTACGAAAACATTCCCATCGCTTTTTATGACATCATATTTATCATTAGAATTGACTTTTTTCCTATGATTATTGCACATTTGTATTCATCTTATAGTTCAGATTATGAAATACTGATACAAATGTCGGAAAATATTACTAATGAATGCATAATTATTAATAACTTGAGACTTCTAATTGACCTTCGTTTATACGGCGAAGATTACGAAAACATTCCCATCGCTTTTGATGACATCATATTTATCATTAGAATTCACTTATTCTCTAGGATTATTGCACATTTGGCTTCATCTTATAGTTCAGGTTATGAAATACTGACACAAATGTCGGAAAATATTACTAATGAATGCATAATTATTAATATCTTGAGACTTCTAATGGACCTTCGGTTATACGGCGAAGATTACGAAAACATTCCCATCGCTTTTGATGACATCATATTTATCATCAGAATTCACTTTTTCTCTAGGATTATTGCACATTTGGCTTCATTTTATAGTTCAGGTTATGAAATACTGATACAAATGTCGGAAAATATTACTAATGAATGCATAATTATTAATATCTTGAGACTTCTAATTGACCTTCGGTTAAACGGCGAAGATTACGAAAACATTCCCATCGCTTTTGAAGACATCATATTTATGATTAGAATTCACTTTTTCCCTATGATTATTGCACATTTGGATTCATCTGATAGTTCAGGTTATGAAATACTGATACAAATGTCGGAAAATATTACTAATGAATGCATAATTATTAATATCTTGAGACTTCTAATTGACCTTCGGTTATACGGCGAAGATTACGAAAACATTCCCATCGCTTTTGGTGACATCATATTTATCATTAGAATTCAGTTTTTCTCTAGGATTATTGCACATTTGGTTCATCTTATAGTTCAGGTTATGAAATACTGATACAAATGTCGGAAAATATTACTAATGAATGCATAATTATTAATATCTTGAGACTTCTAATTGACCTTCTGTTATACGGCGAAGATTACGAAAACATTCCCATCGCTTTTGATGACATCATATTTATCATTAGAATTCACTTTTTCTCTAGGATTATTGCACATTTGGCTTCATTTTATAGTTCAGGTTATGAAATACTGATACAAATGTCGGAAAATATTACTAATGAATGCATAATTATTAATATCTTGAGACTTCTAATTGACCTTCGGTTATACGGCGAAGATTACGAAAACATTCCCATCGCTTTTGATGACATCATATTTATCATTAGAATTCACTTTTTCTCTAGGATTATTGCACATTTGGCTTCATTTTATAGTTCAGGTTATGAAATACTGATACAAATGTCGGAAAATATTACTAATGAATGCATAATTATTAATATCTTGAGACTTCTAATTGACCTTCGGTTATACGGCGAAGATTACGAAAACATTCCCATCGCTATTGATGACATCATATTTATCATTAGAATTCACTTTTTCCCCATGATTATTGCACATTTGGCTTCATCTTATAGTTCAGGTTATGAAATACTGATACAAATGTCGGAAAATATTACTAATGAATGCATAATTATTAATATCTTGAGACTTCTAATTGTCCTTCGGTTATACGGCGAAGATTACGAAAACATTCCCATCGCTTTTGATGACATCATATTTATCATTAGAATTCAGTTTTTCTCTAGGATTATTGCACATTTGGCTTCATCTTATAGTTCAGGTTATGAAATGCTGATACAAATGTCGGAAAATATTACTAATGAATGCATAATTATTAATATCTTGATACTTCTAATTGACATTCGGTTATACGGCGAAGATTACGAAAACATTCACATCGCTTTTTATGACATCATATTTATCATTAGAATTCACTTTTTCCCTATGATTATTGCACATTTGGATGCATCTTATAGTTCAGGTTATGAAATACTGATACAAATGTCGGAAAATATTACTAATGAATACATAATTATTAATATCTTGAGACTTCTAATTGACCTTCGGTTATACGGCGAAGATTACGAAAACATTCCCATCGCTTTTGATGACATCATATTTATCATTAGAATTCACTTATTCTCTAGGATTATTGCACATTTGGCTTCATCTTATAGTTCAGGTTATGAAATACTGACACAAATATCAGAAAATATTACTAATGAATGCATAATTATTAATAACTTGAGACTTCTAATTGACCTTCGTTTATACGGCGAAGATTACGAAAACATTCCCATCGCTTTTGATGACATCATATTTATCATTAGAATTCACTTATTCTCTAGGATTATTGCACATTTGGCTTCATCTTATAGTTCAGGTTATGAAATACTGACACAAATGTCGGAAAATATTACTAATGAATGCATAATTATTAATATCTTGAGACTTCTAATTGACCTTCGGTTATACGGCGAAGATTACGAAAACATTCCCATCGCTTTTGATGACATCATATTTATCATCAGAATTCACTTTTTCTCTAGGATTATTGCACATTTGGCTTCATTTTATAGTTCAGGTTATGAAATACTGATACAAATGTCGGAAAATATTACTAATGAATGCATAATTATTAATATCTTGAGACTTCTAATTGACCTTCGGTTATACGGCGAAGATTACGAAAACATTCCCATCGCTTTTGAAGACATGATATTTATGATTAGAATTCACTTTTTCCCTATGATTATTGCACATTTGGATTCATCTGATAGTTCATGTTATGAAATACTGATAAAAATGTCGGAAAATATTACTAATGAATGCATAATTATTAATATCTTGAGACTTCTAATTGACCTTCTGTTATACGGCGAAGATTACGAAAACATTCCCATCGCTTTTGATGACATCATATTTATCATTAGAATTCACTTTTTCTCTAGGATTATTGCACATTTGGCTTCATCTTATAGTTCAGGTTATGAAATGCTGATACAAATGTCGGAAAATATTACTAATGAATGCATAATTATTAATATCTTGATACTTCTAATTGACATTCGGTTATACGGCGAAGATTACGAAAACATTCACATCGCTTTTTATGACATCATATTTATCATTAGAATTCACTTTTTCCCTATGATTATTGCACATTTGGATGCATCTTATAGTTCAGGTTATGAAATACTGATACAAATGTCGGAAAATATTACTAATGAATACATAATTATTAATATCTTGAGACTTCTAATTGACCTTCGGTTATACGGCGAAGATTACGAAAACATTCCCATCGCTTTTGATGACATCATATTTATCATTAGAATTCACTTATTCTCTAGGATTATTGCACATTTGGCTTCATCTTATAGTTCAGGTTATGAAATACTGACACAAATATCAGAAAATATTACTAATGAATGCATAATTATTAATAACTTGAGACTTCTAATTGACCTTCGTTTATACGGCGAAGATTACGAAAACATTCCCATCGCTTTTGATGACATCATATTTATCATTAGAATTCACTTATTCTCTAGGATTATTGCACATTTGGCTTCATCTTATAGTTCAGGTTATGAAATACTGACACAAATGTCGGAAAATATTACTAATGAATGCATAATTATTAATATCTTGAGACTTCTAATTGACCTTCGGTTATACGGCGAAGATTACGAAAACATTCCCATCGCTTTTGATGACATCATATTTATCATCAGAATTCACTTTTTCTCTAGGATTATTGCACATTTGGCTTCATTTTATAGTTCAGGTTATGAAATACTGATACAAATGTCGGAAAATATTACTAATGAATGCATAATTATTAATATCTTGAGACTTCTAATTGACCTTCGGTTATACGGCGAAGATTACGAAAACATTCCCATCGCTTTTGAAGACATGATATTTATGATTAGAATTCACTTTTTCCCTATGATTATTGCACATTTGGATTCATCTGATAGTTCATGTTATGAAATACTGATAAAAATGTCGGAAAATATTACTAATGAATGCATAATTATTAATATCTTGAGACTTCTAATTGACCTTCTGTTATACGGCGAAGATTACGAAAACATTCCCATCGCTTTTGATGACATCATATTTATCATTAGAATTCACTTTTTCTCTAGGATTATTGCACATTTGGCTTCATTTTATAGTTCAGGTTATGAAATACTGATACAAATTTCGGAAAATATTACTAATGAATGCATAATTATTAACATCTTGAGTCTTCTAATTGACCTTCGGTTATACGGCGAAGATTACGAAAACATTCCCATCGCTTTTGATGACATCATATTTATCATTAGAATTCACTTTTTCTCTAGGATTATTGCACATTTGGCTTCATTTTATAGTTCAGGTTATGAAATACTGTTACAAATGTCGGAAAATATTACTAATGAATGCATAATTATTAATATCTTGAGACTTCTAATTGACCTTCGGTTATACGGCGAAGATTACGAAAACATTCCCATCGCTTTTGATGACATCATATTTATCATTAGAATTCACTTTTTCCCTATGATTATTGCACATTTGTCTTCATGTTATAGTTCAGGTTATGAAATACTGATACAAATGTCGGAAAATATTACTAATGAATGCATAATTATTAATATCTTGAGACTTCTAATTGACCTTCGGTTATACGGCGAAGATTACGAAAACATTCCCATCGCTTTTGATGACATCATATTTATCATTAGAATTCAGTTTTTCTCTAGGATTATTGCACATTTGGCTTCATCTTATAGTTCAGGTTATGAAATACTGATACAAATGTCGGAAAATATTACTAAAGAATGCATAATTATTAATATCTTGATACTTCTAATTGACATTCGGTTATACGGCGAAGATTACGAAAACATTCACATCGCTTTTTATGACATCATATTTATCATTAGAATTCACTTTTTCCCTATGATGATTGCATATTTGGATGCATCTTATAGTTCAGGTTATGAAATACTGATACAAATGTCGGTAAATATTACTAATGAATACATAATTATTAATATCTTGAGACTTCTAATTGACCTTCGGTTATACGGCGAAGATTACGAAAACATTCCCATCGCTTTTGCTGACATCATATTTATCATTAGAATTCAGTTTTTCTCTAGGATTATTGCACATTTGGCTTCATCTTATAGTTCAGGTTATGAAATGCTGATACAAATGTCGGAAAATATTACTAATGAATGCATAATTATTAATATCTTGATACTTCTAATTGACATTCGGTTATACGGCGAAGATTACGAAAACATTCACATCGCTTTTTATGACATCATATTTATCATTAGAATTCACTTTTTCCCTATGATTATTGCACATTTGGATGCATCTTATAGTTCAGGTTATGAAATACTGATACAAATGTCGGAAAATATTACTAATGAATACATAATTATTAATATCTTGAGACTTCTAATTGCCCTTCGGTTATACGGCGAAGATTACGAAAACATTCCCATCGCTTTTGATGACATCATATTTATCATTAGAATTCACTTATTCTCTAGGATTATTGCACATTTGGCTTCATCTTATAGTTCAGGTTATGAAATACTGACACAAATGTCGGAAAATATTACTAATGAATGCATAATTATTAATATCTTGAGACTTCTAATTGACCTTCTGTTATACGGTGAAGATTACGAAAACATTCCCATCGGTTTTGATGACATCATTTTTATCATTAGAATTCACTTTTTCTCTAGGATTATTGCACATTTGGCTTCATTTTATAGTTCAGGTTTTGAAATACTGATACAAATGTCGGAAAATATTACTAATGAATGCATAATTATTAATATCTTGAGACTTCTAATTGACCTTCGGTTATACGGCGAAGATTACGAAAACATTCCCATCGCTTTTGATGATATCATATTTATCATTAGAATTCACTTTTTCTCTAGGATTATTGGACATTTGGCTTCATTTTATAGTTCATGTTATGAAATACAGATACAAATGTCGGAAAATATTACCAATGAATGCATAATTATTAATATCTTGAGACTTCTAATTGACCTTCGGTTATACGGCGACGATTACGAAAACATTCCCATCGCTTTTGATGACATCATATTTATCATTAGAATTCACTTTTTCACTAGGATTATTGCACATTTGTCTTCATGTTATAGTTCAGGTTATGAAATTCAGATACAAATGTAGTAAAATGTTACTAATGAATGCATAATTATTAATATAATGTGACTTCTAATTGACCTTCGTTTATACGGCGAAGATAACGAAAACATTCCAATCGCTTTTGATGATATCATATTTATCATTAGAATTCACTTTTTCACTAGGATTATTGCACATGTGGCTTCACTTTATCGTTAAGTTTATGAAATACTGATACAAATGTCGGAAAATATTACTAATGAATGCATAATTATTAATATCTTGAGACTTCTAAGTGACCTTCAGTTATACGGCGAAGATTACGAAAACATTCCCATCGCTTTTGATGACATCATATTTATCATTAGAATTCTTTTTTTCTCTTGGATTATTGCACATTTGGCTTCATCTTATAGTTCAGGTTATGAAATACTGATACAAATGTCGGAAAATATTACTAATGAATGCATAATTATTAATGTCTTGAGACTTCTAATTTAACTTCGGTTACACGGCGAAGATTACGAAAACATTCCCATCGCTTTTGATGACATCATATTTATCATTAGAATTCAAACTTCTCAAGGATTATTGCACATTTGGCTTCATCTTATAGTTCAGTTTATGAAATACTGATACAAATGTCGGAAAATATTACTAATGAATGCATAATTACTAATATCTTGATACTTCTAATTCACCTTCGGTCATACGGCGAAGATTACGAAAACATACCCATCACTTTTGATGACATCATATTTATCATTAGAATTCACTTTTTCACTAGCATTATTGCACATGTGGCTTCATCTTATAGTTCAGGTTATGAAATACTAATACAAATGTCGGAAAATATTACTAATGAATGCATAATTATTAATATCTTGGGACTTCTAATTGACCTACGCTTATACGGCTAAGATTACGAAAACATTCTCATCGCTTTTGATGACATCATATTTATCATTAGAATTCACTTTTTCTCTAGGATTATTGCATATTTGGCTTCATGTTATAGTTCAGGTTATGAAATACTGACACCAATGTCGGAAAATATTACTAATGAATGCGTAATTATTAATATCTTGAGACTTCTAATTGACCTTCGTTGATACGGCGAAGATTACGAAAACATTCCCATCGCTTTTGATGACATCATATTTATCATTAGAATTCACTTTTTCTCTAGGATTATTGCACATTTGGCTTCATCTTATAGTTCAGGTTATGAAATACTGATACAAATGTCGGAAAATATTACTAATGAATGCATAATTATTAATATCTTGAGATTCTAATTGACCTTGGGTTATACGGCAAAGATTACGAAAACATTCCCATCGCTTTTGATGTCATCATATTTATCATTAGAATTCACTTTTTCACTAGGATTATTGCACATGTGGCTTCATCTTATAGTTCAGGTTATGAAATACTGATACAAATGTCGGAAAATATTACTAATGAATGCATAATTATTAATATCTTGAGACTTCTAATTGACCTTCGTTTATACGGCGAAGATTACGAAAACATTCCCATCGCTTTTGATGTCATCATATTTATCATTAGAATTCACTTTTTCACTAGGATTATTGCACATTAGGCTTCATCTTATAGTTCAGGTTATGAAATATTGTTACAAATGTCGGAAAATATTACTAATGAATGCATAATTATTAATATCTTGAGACTTCTAATTCACCTTCGGTTATACGGCGAAGATTACGAAAACATTCACATCACTTTTGATGACATCATATTTATCATTAGAATTCACTTTTTCACTAGGATTATTGCACATGTGGCTTCATTTTATAGTTCAGGTTATGAAATACTGATACAAATGTCGGAAAATATTACTAATGAATGTATAATTATTAATATCTTGAGACTTCTAATTGACCTTCGTTTATACGGCGAAGATTACGAAAACATTCCCATCGCTTTTGATGACATCATATTTATCATTAGAATTCACTTTTTCTCTAGGATTATTGCACATTTGGCTTCATTTTATAGTTCAGGTTATGAAATACTGATACAAATGTCGGAAAATATTACTAATGAATGCATAATTATTAATATCTTGAGACTTCTAATTGACCTTCGGTTATACGGCGAAGATTACGAAAACATTCCCATCACTTTTGATGACATCATATTTATAAATAGAATACACTTTTTCGCTAGGATTATTGCACATATGGCTCCATTTTATAGTTCAGGTTATGAAATACTGATAAAAATGTCGGAAAATATTACTAACGAATGCATAATTATTAATATCTTGAGACTTCTAAGTGACCTTCAGTTATACGGCGAAGATTACGAAAACATTCCCATCGCTTTTGATGACATCATATTTATCATTAGAATTCACTTTTTCACTAGGATTATTGCACATTTGTCTTCATCTTATAGTTCATGTTATGAAATACTGATACAAATGTCGGAAAATATTACTAATGAATGCATAATTATTAATATCTTGAGACTTCTAATTGACCTTCGGTTATACGGCGACGATTACGAAAACATTCCCATCGCTTTTGATGACATCATATTTATCATTAGAATTCACTTTTTCACTAGGATTATTGCACATTTGTCTTCATCTTATAGTTCAGGTTATGAAATTCAGATACAAATGTAGTAAAATATTACTAATGAATGCATAATTATTAATATCTTGAGACTTCTAATTGACCTTCGTTTATACGGCGAAGATTACGAAAACATTCCCATCGCTTTTGATGACATCATATTTATCATTAGAATTCACTTTTTCACTAGGATTATTGCACATTTGTCTTCATGTTATAGTTCAGGTTATGAAATTCAGATACAAATGTAGTAAAATGTTACTAATGAATGCATAATTATTAATATAATGTGACTTCTAATTGACCTTCGTTTATACGGCGAAGATAACGAAAACATTCCAATCGCTTTTGATGACATCATATTTATCATTAGAATTCACTTTTTCACTAGGATTATTGCACATGTGGCTTCACTTTATAGTTAAGTTTATGAAATACTGATACAAATGTCGGAAAATATTACTAATGAATGCATAATTATTAATATCTTGAGACTTCTAATTGACCTTCGGTTATACGGCGTAGATTACGAAAACATTCCCATCGCTTTTGATGACATCATATTTATCATTAGAATTAACTTTCTCTCTAGGATTATTACACATTTGGCTTCATCTTATAGTTCAGTTTATGCAATACTGATACAAATGTCGGAAAATATTACTAATTAATGCATAATTATTAATATCTTGAGACTTCTAATTGACCTTCGGTTATACGGCGGAGATTACGAAAACATTCACATCACTTTTGATGACATCATATTTATAATTAGAATACACTTTTTCTCTAGGATTATTGCACATTTGTCTTCATTTTATAGTTCAGGTTATAAAATACTGATACAAATGTCGGAAAATATTACTAACGAATGCATAATTATTAATATCTTGAGACTTCTAAGTGACCTTCAGTTATACGGCGAAGATTACGAAAACATTCCCATCGCTTTTGATGACATCATATTTATCATTAGAATTCTCTTTTTCTCTTGGATTATTGCACATTTGGCTTCATCTTATAGTTCAGGTTATGAAATACTGATACAAATGTCGGAAAATATTACTAATGAATGCATAATTATTAATGTCTTGAGACTTCTAATTTAACTTCGGTTACACGGCGAAGATTACGAAAACATTCCCATCGCTTTTGATGACATCATATTTATCATTAGAATTCAAACTTCTCTAGGATTATTGCACATTTGGCTTCATCTTATAGTTCAGTTTATGAAATACTGATACAAATGTCGGAAAATATTACTAATGAATGCATAATTATTAATATCTTGATACTTCTAATTCACCTTCGGTCATACGGCGAAGATTACGAAAACATACCCATCACTTTTGATGACATCATATTTATCATTAGAATTCACTTTTTCACTAGCATTATTGCACATGTGGCTTCATCTTATAGTTCAGGTTATGAAATACTAATACAAATGTCGGAAAATATTACTAATGAATGCATAATTATTAATATCTTGAGACTTCTAATTGACCTTCGTTTATACGGCGAAGATTACGAAAACATACCCATCACTTTTGATGACATCATATTTATCATTAGAATTCACTTTTTCCCTAGTATTATTGCACATTTGTCTTCATCTTATAGTTCAGGTTATGAAATACTGAAACAAAAAATGTCGGAAAATATTACTAATGAATGCATAATTATTAATATCTTGGGACTTCTAATTGACCTTCGCTTATACGGCTAAGTTTACGAAAACATTCTCATCGCTTTTGATGACATCATATTTATCATCAGAATTCACTTTTTCTCCAGGATTATTGCATATTTGGCTTCATGTTATAGTTCAGGTTATGAAATACTGACACAAATGTCGGAAAATATTACTAATGAATGCGTAATTATTAATATCTTGAGATTTCTAACTGACCTTCGGTTATACGGTGAAGATTACGAAAACATTCCCATCGCTTTTGATGACATCATATTTATCATTAGAATTCACTTTTTCTCTAGGATTAGTGCACATTTGGCTTCATCTTATAGTTCAGGTTATGAAATACAGATACAAATGTAGTAAAATATTACTAATGAATGCAAAATTATTAATATCTTGAGACTTCTAATTGACCTTCGGTTATACGGCAAAGATTACGAAAACATTCCCATCGCTTTTGATGTCATCATATTTATCATTAGAATTCACTTTTTCACTAGGATTATTGCACATTTGGCGTCATCTTATAGTTCAGGTTATGAAATACTGATACAAATGTCGGAAAATATTACTAATGAATGCGTAATTATTAATATCTTGAGACTTCTAATTGACCTTCGTTGATACGGCGAAGATTACGAAAACATTCCCATCGCTTTTGATGACATCATATTTATCATTAGAATTCACTTTTTCTCTAGGATTATTGCACATTTGGCTTCATCTTATAGTTCAGGTTATGAAATACTGATACAAATGTCGGAAAATATTACTAATGAATGCATAATTATTAATATCTTGAGATTCTAATTGACCTTCGGTTATACGGCAAAGATTACGAAAACATTCCCATCGCTTTTGATGTCATCATATTTATCATTAGAATTCACTTTTTCACTAGGATTATTGCACATGTGGCTTCATCTTATAGTTCAGGTTATGAAATACTGATACAAATGTCGGAAAATATTACTAATGAATGCATAATTATTAATATCTTGAGACTTCTAATTGACCTTAGTTTATACGGCGAAGATTACGAAAACATTCCCATCGCTTTTGATGTCATCATATTTATCATTAGAATTCACTTTTTCACTAGGATTATTGCACATTTGGCTTCATCTTATAGTTCAGGTTATGAAATATTGTTACAAATGTCGGAAAATATTACTAATGAATGCATAATTAGTAATATCTTGAGACTTGTAATTGACCTTCGGTTATACGGGAAGATTACGAAAACATTCCCATCGCTTTTGATGACATCATATTTATCATTAGAATTCACTTTTTCCCTAGGATTATTGCACATTTGGCTTCAACTTATAGTTCAGTTTATGAAATACTGATACAAATGTCGGAAAATATTACTAATGAATGCATAATTATTAATATCTTGAGACTTCTAATTCACCTTCGGTTATACGGCGAAGATTACGAAAACATTCGCATCACTTTTGATGACATCATATTTATCATTAGAATTCACTTTTTCACTAGGATTATTGCACATGTGGCTTCATTTTATAGTTCAGGTTATGAAATACTGATACAAATGTCGGAAAATACTACTAATGAATGTATAATTATTAATATCTTGAGTCTTCTAATTGACCTTCGTTTATACGGCGAAGATTACGAAAACATTCCCATCGCTTTTGATGACATCATATTTATCATTAGAATTCACTTTTTCTCTAGGATTATTGCACATTTGGCTTCATTTTATAGTTCAGGTTATGAAATACTGATACAAATGTCGGAAAATATTACTAATGAATGCATAATTATTAATATCTTGAGACTTCTAATTGATCTTCGGTTATACGGCGAAGATTACGAAAACATTCCCATCACTTTTGATGACATCATATTTATAAATAGAATACACTTTTTCGCTAGGATTATTGCACATATGGCTCCATTTTATAGTTCAGGTTATGAAATACTGATACAAATGTCGGAAAATATTACTAACGAATGCATAATTATTAATATCTTGAGACTTCTAATTGACCTTCGGTTATACGGCAAAGATTACGAAAACATTCCCATCGCTTTTGATGTCATCATATTTATCATTAGAATTCACTTTTTCACTAGGATTATTGCACATTTGGCGTCATCTTATAGTTCAGGTTATGAAATACTGATACAAATGTCGGAAAATATTACTAATGAATGCGTAATTATTAATATCTTGAGACTTCTAATTGACCTTCGTTGATACGGCGAAGATTACGAAAACATTCCCATCGCTTTTGATGACATCATATTTATCATTAGAATTCACTTTTTCCCTAGTATTATTGCACATTTGTCTTCATCTTATAGTTCAGGTTATGAAATACTGAAACAAAAAATGTCGGAAAATATTACTAATGAATGCATAATTATTAATATCTTGGGACTTCTAATTGACCTTCGCTTATACGGCTAAGTTTACGAAAACATTCTCATCGCTTTTGATGACATCATATTTATCATCAGAATTCACTTTTTCTCCAGGACTATTGCATATTTGGCTTCATGTTATAGTTCAGGTTATGAAATACTGACACAAATGTCGGAAAATATTACTAATGAATGCGTAATTATTAATATCTTGAGATTTCTAACTGACCTTCGGTTATACGGTGAAGATTACGAAAACATTCCCATCGCTTTTGATGACATCATATTTATCATTAGAATTCACTTTTTCTCTAGGATTAGTGCACATTTGGCTTCATCTTATAGTTCAGGTTATGAAATACAGATACAAATGTAGTAAAATATTACTAATGAATGCAAAATTATTAATATCTTGAGACTTCTAATTGACCTTCGGTTATACGGCAAAGATTACGAAAACATTCCCATCGCTTTTGATGTCATCATATTTATCATTAGAATTCACTTTTTCACTAGGATTATTGCACATTTGGCGTCATCTTATAGTTCAGGTTATGAAATACTGATACAAATGTCGGAAAATATTACTAATGAATGCGTAATTATTAATATCTTGAGACTTCTAATTGACCTTCGTTGATACGGCGAAGATTACGAAAACATTCCCATCGCTTTTGATGACATCATATTTATCATTAGAATTCACTTTTTCTCTAGGATTATTGCACATTTGGCTTCATCTTATAGTTCAGGTTATGAAATACTGATACAAATGTCGGAAAATATTACTAATGAATGCATAATTATTAATATCTTGAGATTCTAATTGACCTTCGGTTATACGGCAAAGATTACGAAAACATTCCCATCGCTTTTGATGTCATCATATTTATCATTAGAATTCACTTTTTCACTAGGATTATTGCACATGTGGCTTCATCTTATAGTTCAGGTTATGAAATACTGATACAAATGTCGGAAAATATTACTAATGAATGCATAATTATTAATATCTTGAGACTTCTAATTGACCTTCGTTTATACGGCGAAGATTACGAAAACATTCCCATCGCTTTTGATGTCATCATATTTATCATTAGAATTCACTTTTTCACTAGGATTATTGCACATTTGGCTTCATCTTATAGTTCAGGTTATGAAATATTGTTACAAATGTCGGAAAATATTACTAATGAATGCATAATTAGTAATATCTTGAGACTTGTAATTGACCTTCGGTTATACGGGAAGATTACGAAAACATTCCCATCGCTTTTGATGACATCATATTTATCATTAGAATTCACTTTTTCCCTAGGATTATTGCACATTTGGCTTCAACTTATAGTTCAGTTTATGAAATACTGATACAAATGTCGGAAAATATTACTAATGAATGCATAATTATTAATATCTTGAGACTTCTAATTCACCTTCGGTTATACGGCGAAGATTACGAAAACATTCGCATCACTTTTGATGACATCATATTTATCATTAGAATTCACTTTTTCACTAGGATTATTGCACATGTGGCTTCATTTTATAGTTCAGGTTATGAAATACTGATACAAATGTCGGAAAATATTACTAATGAATGCATAATTATTAATATCTTGAGACTTCTAATTGATCTTCGGTTATACGGCGAAGATTACGAAAACATTCCCATCACTTTTGATGACATCATATTTATAAATAGAATACACTTTTTCGCTAGGATTATTGCACATATGGCTCCATTTTATAGTTCAGGTTATGAAATACTGATACAAATGTCGGAAAATATTACTAACGAATGCATAATTATTAATATCTTGAGACTTCTAATTGACCTTCGGTTATACGGCAAAGATTACGAAAACATTCCCATCGCTTTTGACGTCATCATATTTATCATTAGAATTCACTTTTTCACTAGGATTATTGCACATTTGGCGTCATCTTATAGTTCAGGTTATGAAATACTGATACAAATGTCGGAAAATATTACTAATGAATGCGTAATTATTAATATCTTGAGACTTCTAATTGACCTTCGTTGATACGGCGAAGATTACGAAAACATTCCCATCGCTTTTGATGACATCATATTTATCATTAGAATTCACTTTTTCACTAGGATTATTGCACATTTGTCTTCATCTTATAGTTCAGGTTATGAAATACTGAAACAAAAAATGTCGGAAAATATTACTAATGAATGCATAATTATTAATATCTTGGGACTTCTAATTGACCTTCGCTTATACGGCTAAGTTTACGAAAACATTCTCATCGCTTTTGATGACATCATATTTATCATCAGAATTCACTTTTTCTCCAGGACTATTGCATATTTGGCTTCATGTTATAGTTCAGGTTATGAAATACTGACACAAATGTCGGAAAATATTACTAATGAATGCGTAATTATTAATATCTTGAGATTTCTAACTGACCTTCGGTTATACGGTGAAGATTACGAAAACATTCCCATCGCTTTTGATGACATCATATTTATCATTAGAATTCACTTTTTCTCTAGGATTAGTGCACATTTGGCTTCATCTTATAGTTCAGGTTATGAAATACAGATACAAATGTAGTAAAATATTACTAATGAATGCAAAATTATTAATATCTTGAGACTTCTAATTGACCTTCGGTTATACGGCAAAGATTACGAAAACATTCCCATCGCTTTTGATGTCATCATATTTATCATTAGAATTCACTTTTTCACTAGGATTATTGCACATTTGGCGTCATCTTATAGTTCAGGTTATGAAATACTGATACAAATGTCGGAAAATATTACTAATGAATGCGTAATTATTAATATCTTGAGACTTCTAATTGACCTTCGTTGATACGGCGAAGATTACGAAAACATTCCCATCGCTTTTGATGACATCATATTTATCATTAGAATTCACTTTTTCTCTAGGATTATTGCACATTTGGCTTCATCTTATAGTTCAGGTTATGAAATACTGATACAAATGTCGGAAAATATTACTAATGAATGCATAATTATTAATATCTTGAGATTCTAATTGACCTTCGGTTATACGGCAAAGATTACGAAAACATTCCCATCGCTTTTGATGTCATCATATTTATCATTAGAATTCACTTTTTCACTAGGATTATTGCACATGTGGCTTCATCTTATAGTTCAGGTTATGAAATACTGATACAAATGTCGGAAAATATTACTAATGAATGCATAATTATTAATATCTTGAGACTTCTAATTGACCTTCGTTTATACGGCGAAGATTACGAAAACATTCCCATCGCTTTTGATGTCATCATATTTATCATTAGAATTCACTTTTTCACTAGGATTATTGCACATTTGGCTTCATCTTATAGTTCAGGTTATGAAATATTGTTACAAATGTCGGAAAATATTACTAATGAATGCATAATTAGTAATATCTTGAGACTTGTAATTGACCTTCGGTTATACGGGAAGATTACGAAAACATTCCCATCGCTTTTGATGACATCATATTTATCATTAGAATTCACTTTTTCCCTAGGATTATTGCACATTTGGCTTCAACTTATAGTTCAGTTTATGAAATACTGATACAAATGTCGGAAAATATTACTAATGAATGCATAATTATTAATATCTTGAGACTTCTAATTCACCTTCGGTTATACGGCGAAGATTACGAAAACATTCGCATCACTTTTGATGACATCATATTTATCATTAGAATTCACTTTTTCACTAGGATTATTGCACATGTGGCTTCATTTTATAGTTCAGGTTATGAAATACTGATACAAATGTCGGAAAATACTACTAATGAATGTATAATTATTAATATCTTGAGTCTTCTAATTGACCTTCGTTTATACGGCGAAGATTACGAAAACATTCCCATCGCTTTTGATGACATCATATTTATCATTAGAATTCACTTTTTCTCTAGGATTATTGCACATTTAGCTTCATTTTATAGTTCAGGTTATGAAATACTGATACAAATGTCGGAAAATATTACTAATGAATGCATAATTATTAATATCTTGAGACTTCTAATTGATCTTCGGTTATACGGCGAAGATTACGAAAACATTCCCATCACTTTTGATGACATCATATTTTTAAATAGAATACACTTTTTCGCTAGGATTATTGCACATATGGCTCCATTTTATAGTTCAGGTTATGAAATACTGATACAAATGTCGGAAAATATTACTAACGAATGCATAATTATTAATATCTTGAGACTTCTAAGTGACCTTCAGTTATACGGCGAAGATTACGAAAACATTCCCATCGCTTTTGATGTCATCATATATATCAATAGAATTCACTTTTTCTCTAGGATTATTGCACATTTGGCTTCATCTTATAGTTCAGATTATGAAATACTGATACAAAAAATGTCGGAAAATATTACTAATGAATACATAATTATTAATATCTTGAGACTTCTAATTGACCTTCGTTTATACGGCGAAGATTACGAAAACATTCCCATCGCTTTTGATGTCATCATATTTATCATTAGAATTCACTTTTTCACTAGGATTATTGCATATTTGGCTTCATCTTATAGCTCAGGTTATGAAATATTGTTACAAATGTCGGAAAATATTACTAATGAATGCATAATTAGTAATATCTTGAGACTTGTAATTGACCTTCGGTTATACGGGAAGATTACGAAAACATTCCCATCGCTTTTGATGACATCATATTTATCATTAGAATTCACTTTTTCCCTAGGATTATTGCACATTTGGCTTCAACTTATAGTTCAGTTTATGAAATACTGATACAAATGTCGGAAAATATTACTAATGAATGCATAATTATTAATATCTTGAGACTTCTAATTCACCTTCGGTTATACGGCGAAGATTACGAAAACATTCGCATCACTTTTGATGACATCATATTTATCATTAGAATTCACTTTTTCACTAGGATTATTGCACATGTGGCTTCATTTTATAGTTCAGGTTATGAAATACTGATACAAATGTCGGAAAATACTACTAATGAATGTATAATTATTAATATCTTGAGTCTTCTAATTGACCTTCGTTTATACGGCGAAGATTACGAAAACATTCCCATCGCTTTTGATGACATCATATTTATCATTAGAATTCACTTTTTCTCTAGGATTATTGCACATTTGGCTTCATTTTATAGTTCAGGTTATGAAATACTGATACAAATGTCGGAAAATATTACTAATGAATGCATAATTATTAATATCTTGAGACTTCTAATTGATCTTCGGTTATACGGCGAAGATTACGAAAACATTCCCATCACTTTTGATGACATCATATTTATAAATAGAATACACTTTTTCGCTAGGATTATTGCACATATGGCTCCATTTTATAGTTCAGGTTATGAAATACTGATACAAATGTCGGAAAATATTACTAACGAATGCATAATTATTAATATCTTGAGACTTCTAATTGACCTTCGGTTATACGGCAAAGATTACGAAAACATTCCCATCGCTTTTGACGTCATCATATTTATCATTAGAATTCACTTTTTCACTAGGATTATTGCACATTTGGCGTCATCTTATAGTTCAGGTTATGAAATACTGATACAAATGTCGGAAAATATTACTAATGAATGCGTAATTATTAATATCTTGAGACTTCTAATTGACCTTCGTTGATACGGCGAAGATTACGAAAACATTCCCATCGCTTTTGATGACATCATATTTATCATTAGAATTCACTTTTTCACTAGGATTATTGCACATTTGTCTTCATCTTATAGTTCAGGTTATGAAATACTGAAACAAAAAATGTCGGAAAATATTACTAATGAATGCATAATTATTAATATCTTGGGACTTCTAATTGACCTTCGCTTATACGGCTAAGTTTACGAAAACATTCTCATCGCTTTTGATGACATCATATTTATCATCAGAATTCACTTTTTCTCCAGGACTATTGCATATTTGGCTTCATGTTATAGTTCAGGTTATGAAATACTGACACAAATGTCGGAAAATATTACTAATGAATGCGTAATTATTAATATCTTGAGATTTCTAACTGACCTTCGGTTATACGGTGAAGATTACGAAAACATTCCCATCGCTTTTGATGACATCATATTTATCATTAGAATTCACTTTTTCTCTAGGATTAGTGCACATTTGGCTTCATCTTATAGTTCAGGTTATGAAATACAGATACAAATGTAGTAAAATATTACTAATGAATGCAAAATTATTAATATCTTGAGACTTCTAATTGACCTTCGGTTATACGGCAAAGATTACGAAAACATTCCCATCGCTTTTGATGTCATCATATTTATCATTAGAATTCACTTTTTCACTAGGATTATTGCACATTTGGCGTCATCTTATAGTTCAGGTTATGAAATACTGATACAAATGTCGGAAAATATTACTAATGAATGCGTAATTATTAATATCTTGAGACTTCTAATTGACCTTCGTTGATACGGCGAAGATTACGAAAACATTCCCATCGCTTTTGATGACATCATATTTATCATTAGAATTCACTTTTTCTCTAGGATTATTGCACATTTGGCTTCATCTTATAGTTCAGGTTATGAAATACTGATACAAATGTCGGAAAATATTACTAATGAATGCATAATTATTAATATCTTGAGATTCTAATTGACCTTCGGTTATACGGCAAAGATTACGAAAACATTCCCATCGCTTTTGATGTCATCATATTTATCATTAGAATTCACTTTTTCACTAGGATTATTGCACATGTGGCTTCATCTTATAGTTCAGGTTATGAAATACTGATACAAATGTCGGAAAATATTACTAATGAATGCATAATTATTAATATCTTGAGACTTCTAATTGACCTTCGTTTATACGGCGAAGATTACGAAAACATTCCCATCGCTTTTGATGTCATCATATTTATCATTAGAATTCACTTTTTCACTAGGATTATTGCACATTTGGCTTCATCTTATAGTTCAGGTTATGAAATATTGTTACAAATGTCGGAAAATATTACTAATGAATGCATAATTAGTAATATCTTGAGACTTGTAATTGACCTTCGGTTATACGGGAAGATTACGAAAACATTCCCATCGCTTTTGATGACATCATATTTATCATTAGAATTCACTTTTTCCCTAGGATTATTGCACATTTGGCTTCAACTTATAGTTCAGTTTATGAAATACTGATACAAATGTCGGAAAATATTACTAATGAATGCATAATTATTAATATCTTGAGACTTCTAATTCACCTTCGGTTATACGGCGAAGATTACGAAAACATTCGCATCACTTTTGATGACATCATATTTATCATTAGAATTCACTTTTTCACTAGGATTATTGCACATGTGGCTTCATTTTATAGTTCAGGTTATGAAATACTGATACAAATGTCGGAAAATACTACTAATGAATGTATAATTATTAATATCTTGAGTCTTCTAATTGACCTTCGTTTATACGGCGAAGATTACGAAAACATTCCCATCGCTTTTGATGACATCATATTTATCATTAGAATTCACTTTTTCTCTAGGATTATTGCACATTTAGCTTCATTTTATAGTTCAGGTTATGAAATACTGATACAAATGTCGGAAAATATTACTAATGAATGCATAATTATTAATATCTTGAGACTTCTAATTGATCTTCGGTTATACGGCGAAGATTACGAAAACATTCCCATCACTTTTGATGACATCATATTTTTAAATAGAATACACTTTTTCGCTAGGATTATTGCACATATGGCTCCATTTTATAGTTCAGGTTATGAAATACTGATACAAATGTCGGAAAATATTACTAACGAATGCATAATTATTAATATCTTGAGACTTCTAAGTGACCTTCAGTTATACGGCGAAGATTACGAAAACATTCCCATCGCTTTTGATGTCATCATATATATCAATAGAATTCACTTTTTCTCTAGGATTATTGCACATTTGGCTTCATCTTATAGTTCAGATTATGAAATACTGATACAAAAAATGTCGGAAAATATTACTAATGAATACATAATTATTAATATCTTGAGACTTCTAATTGACCTTCGTTTATACGGCGAAGATTACGAAAACATTCCCATCGCTTTTGATGTCATCATATTTATCATTAGAATTCACTTTTTCACTAGGATTATTGCATATTTGGCTTCATCTTATAGCTCAGGTTATGAAATATTGTTACAAATGTCGGAAAATATTACTAATGAATGCATAATTATTAATATCTTGAGACTTGTAATTGACTTTCGGTTATACGGGAAGATTACGAAAACATTCCCGTCGCTTTTGATGACATCATATTTATCATTAGAATTCACTTTTTCACTAGGATTATTGCACATTTGGCTTCATCTTATAGTTCACGTTATGAAATACTGATACAAATGTCGGAAAATATTACTAATGAATGCATAATTATTAATATCTTGAGACTTCTAATTGACCTTCGGTTATACGGCGAAGATTACGAAAACATTCCCATCGCTTTTGATGACATCATATTTATCATTAGAATTCACTTTTTCACTAGGATTATTGCACATTTGGCTTCATCTTATAGTTCACGATATGAAATACTGATACAAATGTCGGAAAATATTACTAATGAATGCATAATTATTAATATCTTGAGACTTCTAATTGACCTTCGGTTATACGGCGAAGATTACGAAAACATTCCCATCGCTTTTGATGACATCATATTTATAATTAGAATTCACTTTTTCCCTATGATTATTGCACATTTGTCTTCATCTTATAGTTCAGGTTATGAAATTCAAATACAAATGTCGGAAAATATTACTAATGAATGCATAATTATTAATATCTTGAGACTTCTAATTGACCTTCGGTTATACGGCGAACATTACGAAAACATTCCCATCGCTTTTGATGACATCATATTTATCATTAGATTTCACTTTTCTCTAGGATTATTGCACATTTGGCTTCATTTTATAGTTCAGGTTATGAAATACTGATACAAATGTCGGAAAATATTACTAATGAATGCATAATTATTAATATCTTGAGACTTCTAATTGACCTTCGTTTATACGGCGAAGATTATGAAAACATTCCCATCGCTTTTGATGACATCATATTTATCATTAGAATTCACTTTTTCACTAGGATTATTGCACATTTGGCTTCATCTTATAGTTCAGGTTATGAAATTCAAATACAAATGTCGGAAAATATTACTAATGAATGCATAATTATTAATATCTTGAGACTTCTAATTGACCTTCGGTTATACGGCGAACATTACGAAAACATTCCCATCGCTTTTGATGACATCATATTTATCATTAGAATTCACTTTTTCACTAGGTTTATTGCACATTTGTCTTCATCTTATAGTTCAGGTTATGAAATACTGATACAAATGTCGGAAAATATTACTAACGAATGCATAATTATTAATATCTTGAGACTTCTAATTGTCATTGGGTTATACGGCGAAGATTATGAAAACATTCCCATCGCTTTTGATGACATCATATTTATCATTAGAATTCACTTTTTCTCTACGATTATTGCACATTTGGCTTCATCTTATAGTTCAGGTTATGAAATACTGATACAAATGTCGGAAAATATTACTAATGAATGCATAATTATTAATATCTTGATACTTCTAATTGACCTGCGGTTATACGGCGAAGATTACGAAAACATTCCCATCGCTTTTGATGACATCATATTTATCATTAGAATTCACTTTTTCTCTAGGATTATTGCACATTTGGCTTCATTTTATAGTTCAGGTTATGAAATACTGATACAAATGTCGGAAAATATTACTAATGAATGCATAATTATTAATATCTTGAGACTTCTAATTGACCTTCGTTTATACGGCGAAGATTACGAAAACATTCCCATCGCTTTTGATGACGTCATATTTATCATTAGAATTCACTTTTTCTCTAGGATTATTGCACATTTGGCGTCATCTTAAAGTTCAGGTTATGAAACACTGATACAAATGTCGAAAAATATTACTAATGAATGCATAATTATTAATATCTTGATACTTCTAATTGACATTCGGTTATACGGCAAAGATTACGAAAACATTCCCATCGCTTTTGATGACATCATATTTATCATTAGAATTCACATTTTCTCTAGGATTATTGCACATTTGGCTTCATCTTATAGTTCAGGTTATGAAATACTGATACAAATGTCGGTAAATATTACTAATGAATGCATAATTATTAATATCTTGAGACTTCTAATTGACCTTCGGTTATACGGCGAAGATTACGAAAACATTCCCATCGCTTTTGATGACATCATATTTATCATTAGAATGCGCTTTTTCTCTAGGATTATTGCACATTTGTCTTCATCTTATAGTTCAGGTTATGAAATACTGAAACAAAAAATGTCGGAAAATATTACTAATGAATGCATAATTATTAATATCTTGGGACTTCTAATTGACCTTCGCTTATACGGCTAAGTTTACGAAAACATTCTCATCGCTTTTGATGACATCATATTTATCATCAGAATTCACTTTTTCTCCAGGATTATTGCATATTTGGCTTCATGTTATAGTTCAGGTTATGAAATACTGACACAAATGTCGGAAAATATTACTAATGAATGCGTAATTATTAATATCTTGAGATTTCTAACTGACCTTCGGTTATACGGTGAAGATTACGAAAACATTCCCATCGCTTTTGATGACATCATATTTATCATTAGAATTCACATTTCCCTAGGATTATTGCACATTTGGCTTCATCTTATAGTTCAGTTTATGAAATACTGATACAAATGTCGGAAAATATTACTAATGAATGCATAATAATTAATATCTTGAGACTTCTAATTGACCTTCGGTTATACGGCAAAGATTACGAAAACATTCCCATCGCTTTTGATGACATCATATTTATCATTAGAATTCACTTTTTCTCTAGGATTATTGCACATTTGGCTTCATCTTATAGTTCAGGTTATGAAATACAGATACAAATGTAGTAAAATATTACTAATGAATGCATAATTATTAATATCTTGAGACTTCTAATTGACCTTCGGTAATACGGCGAAGATTACGAAAACCTTCCCATCGCTTTTGATGACATCATATTTATCATTAGAATTCGCTTTTTCTCTAGGATTATTGCACATTTGGCTTCATTTTATAGTTCTGGTTATGAAATACTGATACAAATGTCGGAAAATATTACTAATGAATGCATAATTATTAATATCTTGAGACTTCTAATTGACCTTCGTTTATACGGCGAAGATTACGAAAACATTCCCATCGCTTTTGATGACATCATATTTATCATTAGAATTCACTTTTTCACTAGGATTATTGCACATTTGGCTTCATCTTATAGTTCAGGTTATGAAATACTGATACAAATGTCGGAAAATATTACTAATGAATGCATAATTATTAATATCTTGAGACTTCTAATTGACCTTCGGTTATACGGCGAAGATTACGAAAACATTCCCATCGCTTTTGATGACATCATATTTATCATTAGAATCCACTTTTTCACTAGGTTTATTGCACATTTGTCTTCATCTTATAGTTCAGGTTATGAAATACAGATACAAATGTAGTAAAATATTACTAATGAATGCATAATTATTAATATAATGAGACTTCTAATTGACATTGTGTTATACGGCGAAGATTACGAAAACCTTCCCATCGCTTTTGATGACCTCATATTTATCATTAGAATTGATTTTTCATTGGATTATTGTACATTTGGCTTCATCTTATAGTTCAGGTTATGAAATACTGATACAAATGTCGGAAAATATTACTAATGAATGCATAATTATTAATATCTTGAGACTTCTAATTGACCTTCGGTTATACGGCGAAGATTACGAAAACATCCCCATCGCTTTTGATGACATCATAATTATCATTAGAATCCACTTTTTCACTAGGTTTATTGCACATTTGTCTTCATCTTATAGTTCAGGTTATGAAATACAGATACAAATGTAGTAAAATATTACTAATGAATGCATAATTATTAATATAATGAGACTTCTAATTGACATTGTGTTATACGGCGAAGATTACGAAAACCTTCCCATCGCTTTTGATGACCTCATATTTATCATTAGAATTGACTTTTTCATTGGATTATTGTACATTTGGCTTCATCTTATATTTCAGGTTATGAAATACAGATACAAATGTAGTAAAATATTACTAATGAACGCATAATTATTAATATCTTGAGACTTCTAATTGACCTTCGGTTATACGGCGGAGATTACGAAAACATTCCCATCGCTTTTGATGACATCATATTTATCATTAGAATTCTCTTTTTTCTCTAGGATTATTGCACATTTGGCTTCATCTTATAGTTCAGGTTATGAAATACTGATACAAATGTCGGAAATTATTACTAATGAATGCATAATTATTAATATCTTGATACTTCTAATTGACATTCGGTTATAGGGCGAAGATTACGAAAACATTCCCATCGCTTTTGATGACAACATATTTATCATTAGAATTCACTTTTTCACTAGCATTATTGCACATGTGGCTTCATCTTATAGTTCAGTTTATGAAATACTGATACAAATTTCGGAAAATATTACTAACGAATGCATAATTATTAATATCTTGAGACTTCTAATTGACCTTCGTTTATACGGCGAAGATTACGAAAACATTCCCATCGCTTTTGATGACATCATATTTATCATTAGAATTCACTTTTTCACTAGGATTATTGCACATTTGGCTTCATCTTATAGTTCAGGTTATGAAATACTGATACAAATGTCGTAAAATATTACTAATGAATGCATAATTATTAAAATCTTGAGACTTCTAATTGACCTTCGGTTATACGGCGAAGATTACGAAAACATTCCCATCGCTTTTGATGACATCATATTTATCAATAGAATTCACTTTTTCACTAGGGTTATTGCACATTTGGTTTCATTTTATAGTTCATGTTATGAAATACTGATACAAATGTCGGAAAATATTACTAACGAATACATAATTATTAATATCTTCAGACTTCTAAGTGACCTTCAGTTATACGGCGAAGATTACGAAAACATTCCAATCGCTTTTGATGACATCATATTTATCATTAGAATTCTCTATGATTATTGCACATTTGGCTTCATCTTATAGTTCAGGTTATGAAATACAGATACAAATGTAGTAAAATATTACTAACGAATGCATAATTATTAATATCTTGAGACTTCTAAGTGACCTTCATTGATACGGCGAAGATTACGAAAACATTCCAATCGCTTTTGATGACATCATATTTATCATTAGAATTCTCTTTTTCTCTAGGATTATTGCACATTTGGCTTCATCTTATAGTTCAGGTTATGAAATACTGATACAAATGTCGGAAATTATTACTAATGAATGCATAATTATTAATATCTTGATACTTCTAATTGACCTTCGGTTATACGGCGAAGATTACGAAAACATTCCCATCGCTTTTGATGACATCATATTTATCATTAGAATTCACTTTTTCACTAGGTTTATCGCACATTTGTCTTCATCTTATAGTTCAGGTTATGAAATACAGATACAAATGTAGTAAAATATTAATAATGAATGCATAATTATTAATATAATGAGACTTCTAATTGACATTGGGTTATACGGCGAAGATTACGAAAACATTCCCATCGTTTTTGATGACATCATATTTATCATTAGAATTCACTTTTACTCTAGGATTGTTGCACATTTGGCTTCATCTTATAGTTCAGGTTATGAAATACTGATACAAATGTCAGAAAATATTACTAATGAATGCATAATTATTAATATCTTGATACTTCTAACTGACATTCGGTTATACGGCGAAGATTACGAAAACATTCCCATCGCTTTTGATGACATCATATTTATCATTAGATTTCACTTTTTCTCTAGGCTTATTGCACATTTGGCTTCATCTTATAGTTCAGGTTATGAAATACTGATACAAATGTCGGAAAATATTACTAATGAATGCATAATTATTAATATCTTGAGACTTCTAATTGACCTTCGGTTATACGGCTAAGATTACGAAAACATTCTCATCGCTTTTGATGACATCATATTTATCATTAGAATTCACTTTTTCTCTAGGATTATTGCATATTTGGCTTCATGTTATAGTTCAGGTTATGAAATACTGATACAAATGTCGGAAAATATTACTAATGAATGCGTAATAATTAATATCTTGAGACATCTAATTGACCTTCGGTTACACGGCGAAGATTACGAAAACATTCCCATCGCTTTTGATGACATTATATTTATCATTAGAATTCACTTTTTCACTAGGTTTATTGCACATTTGTCTTCATCTTATAGTTCAGGTTATGAAATACAGATACAAATGTAGTAAAATATTACTAATGAATGCATAATTATTAATATAATAAGACTTCTAATTGACATTGGGTTATACGGCGAAGATTACGAAACCATTCCCATCGCTTTTGATGACATCATATTTATCATTAGATTTCACTTTTTCTCAAGGATTATTGCACATTTTGCTTCATTTTATAGTTCAGGTTATGAAATACTGATACAAATGTCGGAAAATATTACTAATGAATGTATAATTATTAATATCTTGAGTCTTCTAATTGACCTACGTTTATACGGCGAAGATTACGAAAACATTCCCATCGCTTTTGATGACATCATATTTATCATTAGAATTTACTTTTTCTCTAGGATTATTGCACATTTGGCTTCATCTTATAGTTCAGGTTATGAAATACTGATACAAATGTCGGAAAATATTACTAATGAATGCATAATTATTAATATATTGATACTTCTAATTGACCTTCGGTTATACGGCGAAGATTACGAAAACATCCCCATCGCTTATGATGACATCATATTTATCATTAGAATTCACTTTTTCTCTAGGATTATTGCACATTTGGCTTCATTTTATAGTTCAGGTTATGAAATACTGATACAAATGTCGGAAAATATTACTAATGAATGCATAATTATTAATAACTTGAGACTTCTAATTGATCTTCGGTTATACGGCGAAGATTACGAAAACATTCCCATCGCTTTTGATGACATCATATTTATCATTAGAATTCACTTTTTCTCTAGGATTATTGCACATTTGGCTTCATCTTATAGTTCAGATTATGAAATACTGATACAAATGTCGGAAAATATTACTAATGAATGCATAATTATTAATATCTTGAGACTTCTAATTGACCTTCGGTTATACGGCGAAGATTACGAAAACATTCCCATCGCTTTTGATGACATCATATTTATCATTAGAATTCACTTTTTCACTAGTATTATTGCACATTTGTCTTCATCTTATAGTTCAGGTTATCAAATTCAAATACAAATGTAGTAAAATATTACTAATGAATGCATAATTATTAATATAATGTGACTTCTAATTGACATTCGGTTATACGGCGAAGATTACGAAAACATTCCCATCGCTTTTGATGACATCATATTTATCATTAGATTTCACTTTTTCTCTAGGCTTTTTGCACATTTGGCTTCATTTTATAGTTCAGGTTATGAAATACTGATACAAATGTCGGAAAATATTACTAATGAATGCATAATTATTAATATCTTGAGTCATCTAATTGACCATCGTTTATACGGCGAAGATTACGAAAACATTCCCATCGCTTTTGATGACATCATATTTATCATTAGAATTCACTTTTTCTCTAGGATTATTGCAAATTTGGCTTCATCTTATAGTTCAGGTTTTGAAATACTGATACAAATGTCGGAAAATATTACTAATGAATGCATAATTATTAATATATTGAGACTTCTAATTGACCTTCGGTTATACGGCAAACATTACGAAAACATTCCCATCGCTTTTGATGACATCATATTTATCATTAGAATTCAGTTTTGCTCTAGGTTTGTTGCACATTTTGCTTCATCTTATAGTTCAGGTTATGAAATACAGATACTAATGTAGTAAAATATTACTAATGAATGCAAAATTATTAATATCTTGAGACTTCTAATTGACCTTCGATTATAGGGCGAAGATTACGAAAACATTCCCAACCCTTTTGATGACATCATATTTATCATTAGAATTCACTTTTTCACTAGGATTATTGCACATTTGTCTTCATCTTATAGTCCAAGTTATGAAATACAGATACTAATGTAGTAAAATATTACTAATGAATGCATAATTATTAATATATTGAGACTTCAAATTGACCTTCGGGTATACGGCGAAGATTACGAAAACATTCACATCGCTTTTGATGACATCATATTTATCATTAGAATTCACTTTTTCTCTAGGATTATTGTATATTTGGCTTCATGTTATAGTTCAGTTTATGAAATACTGATACAAATGTCGGAAAATATTACTAATGAATGCGTAATTATTAATATATTGAGACTTCTAATTGACCTTCGGTTATACGGCGAAGATTACGAAAACATTCCCATCGCTTTTGATGACATCATATTTATCATTAGAATTCACTTTTTCTCTAGGATTATTGCACATTTGGCTTCATCTTATAGTTCAGGTAATGAAATACAGATACAAATGTAGTAAAATATTACTAATGAATGCATAATTATTAATATCTTGAGACTTCTAATTGACCTTCGGTTATACGGCGAAGATTACGAAAACATTCCCATCGCTTTTGATGACATCATATTTATCATTAGAATTCACTTTTTCACTAGGTTTATTGCACATGTATCTTCATCTTATAGCTCAGGTTATGAAATATAGATACAAATGTAGTAAAATATTACTAATGAATGCATAATTATTAATATAATGAGACTTCTAATTGACATTGGGTTATACGGCGAAGTTTACGAAAACCTTCCCATCGCTTTTGATGACATCATATTTATCATTAGAATTCACTTTTTCTTTAGGATTATTGCACATTTGGCTTCCTTTTATAGTTCAGGTTATGAAATACTGATAAAAATGTCGGAAAATATTACTAATGAATGCGTAATTATTAATATCTTGAGACTTCTAATTGACATTCGGTTATACGGCGAAGATTACGAAAACATTCCCATCGCTTTTGATGACATCATATTTATCATTAGAATTCACTTTTTCTCTAGGATTATTGCACATTTGGCTTCATCTTATAGTTCAGGTTATGAAATACTGATACAAATATCGGAAAATATTACTAATGAATGCATAATTATTAATATCTTGAGACTTCTAATTGACCTTCGGTTATACCGCGAAGATTACGAAAACATTCACATTGCTTTTGATGACATCATATTTATCATTAGAATTCGCTTTTTCTCTAGGATTATTGCACATTTGTCTTCATCTTATAGTTCAGGTTCTGAAATACTGATACAAAAAATGTCGGAAAATATTACTAATGAATGCATAATTATTAATATCTTGAGACTTCTAATTGACCTTCGGTTATACGGCTAAGATTACGAAAACATTCTCATCGCTTTTGATGACATCATATTTATCATTAGAATTCACTTTTTCTCTAGGATTATTGCACATTTGGCTTCATTTTATAGTTCAGGTTATGAAATACTGATACTAATGTCGGAAAATATTACTAACGAATGCATAATTATTAATATCTTGAGACTTCTAATTGACCTTCGGTTATACGGCGAAGATTACGAAAACATTCCCATCGGTTTTGATGACATCATATTTATCATTAGAAATCAATTTTTCTCCAGGATTATTGCACATTTGTCTTCATCTTATATTTCAGTTTATGAAATACTGATATAAATATCAGAAAATATTACTAATGAATGCATAATTATTAATATCTTGATACTTCTAATTGACATTCGGTTATACGGCGAAGATTTCGAAAACATTCCCATCGCATTTGATGACATCATATTTATCATTAGAATTCACTTTTTCACTAGGATTATTGAACATTTGTCTTCATCTTATAGTTCAGGTTATGAAATACAGATACAAATATAGTAAAATATTACTAATGAATGCATAATTATTAATATAATGAGACTTCTAATTGACCTTCGGTTATACGGCGAAGATTACGAAAACATTCCCATCGCTTTTGATGACATCATATTTATCATTAGAATTCACTTTTTCTCTAGGATTATTGCATATTTGGCTTCATGTTATAGTTCAGGTTATGAAATACTGATACAAATGTCGGAAAATATTACTAATGAATGCGTAATTATTAATATCTTCAGACTTCTAATTGACCTTCGGTTATACGGCGAAGATTACGAAAACATTCCCATCGCTTTTGATGACATCATATTTATCATTAGAATTCACTTTTTCTCTAGGATTATTGCACATTTGGCATCATCTGATAGTTCAGGTTATGAAATACTGATACAAATATCGGAAAATATTACTAATGAATGCATAATTATTAATATCTTGAGACTTCTAATTGACCTTCGGTTATACGGCGAAGATTACGAAAACATTCCCATCGCTTTTGATGACATCATATTTATCATTAGAATTCACATTTTACTAGGATTATTGCACATTTGGCTTCATTTTTTAGTTCAGGTTATGAAATTCTGATACAAATGTCGGAAAATATTACTAACGAATGCGTAATTATTAATATCTTGAGACTTCTAATTGACCTTCGGTTATACGGCGAACATTACGAAAACATTCCCATCGCTTTTGATGACATCATATTTATCATTAGAAATCAATTTTTCTCCAAGATTATTGCACATTTGTCTTCATCTTATAGTTCAGGTTATGAAATACTGATAGAAATGTCGGAAAATATTACTAATGAATGCCTAATTATTAATATCTTGATACTTCTAATTGACATTCGGTTATACGGCGAAGATTTTGAAAACATTCCCATCGCTTTTGATGACATCATATTTATCATTAGAATTCACTTTTTCACTAGGATTATTGCACATTTGGCTTCATCTTATAGTTCAGGTTATGAAATACTGATACAAATGTCGGAAAATATTACTAATGAATGCATAATTATTAATATCTTGAGACTTCTAATTGACCTTCGTTTATACGGCGAAGATTACGAAAACATTCCCATCGCTTTTGATGACATCATATTTATCATTAGAATTCACTTTTTCACTAGGATTATTGCACATTTGGCTTCATCTTATAGTTCAGGTTATGAAATACTGATACAAATGTCGGAAAATATTACAAACGAATGCATAATTATTAATATCTTGAGACTTCTAAGTAACCTTCAGTGATACGGCGAAGATTACGAAAACATTCCAATCGCTTTTGATGACATCATATTTATCATTAGAATTCTCTTTTTCTCTAGGATTATTGCACATTTGTCTTCAACTTATAGTTCAGGTTATGAAATACTGATACAAATGTAGTAAAATATTACTAATCAATGCATAATTATTAATATAATGAGACTTCTAATTGACATTGGGTTATACGGCGAAGATTACTAAAACATTCCCATCACTTTTGATGACATCATATTTATCATTAGAATTCACTTTTTCTCTAGGATTATTGCACATTTGGCTTCATCTTATAGTTCAGGTTATGAAATACTGATACAAATGTCGGAAAATATTACTAATGAATGCATAATTATTAATATCTTGAGACTTCTAATTGACCTTCGGTTATACGGCGAAGATTACGAAAACGTTCCCATCGCTTTTGATGACATCATATTTATCATTAGAATTCACTTTTTCACTAGGATTATTGCACATTTGTCTTCATCTTATTGTTCAGGTTATGAAATTCAGATACAAATGTAGTAAAATATTACTAATGAAGGCATAATTATTAATATAATGTGACTTCTAATTGACATTCGGTTATACGGCGAAGATTACAAAAAACATTCCCATCGCTTTTGATGTCATCATATTTATCATTATAATTCACTTTTTCTCTAGGATTATTGCACATTATGCTTCATTTTATAGTTAAGGTTATGAAATTCAGATACAAATGTAGTAAAATATTACTAATGAAGGCATAAATATTAATATATTGAGACTTCTAATTGACCTTCGGTTATACGGCTAAGATTACGAAAACATTCTCATCGCTTTTGATGACATCATATTTATCATTAGAATTCACTTTTTCTCTAGGATTATTGCATATTTGGCTTCATGTTATAGTGCAGGTTATGAAATACTGATACAAATGTCGGAAAATATTACTAATGAATGCGTAATTATTAATATATTGAGACTTCTAATTGACGTTCGGTTATACGGCGAAGATTACGAAAACATTCCCATCGCTTTTGATGACATCATATTTATCATTAGAATTCACATTTTCTCTAGGATTATTGCACAGTTGGCTTCATCTTATAGTTCAGGTTATGAAATACTGATACAAATGTCGGAAAATATTACTAATGAATGCATAATTATTAATATCTTGAGACATCTAATTGACCTTCGGTTATACGGCGAAGATTACGAAAATATTCCCATCGCTTTTGATGACATCATATTTATCATTAGAATTCACTTTTTCACTTGGATTATTGCACATTTGGCTTCATCTTATAGTTCAGGTTATGAAATACTGATACAAATGTCGGAAAATATTACTAATGAATGCATAATTATTAATATGTTGAGACTTCTAATTGACCTTCGGTTATACGGCGAAGATTACGAAAACATTCCCATCGCTTTTGATGACATCATATTTATCATTAGAATTCACTTTTTCTCTAGGATTATTGCACATTTGGCTTCATTTTATAGTTCAGGTTATGAAATACTGATAAAAATGTCGGAAAATATTACTAATGAATGCGTAATTATTAATATCTTGAGACTTCTAATTGACATTCGGTTATACGGCGAAGATTACGAAAACATTCCCATCGCTTTTGATGACATCATATTTATCATTAGAATTCACTTTTTCTCTAGGATTATTGGACATTTGGCTTCATCTTATAGTTCAGGTTATGAAATACTGATACAAATATCGGAAAATATTGCTAATGAATGCATAATTATTAATATCTTGAGACTTCTAATTGACCTTCGGTTATACCGCGAAGATTACGAAAACATTCACATCGCTTTTGATGACATCATATTTATCATTAGAATTCACTTTTTCTCTAGGATTATTGCACATTTGGCTTCATCTTATAGTTCAGGTTATGAAATACTGATACAAAAAATGTCGGAAAATATTACTAATGAATGCATAATTATTAATATCTTGAGACTTCTAATTGACCTTCGGTTATACGGCTAAGATTACGAAAATATTCTCATCGCTTTTGATGACATCATATTTATCATTAGAATTCACTTTTGCTCTAGGATTATTGCACATTTGGCTTCATTTTATAGTTCAGGTTATGAAATACTGATACTAATGTCGGAAAATATTACTAACGAATGCATAATTATTAATATCTTGAGACTTCTAATTGACCTTCGGTTATACGGCGAAGATTACGAAAACATTCCCATCGGTTTTGATGACATCATTTTTATCATTAGAAATCAATTTTTCTCCAGGATTATTGCACATTTGTCTTCATCTTATAGTTCAGGTTATGAAATACTGATAGAAATTTCGGAAAATATTAGTAATGAATGCCTAATTATTAATATCTTGATACTTTTAATTGACATTCGGTTATACGGCGAAGATTTCGAAAACATTCCCATCGCATTTGATGACATCATATTTATCATTAGAATTCACTTTTTCACTAGGATTATTGCACATTTGTCTTCATCTTATAGTTCATGTTATGAAATACAGATACTAATGTAGTAAAATATTACTAATGAATGCATAATTATTAATATCTTGAGACTTCTAAGTGACCTTCGGTTATACGGCGAAGATTACGAAAACATTCCCATCTCTTTTGATGACATCATATTTATCATTGGAATTCACATTTTCATTGGATTATTGTACATTTGGCTTCATCTTATAGTTCAGGTTATGAAATACTGATACAAATGCCGGAAAATATTACTAATGAATGCATAATTATTAATATCTTGAGACTTCTAATTGACCTTCGTTTATACGGCGAAGATTACGAAAACATTCCCATCGCTTTTGATGACATCATATTTATCATTAGAATTCACTTTTTCACTAGGATTATTGCACATTTGGCTTCATCTTATAGTTCAGGTTATGAAATACTGATACAAATGTCGGAAAATATTACTAACGAATGCATAATTATTAATATCTTGAGACTTATAAGTGACCTTCAGTGATACGGCGAAGATTACGAAAACATTCCAATCGCTTTTGATGACATCATATTTATCATTAGAATTCTCTTTTTCTCTAGGATTATTGCACATTTGGCTTCATCTTATAGTTCAGGTTATGAAATACTGATACAAATGTAGTAAAATATTACTAATGAATGCATAATTATTAATATAATGAGACTTCTAATTGACATTGGGTTATACGGCGAAGATTACGAAAACATTCCCATCGCTTTTGATGACATCATATTTATCATTAGAATTCACTTTTACTCTAGGATTATTGCACATTTGGCTTCATCTTATAGTTCAGGTTATGAAATACTGATACAAATGTCGGAAAATATTACTAATGAATGCATAAATATTAATATCTTGATACTTCTAACTGACATTCGGTTATGCGGCGAAGATTACGAAAACATTCCCATCGCTTTTGATGACATCATATTTATCATTAGAATTCACTTTTTCTCTAGGATTATTGCACATTTGGCTTCATCTTATAGTTCAGGTTATGAAATACTGATACAAATGTAGTAAAATATTACTAATGAATGCATAATTATTAATATAATGTGACTTCTAATTGACATTCGATTATACGGCGAAGATTACAAAAAACATTCCCATCGCTTTTGATGTCATCATATTTATCATTAGATTTCACTTTTTCTCTAGGCTTATTGCACATTTGGCTTCATCTTATAGTTCAGGTTATGAAATACTGATACAAATGTCGGAAAATATTACTAATGAATGCATAATTATTAATATCTTGAGACTTCTAATTGACCTTCGGTTATACGGCTAAGATTACGAAAACATTCTCATCGCTTTTGATGTCATCATATTTATCATTAGAATTCACTTTTTCTCTAGGATTATTGCATATTTGGCTTCATGTTATAGTTCAGGTTATGAAATACTGATACAAATGTCGGAAAATATTACTAATGAATGCGTAATTATTAATATCTTGAGACTTCTAATTGAACTTCGGTTATACGGCGAAGATTACGAAAACATTCCCATCGCTTTTGATAACATCATATTTATCATTAGAATTCACATTTTCTCTAGGATTATTGCACAGTTGGCTTCATCTTATAGTTCAGGTTATGAAATACTGATACAAATGTCGGAAAATATTACTAATGAATGCATAATTATTAATATCTTGAGACTCCTAATTGAGCTTCGGTTATACGGCGAAGATTACGAAAACATTCCCATCGCTTTTGATGACATCATATTTATCATTAGAATTCACTTTTTCACTAGGTTTATTGCACATTTGTCTTCATCTTATAGTTCAGGTTATGAAATACAGATACAAATGTAGTAAAATATTACTAATGAATGCATAATTATTAATATAATGAGACTTCTAATTGACATTGGGTTATACGGCGAAGATTACGAAAACATTCCCATCGCTTTTGATGACATCATATTTATCATTAGAATTCACTTTTTCACTTGGATTATTGCACATTTGGCTTCATCTTATAGTTCAGGTTATGAAATACTGATACAAATGTCGGAAAATATTACTAATGAATGCATAATTATTAATATATTGAGACTTCTAATTGACCTTCTGTTATACGGCGAAGATTACGAAAACATTCCCATCGCTTTTGATGACATCATATTTATCATTAGAATTCACTTTTTCTCTAGGATTATTGCACATTTGGCTTCATTTTATAGTTCAGGTTATGAAATACTGATACAAATGTCGGAAAATATTACTAATGAATGCATAATTATTAATATAATGAGACTTCTAATTGACATTGGGTTATACGGCGAAGATTACGAAAACATTCCCATCGCTTTTGATGACATCATATTTATCATTAGAATTCACTTTTACTCTAGGATTATTGCACATTTGGCTTCATCTTATAGTTCAGTTTATGAAATACGGATACAAATGTCGGAAAATATTACTAACGAATGCATAATTATTAATATTTTGAGACTTCTAATTGACCTTCGTTTATACGGCGAAGATTACGAAAACATTCCCATCGCTTTTGATGACATCATATTTATCATTAGATTTCACTTTTTCTCTAGGATTATTGCACATTTGTCTTCATCTTATAGTTCAGGTTATGAAATACTGATACAAATGTCGGAAAATATTACTAATGAATGCATAATTATTAATATCTTGAGACTTCTACGTGACCTTCAGTTATAAGGCGAAGATTACGAAAACATTCCCATCGCTTTTGATGACATCATATTTATCATTAGATTTCACTTTTTCTCTAGGATTATTGCACATTTGGCTTAATCTTATAGTTCAGGTTATGAAATACTGATACAAATGTCGGAAAATATTACTAATGAATGCATAATTATTAATATCTTGAGACTTCTAATTGACCTTCGGTTATACGGCGAAGATTACGAAAACATTCCCATCGCTTTTGATGACATCATATTCATCATTAGAATTCACTTTTTCACTTGGATTATTGCACATTTGGCTTCATCTTATAGTTCAGGTTATGAAATACTGATACAAATGTCGGAAAATATTACTAATGAATGCATAATTATTAATATATTGAGACTTCTAATTGACCTTCGGTTATACGGCGAAGATTACGAAAACATTCCCATCGCTTTTGATGACATCATATTTATCATTAGAATTCACTTTTTCTCTAGGATTATTGCACATTTGGCTTCATTTTATAGTTCAGGTTATGAAATACTGATACAAATGTCGGAAAATATTACTAATGAATGCATAATTATTAATATAATGAGACTTCTAATTGACATTGGGTTATACGGCGAAGATTACGAAAACATTCCCATCGCTTTTGATGACATCATATTTATCATTAGAATTCACTTTTACTCTAGGATTATTGCACATTTGGCTTCATCTTATAGTTCAGTTTATGAAATACGGATACAAATGTCGGAAAATATTACTAACGAATGCATAATTATTAATATTTTGAGACTTCTAATTGACCTTCGTTTATACGGCGAAGATTACGAAAACATTCCCATCGCTTTTGATGACATCATATTTATCATTAGATTTCACTTTTTCTCTAGGATTATTGCACATTTGTCTTCATCTTATAGTTCAGGTTATGAAATACTGATACAAATGTCGGAAAATATTACTAATGAATGCATAATTATTAATATCTTGAGACTTCTAATTGATCTTCGGTTATACGGCTAAGATTACGAAAACATTCTCATCGCTTTTGATGACATCATATTTATCATTAGAATTCACTTTTTCTCTAGGATTATTGCATATTTGGCTTCATGTTATTGTTCAGGTTATGAAATACTGATACAAATGTCGGAAAATATTACTAATGAATGCGTAATTATTAATATCTTGAGACTTCTAATTGACCTTGGGTTATACGGCGAAGATTACGAAAACATTCCCATCACTTTTGATGACATCATATTTATAATTAGAATACACTTTTTCGCTAGCATTATTGCACATTTGGCTTCATCTTATAGTTCAGGTTATGAAATACTGATACAAATGTCGGAAAATATTACTAATGAATGCATAATTATTAATATCTTGAGACTTCTACGTGACCTTCAGTTATAAGGCGAAGATTACGAAAACATTCCCATCGCTTTTGATGACATCATATTTATCATTAGATTTCACTTTTTCTCTAGGATTATTGCACATTTGGCTTAATCTTATAGTTCAGGTTATGAAATACTGATACAAATGTCGGAAAATATTACTAATGAATGCATAATTATTAATATCTTGAGACTTCTAATTGACCTTCGGTTATACGGCGAAGATTACGAAAACATTCTCATCGCTTTTGATGACATCATATTTATCATTAGAATTCACTTTTTCTCTAGGATTATTGCATATTTGGCTTCATGTTATTGTTCAGGTTATGAAATACTGATACAAATGTCGGAAAATATTACTAATGAATGCGTAATTATTAATATCTTGAGACTTCTAATTGACCTTCGGTTATACGGCGAAGATTACGAAAAGATTCCCATCGTTTTTGATGACATCATATTTATCATGAGAATTCACATTTTCTCTAGGATTATTGCACAGTTGGCTTCATCTTATAGTTCAGGTTATGAAATACTGATACAAATGTCGGAAAATATTACTAATGAATGCATAATTATTAATATCTTGAGACTTCTAATTGACCTTCGGTTATACGGCGAAGATTACGAAAACATTCCCATCACTTTTGATAACATCATATTTATAATTAGAATACACTTTTTCGCTAGCATTATTGCACATTTGGCTTCATTTTATAGTTCAGGTTATGAAATACTGATACAAATGTCGGAAAATATTACTAATGAATGCATAATTATTAATATCTTGAGACTTCTACGTGACCTTCAGTTATAAGGCGAAGATTACGAAAACATTCCCATCGCTTTTGATGACATCATATTTATCATTAGATTTCACTTTTTCTCTAGGATTATTGCACATTTGTCTTCATCTTATAGTTCAGGTTATGAAATACTGATACAAATGTCGGAAAATATTACTAATGAATGCATAATTATTAATATCTTGAGACTTCTAATTGATCTTCGGTTATACGGCTAAGATTACGAAAACATTTCCATCGCTTTTGATGACATCATATTTATCATTAGAATTCACTTTTTCTCTAGGATTATTGCACATTTGGCTTCATTTTATAGTTCACGTTATGAAATACGGATACAAATGTCGGAAAATATTACTAATGAATGCATAATTATTAATATCTTGAGACTTCTAATTGACCTTCGGTTATACGGCGAAGATTACGCAAACATTCCCATCGCTTTTGATGACATCATATTTATCATTAGAATTCACTTTTTCTCTAGGATTATTGCACATTTGGCTTCATTTTATAGTTCAGTTTATGAAATACTAATACAAATATCGGAAAATATTACTAATGAATGCATAATTATTAACATCTTCATACTTCTAATTGACATTCGGTTATACGGCGAAGATTACGAAAACATTTCCATCGCTTTTGATGACATCATATTTATCATTAGAATTCACTTTTTCTCTAGGATTATTGCACATTTGGCTTCATCTTATAGTTCAGGTTATGATATACAGATACAAATGTCGGAAAATATTACTAATTAATGCATAATTATTAATATCTTGAGACTTTTAATTGACCTTTGGTTATACGGCGAAGATTACGAAAACATTCCCATCGCGTTTGATGACATCATATTTATCATTAGAATTCACTTTTTCTCTAGGATTATTGCACATTTGGCTTCATCTTATAGTTCAGGTTATGAAATACTGATACAAATGTCGGAAAATATTACTAATGAATGCATAATTATTAATATCTTGAGTCATCTAATTGACCTTCGGTTATACGGAAAAGATTACGAAAACATTCTCATCGCTTTTGATGACATCATATTTATCATTAGAATTCACTTTTTATCTAGGATTATTGCACATTTGGCTTCATTTTATAGTTCAGGTTATGAAATACTGATACCAATGTCGGAAAATATTACTAATGAATGCATAATTATTAATATCTTGAGTCATCTAATTGACCTTCGTTTATACGGCGAAGATTACGAAAACATTCCCATCGCTTTTGATGACATCATATTTATCATTAGATTTCACTTTTTCTCTAGGATTATTGCACATTTGGCTTCCTCTTATAGTTCAGGTTATGAAATACTGATACCAATGTCGGAAAATATTACCAATGAATGTATAATTATTAATATCTTGAGACTTCTAATTGACCTTCGGTTATACGGCGAAGATTACGCAAACATCCCCATCGCTTTTGATGACATCATATTTATCATTAGAATTCACTTTTTCTCTAGGATTATTGCACATTTGGCTTCATTTTATAGTTCACGTTATGAAATACTGATACAAATGTCGGAAAATATTACTAATGAATACATAATTATTAATATCTTGAGACTTCTAATTGACCTTCGCTTATACGGCGAAGATTACGAAAACATTCCCATCGCTTTTGATGACATTATATTTATCATTAGAATTCACTTTTTCACTAGGATTATTACACATTTGGCTTCATCTTATAGTTAAGGTTATGAAATACTGATACAAATGTCCGAAAATATTACTAATGAATGCATAATTATTAATATCTTCATACTTCTAATTGACATTCGGTTATACGGGGAAGATTACGAAAACATTCCCATCGCTTTTGATGACATCATATTTATCATTAGAATTCACTTTTTCACTAGGTTTATTGCACATTTGTCTTCATCTTATAGTTCAGGTTGTGAAATACAGATACAAATGTCGGAAAATATTCCTACCGAATGCATAATTATTAATATCTTCATACTTCTAATTGACATTCGGTTATACGGCGAAGATTACGAAAACATTTCCATCGCTTTTGATGACATCATATTTATCATTAGATTTCACTTTTTCTCTAGGATTATTGCACATTTGGCTTCCTCTTATAGTTCAGGTTGTGAAATACTGATACAAATGTCGGAAAATATTACTAATGAATGCATAATTATTAATATAATGAGACTTCTAATTGACATTGGGTTATACGGCGAAGATTACGAAAACATTGCCATCGCTTTTGATGACATCATATTTATCATTAGAATTCACTTTTTCCCTCTGTTTATTCCACATTTGGCTTCATCTTATAGTTCAGGTTATGAAATACTGATACGAATGTCGGAAAATATTCCTAACGAATGCATAATTATTAATATCTTGAGACTTCTAAGTGACCTTCAGTTATACGGCGAAGATTACGAAAACATTCCCATCGCTTTTGATGACATCATATTTATCATTATAATTCACTTTTTCTCTAGGATTATTGCACATTTGGCTTCATTTTATAGTTCAGGTTATGAAATAGTGATACAAATGTCGGAAAATATTACTAATGAATGCATAATTATGAATATCTTCATACTTCTAATTGACATTCGGTTATACGGCGAAGATTACGAAAACATTTCCATCGCTTTTGATGACATCATATTTATCATTAGAATTCACTTTTTCTCTAGGATTATTGCACATTTGGCTTCATTTTATAGTTCAGGTTATGAAATACTGATACAAATTTCGGAAAATATTACTAATGAATGCATAATTATTAATATCTTGAGACTTCTAATTAACCTTCGGTTATACGGCGAAGATTACGAAAACATTCCCATCGCTTTTGATGACATCATATTTATCATTAGAATTCACTTTTTCTCTAGGATTATTGCACATTTGGCTTCATCTTATAGTTCAGGTTATGAAATACTGATACAAATGTCGGAAAATATTACTAATGAATGCATAATTATTAATACATTGAGACTTCTAATTGACCTTCGGTTATACGGCAAAGATTACGAAAATATTCTCATCGCTTTTGATGACATCATATTTATCATTAGAATTCACTTTTTCTCTAGGATTATTGCACATTTGGCTTCATTTTCTAGTTCAGTTTATGAAATACTGATACAAATTTCGGAAAATATTACTCATGAATGCATAATTATTAATATCTTGAGTCATCTAATTGACATTCGTTTATACGATGAAGATTACGAAAACATTCCCATCGCTTTTGATGACATCATATTTATCATTAGAATTCACTTTTTCTCTTGGATTATTGCACATTTGGCTTCATCTTATAGTTCAGGTTATGAAATACTGATACAAATGTCGGAAAATATTACTAATGAATGCATAATTATTAATATCTTGAGACTTCTAATAGACCTTCGGTTATACGGCGAAGATTACGAAAACATTCTCATCGCTTTTGATGACATCATATTTATCATTAGAATTCACTTTTTATCTAGGATTATTGCACATTTGGCTTCGTCTTATAGTTCAGGTTATGAAATACTGATACAAATGTCGGAAAATATAACTAATGAATGCATAATTATTAATATCTTGAGACTTCTAATTGACCTTCGGTTATACGGCGAAGATTACGAAAACATTCTCATCGCTTTTGATGACATCATATTTATCATTAGAATTCACTTTTTCTCTAGGATTATTGCATATTTGGCTTCATGTTATAGTTCAGGTTATGAAATACTGATACAAATGTCGGAAAATATTACTAATGAATGCGTAATTATTAATATCTTGAGACTTCTAATTGACATTCGGCTATACGGCGAAGATTACGAAAACATTCCCATCGCTTTTGATGACATCATATTTATCATTAGAATTCACTTTTTCTCTAGGATTATTGCACATTTGATTTCATCTTATAGTTCAGGTTATGAAATACTGATACAAATGTCGGAAAATATTACTAATGAATGCATAATTATTAATATCTTGAGACTTCTAATTGACCTTCGGTTATACCGCGAAGATTTCGAAAACATTCCCATCGCTTTTGATGACATCATATTTATCATTAGAATTCACATTTTTTCTAGTATTATTGCACATTTGGCTTCATCTTATAGTTCAGGTTATGAAATACAGATACAAATGTCGGAAAATATTACTAATGAATGCATAATTATTAATATCTTGAGACTTCTAATTGACCTTCGTTTATACGGCGAAGATTACAAAAACATTCGCATCGCTTTTGATGACATCATATTTATCATTAGAATTCACTTTTTCTCTAGGATTATTGCACATTGGACTTCATCTTATAGTTCAGGTTATGAAATACTGATACAAATGTCAGAAAATATTACTAATGAATGCATAATTATTAATATCTTGAGACTTCTAATTCACCTTCGGTTATACGGCGAAGATTACGAAAACATTCCCATCGCTTTTGATGACATCATATTTATCATTAGAATACACTTTTTTCTAGGATTATTGCACATTTGGCTTCATTTTATAGTTCAGGTTATGAAATACTCATACAAATGTCGGAACATATTACTAACGAATGCATAATTATTAATATCTTGAGACTTCTAATTGACCTTCGGTTATACGGCGAAGATTACGAAAACATTCTCATCGCTTTTGTTGACATCATATTTATCATTAGAATTCACTTTTTCTCTAGGATTATTGCATATTTGGCTTCATGTTATAGTTCAGGTTATGAAATACTGATACAAATGTCGGAAAATATTACTAATGAATGCGTAATTATTAATATCTTGAGACTTCTAATTCACATTCGGTTATACGGCGAAGATTACGAAAACATTCTCATCGCTTTTGATGACATCATATTTATCATTAGAATTCACTTTTTCTCTAGGATTATTGCACATTTGGCTTCATCTTACAGTTCAGGTTATGAAATACAGATACAAATGTAGTAAAATATTACTAATGAATGCATAATTATTAATATCTTGAGACTTCTAATTGACTAGCGCCTATAGGGCGAAGATTACGAAAACATTCCCATCGCTTTTGATGACATCATATTTATCATTAGAATTCACTTTTTCACTAGGATTATTGCACATTTGGCTTCATCTTATAGTTCAGGTTATGAAATAAAGATACTAATGTAGTAAAATATTACTAATGAATGCATAATTATTAATATCTTGATACTTCTAATTGACATTCGGTTATACGGCGAAGATTACGAAAACATTCCCAACTCTTTTGATGACATCATGTTTATCATTAGAATTCACTTTTTCTCTAGGATTATTACACATTTGGCTTCATCTTATAGTTCAGGTTATGAAATACTGATACAAATGTCGGAAAATATTACTAATGAATGCATAATTATTAATATCTTGAGACTTCTAATTGACCTTCGGTTATACGGCGAAAGTTACGAAAACATTCCCATCGCTTTTGATGACATCATATTTATCATTAGAATTCACTTTTTCACTAGGATTATTGCACATTTGTCTTCATCTTATAGATCAGTTTATGAAATACAGATACAAATGTAGTAAAATATTACTAATGAATGCATGATTATTAATATCTTGAGACTTCTAATTGACCTTCGGTTATACGGCGAAGATTACGAAAACATTACCATCGCTTTTCATGACATCATATTTATCAGTAGAATTCACTTTTTCTCTAGGATTATTGCACATTTGGCTTCATCTTATAGTTCAGGTTATGAAATACTGATACAAATGTCGGAAAATATTACTAACGAATGCATAATTATTAATATCTTGAGACTTCTAATTGACCTTCGGTTATACGGCGAAGATTACGAAAACATTCCCGTCGCTTTTGATGACATCATATTTATCATTAGAATTCATTTTTTCACTACGAATATTGCACATTTGGCTTTATCTTATAGTTCAGGTTATGAAATACAGATACAAATGTAGGAAAATATTACTAATGAATGCATAATTATTAATATCTTGAGACTTCTAATTCACAATCGGTTATACGGCGAAGATTACGAAAACATTCTCATCGCTTTTGATGACATCATATTTATCATTAGAAGACACTTTTTCTCTAGGATTATTCCACATTTGTCTTCATCTTATAGTTCTGTTTATGAAATACTGATACAAATGTCGGAAAATATTACTAATGAATGCATAATTATTAAATTCTTTACACTTCTAATTGACCTTCGGTTATACGGTGAAGATTACGAAAACATTACCATCGCTATTAATGACATCATATTTATCATTAGAATTCACTTTTTCTCTAGGATTATTGCACATTTGTCTTCATCTTATAGTTCAGGTTATGAAATACAGATACAAATGTAGTAAAATATTACTAATGAATGCATAATTATTAATATTTTGAGACTTCTAATTGACTAGCGGCTATCCGGCGAAGATTACGAAAACATTCCCATCGCTTTTGATGACATCATATTTATCATTAGAATTCACTTTTTCACTAGGATTATTGCACATTTGGCTTCATCTTATAGTTCAGGTTATGAAATACAGGTACTAATGTAGTAAAATATTACTAATGAATGCATAATTATTAATATCTTGAGACTTCTAATTGACCTTCGGTTATACGCCGAAGATTAGGAAAACATTCACATCGCTTTTGATGACATCATATTTATCATTAGAATTCACTTTTTCACTAGGATTATTGTACATTTGGCTTCATCTTATAGTTCAGGTTATGAAATACAGATACAAATCTAGTAAAATATTACTAATGAATGCATAATTATTAATATAATGAGACTTCTAATTGACATTGGGTTATACGGCGAAGATTACGAAAACATTCCCATCGCTTTTGATGACATCATATTTATCATTAGAATTCACTTTTTCTCTAGGATTATTGCACATTTGGCTTCATCTTATAGTTCAGGTTATGAAATACTGATACAAATGTCGGAAAATATTACTAATGAATGCATAATTATTAATATCTTGATATTCTAATTGACATTCGGTTATACGGCGAAGATTACGAAAATATTCCCAACTCTTTTGATGACATCATATTTATCATTAGAATTCACTTTTTCTCTAGGATTATTACACATTTGGCTTCATCTTATAGTTCAGGTTATGAAATACTGATACAAATGTCGGAAAATATTACTAACGAATGCATAATTATTAATATCTTGAGACTTCTAATTGACCTTCGGTTATATGGCGAAGATTACGAAAACATTCCCGTCGCTTTTGATGACATCATATTTATCATTAGAATTCACTTTTTCTCTAGGATTATTGCACATTTGGCTTCATCTTATAGTTCAGGTTATGAAATACTGAAACAAATGTCGGAAAATATTACTAATGAATGCATAATTATTAATATCTTGAGACTTCTAATTGACCAGCGGCTATACGGCGAAGATTACGAAAACATTCCCATCGCTTTTGATGACATCATATTTATCATTAGAATTCATTTTTCCCTATGATTATTGCACATTTGGCTTCATCTTATAGTTCAGGTTATGAAATACTGATACAAATGTCGGAAAATATTACTAATGAATGCATAATTATTAATATCTTGAGACTTCTAATTGACCTTCGGTTATACGGCGAAGATTACGAAAACATTCCCGTCGCTTTTGATGACATCATATTTATCATTAGAATTAACTTTTTCACTACGATTATTGCACATTTGTCTTCATCTTATAGTTCAGGTTATGAAATACAGATACAAATATAGGAAAATATTACCAATGAATGCATAATTATTAATATCTTGAGACTTCTAATTGACATTCGGTTATAAGGCGAAGATTTCGAAAACATTCCCATCGCTTATGATGACTTCATATTTATCATTAGAATTCAGTTTTGCTCTAGGATCATTGCACATTTGGCTTCATCTTATAGTTCATGTTATGAAATACAGATACAAATGTAGGAAAATATTACTAATGAATGCATAATTATTAATATCTTGAGACTTCTAATTGACCTTCGGTTATACGGCGAAGATTACGAAAACATTCCCATCGCTTTTGATGACATCATATTTATCGTTAGAATTCAGTTTTGCTCTAGGAATATTGCAGAATTGGCTTCATCTTATAGTTCAGCTTATGAAATACAGATACAAAAGTGGGAAAATATTACTAATGAATGCATAATTATTAATTCCTTGAGACTTCTAATTGACATTCGGTTATACGGCGAAGATTACGAAAACATTCCCATCGCTTTTGATGACATCATATTTATTATTAGAATTCACTTTTTCACTAAGGTTATTGCACATTTGTCTTCATCTTATAGTTCATGTTATGAAATACAGATACAAATGTAGTAAAATATTACTAATGAATGCATAATTATTAATTTCATGAGACTTCTAATTGACCTTTGGTTATACGGCGAAGATTACGAAAACATTCCCATCCCTTTTGATGACATCATATTTATCATTAGAATTGATTTTTTCACTCGGATTATTGCACATTTGTCTTCATCTTATAGTTCAGGTTATGAAATACATATACAAATGTAGTAAAATATTACTAATGAATGCATAATTATTAATATCTTGAGACTTCTAATTGACATTCGGTTATACGGCGAAGATTACGAAAACATTCCCATCGCTTATGATGACATCATATTTATCATTAGAATTCACTTTTTCACTAGGATTATTGCACATTTGGCTTCATCTTATAGTTCAGGTCATGAAATACAGATACAAATATTAGATAATATTACTAATGAATGCATAATTATTAATATCTTGTGACTTCTATTTGACCTTCGGTTATAGAGCGAAGATTACGAAAACATTCCCATCGCTTTTGATGACATCATATTTATCATTAGAATTCAGTTTTGCTCTAGGATTATTACACAATTGGCTTCATCTCATAATTCAGGTTATGAAATACAGATAAAAATGTAGGAAAAGATTACTAATGAATGCATAATTATAAATATCTTGAGCGTTCTAATTGACATTCGTTTATACGGCGAAGATTACGAAAACATTCTCATCGCTTTTGATGACATCATATTTATCATTAGAATTCACTTTTTCTCTAAGATTATCGCACATTTGGCTTCATCTTATAGTTCAGTCTATGAAATACAGATACAAATGTAGGAAAATATTACTAATGAATGCATAATTATTAATATCTTGAGACTTCTAATTGACATTCGGTTATACGGCGAAGATTACGAAAACAATCCCATCGCTTTTGATGACATCATATTTATCATTAGAATTCACTTTTTCTCTAGGATTATTGTACATTTGGCTTCATCTTATAGTTCAGGTTATGAAATACAGATACAAATGTAGGAAAATATTACTAATGAATGCATAATTATTAATATCTTGAGACTTCTAATTGACATTCGGTTATACGGCGAAGATTACGAAAACATTCCCATCGCTTATGATGACATCATATTTATCATTAGAATTCACTTTTTCACTAGGATTATTGCACATTTGTCTTCAAATTATAGTTCAGGTTATGAAATACAGATACAAATGTAGGAAAATATTACTAATGAATGCATTATTATTAATATCTTGAGACTTCTAATTGACCTTCGGTTATACGGCGAAGATTACGAAAACATTCCCATCGCTTATGATGACATCATGTTTATCATTAGAATTCAGTTTTGCTCTAGGATCATTGCACATTTGGCTTCATCTTATAGTTCAGGTTATGAAATACAGATACAAATGTAGGAAAATATTACTAATGAATGCATAATTATTAATATCTTGAAACTTCTAATTGACATTCGGTTATACGGCGAAGATTACGAAAACATTCCCATCGCTTTTGATGACATCATATTTATCATTAGAATTCAGTTTTTCTCTAGGATTATTGCACATTTGTCTTCATCTTATAGTTCAGATTATGAAATACAGATACAAATGTAGGAAAATATTACTAATGACTGCATAATTATTAATATCTTGAGACTTCTAAATGACATTCGGTTATACGGCGAAGATTACGAAAACATTTGTGGCACCCTGCATCTTTAGAAAGACTAAAAAGAGATATTCATAGAAATATGATTTAATTTTTATTCGGTTTATTAACCAGTTGTTAGTTATTTAGAAACGTAGAATAATTGAGTTTTGAGAATAATTCTCTAACTGTATTTAGGCGATCCAAAGAGAAGAAGAAAAAAAAATAATAAAAAGAAAGAGAAAGAGGAATACAAAACCCGGTCATAAGTAAAACTAAGACAAGACAGGTGTCAAAATATATCAGGTCAAATTACCTGACCGAAATCCAGGGAAATAGAAATTGTTATATTTGGTTGAAGAAATTGAGTTTTGGAGATAATAATATAAAACAAAAAGAAGAGGAAAGACAGAAAGATAAAACAAAACCCGGTCATAAGGGAAAACACACACATGCGACCAGCACCTAACAAGTGTCAAAATTATCAGGTCAAGCACTTGAACTAATTCCGTGTCCGCGTAGGATGGAAGTTTTGTTAAGGTTGGCTGAAACAATAAAGATTTTTTTGAACAATGAAAACGAAATTTTAATCGGAGGAAAGGTGTTTTTTTTTGTGTTGAGGTGGTGACCGGTGGAACTGTATACAGATTCTGACCTGTTAAAAAATTGGAACCCCACGATGATGAAGTGGAGACATTTTCAATTCAGATAATTAAGATTTTTGACTATCAGGTCTGACCAAAAACAAAGAAGGAAAGAAAACGATTGTCTCGGCTCACAGATAGCGCCAATATTCTTTCCTGAAGTCACATCTAATTAGCGGCAGGCTGTTTTGACAGAACCCAGGTGAGAAAAAGCCAAGATTATCATTTTTCGTACGTGTGAAAAAGGCCAAATTAGATTTTGTTTTTTTTAGAACAAGAACGATGTAAGCCACGCCCGATTGGAGACGGGAGGCGTCCCACCACAGTCTCATTAGCCGAAAGCGGTCACGTGATATGCGGAAAGAGGAGGGAGAATGCTCGATCAAGAACCATTGGTCGAAAACGGTCACCTGACATACGAGAGACCGGGAGAGATGGGTATGCGTCCTCCCCCCAGAGGCACTGTGAGGAAGTAGGGGTGAAAATAATAGCGATAATGGGAAATCAGAACTAATGCGACTTTTGGGATTATCGAGAGAGCCCTGACGCCGACAGACCCACCCCGGTTTGCTGCGGCGTCAATAAAAGCAGGACCCCAATCGACAAAAAAAAATGAGTTCAGCCCCGGACGGCAGCGAGAAGAGATCACCTCGGACGACGGAGGGTTGCGGCTGGGTTGCGGCTGGGTTGCGGCAAGAAACCCTTCCAGCCCAAGTCGAAAACAAGAAATCCTTCCAGCCCAAGTCGAAAACAAGAAATCCTTCCAGCCCAAGTCGAAAACAAGAAATCCTTCCGGCCCAAGTCAAAGACAAGAGAAGTTCTATCTAAGTCGACGAAGGAGAAGATTACTCGAAAGCCGCGGAGAAGTTGCAGCCAAGTCGAAGACAAGGCCAAAGAGTTACTGGACGGAAGAAGAAGAAGAAGTTAAAATCAAGCCCAGCCGAGAACAGAATTCGACCCAACCAGATCGAAGTGAAGAAATACAACTCAAGTCGAAGAGAAGAATCAACTGCGAATGATTGATAGAAACTAGCCCCAGTGTCGAACTAAACCACACTCCGACATACACAATTCTGGAGAGTAGACAATTCGAAATCGTTAAGTTGTATGATAGAAGCTTGGTGCCATAGTCCACAGAGCGGGTCGGGAATGAGAACAATTTTTCTTTATGTAACGGACATTAGATATAAAAGGTTGTCACCCTTTTTTTTTTATCAGTATTTTTTTTCTCGTGAGTTTTTTTTTTTCTTTTACTTGTGTTTTGCCACCCCCGTCGGACTCAACTTGCATACGGCCAAATCCCTGCTGGTCCCGTCTGTCTAAGATCTAAACACAGCGTGGGTAGACAGACCGGAGATCAGTACAGTTGCTTTAGCAACCAGGTATTGGAAGCGGGTTGGGAAAGGCGAGGCTGGTGATCATCTAACCAAGAGGTTGGAGCGGCACGCTTGGAACCAGGAGGAGCGACCAGGAGGAGCGACGTCACAGTTGGCGCCGTAACCAAAGGATTCGACCCTAGGCCAGGTGTGTACCCGTCACACATTCCCATCGCTTTTGATGACATCATATTTATCATTAGAATTCAGTTTTGCTCTAGGATTATTGCACATTTGGCTTCATCTTATAATTCAGGTTCTGAAGTACAGATAAAAATGTAAGAAAATATTACTAATGAATGCATAATTATAAATATCTTGAGCGTTCTAATTGACATTCGTTTATACGGCGAAGATTACGAAAACATTCTCATCGCTTTTGATGACATTATATTTATCATTAGAGTTCACTTTTTCTCTAAGATTATTGCACATTTGGCTTCATCTTATAGTTCAGGCTATGAAATACAGTTACAAATGTAGGAAAATATTACTAATGAATGCATAATTATTAATATCTTGAGACTTCTAATTGACCTTCGGTTACACGGCGAAGATTACGAAAACAATCCCATCACTTTTGATGACATCATATTTATCATTAGAATTCACTTTTTCTCTAGGATTATTGTACATTTGGCTTCATCTTATAGTTCAGGTTATGAAATACAGATACAAATGTAGGAAAATATTACTAATGAATGCATAATTATTAATATCTTGAGACTTCTAATTGACATTCGGTTATACGGCGAAGATTACGAAAGCATTCCCATCGCTTATGATGACATGATATTTATCATTAGAATTCACTTTTTCACTAGGATTATTGCACATTTGTCTTCACATTATAGGTCAGGTTATGAAAAACAGATACAAATGTAGGTAAATATTACTAATGAATGCATTATTATTAATATCTTGAGACTTCTAATTGACCTTCGGTTATACAGCGAAGATTACGAAAACATTCCGATCGCTATTGATGACAACATATTTATCATTAGAATACAGTTTTGCTCTAGGATTATTACACAATTGTCTTCATCTTATAGTTCAGGTTATGAAATACAGATACAAATGTAGGAAAATATTACTAATGAATGCATAATTATTAATATTTTGAGACTTCTAATTGACATTCGGTTATACGGCGAAGATTACGAAAACATTCCCATCGCTTTTGATGACATCATATTTATCATTAGAATTCACTTTTTCTCTAGGATTATTGTACATTTGACTTCATCTCATAGTTCAGGTTATGAAATACAGATACAAATGTAGGAAAATATTACTAATGTATGCATAATTATTAATATCTTGAGACTTCTAATTGACATTCGGTTATACGGCGAAGATTACGAAAACATTCCCATCGCTTTTGATGAAAATCATATTTATCATTAGAATTCAGTTTTTCTCTAGGATTATTGCACATTTGGCTTCATCTTATAGTCCAGGTCATGAAATACAGATACAAATGTAGGAAAATATTACTAATTAATGCATAATTTTTTATATCATAAGGCTTCTAATTTACATTCGGTTATACTGCGAAGATTACGAAACATTCCCATCGGTTTTGATGATATCATATTTATCATTAGAATAAACTTTTTCTATAGGATTATTGCACATTTGGCTTCATTTTATAGTTCAGATTATGAAATACAGATACAAATGTAGGAAAATATTACTAATGAATGCATAATTATAAATATCTTGAGACTTCTAATTGACAATCGGTTTTACGGCGAAGATTACGAAAACATTCCCATCGCTTTTGATGACATCATATTTATCATTAGAATTCACTTTTTCACTAGGATTATTGCATATTTGGCTTCATCTTATAGTTCAGGTTATGAAATACAGATACAAATGTAGGAAAATATTACTAATTAATGCATAATCATTTATATCATGAGGCTTCTAATTTACATTCGGTTATACGGCGAAGATTACGAAAACATTCCCATCGCTTTTGATGATATCATATTTATCATTAGAATTCACATTTCTATGGGATTATTGCACATTTGGCTTCATCTTATAGTTCAGGTTATGAAATCCAGATACAAATGAAGGAAAATATTACTAATGAATGCATAATTATAAATATCATGAGGGTTCTAATTGACATTCGGTTATACGGCGAAGATTACGAAAACATTCCAGTGGCATTTGATGACATCATATTTATCATTAGAATTCACTTTTTCGCAAGGATTATTGCACATTTGCCTTCAACTTATAGTTCAGGCTATGAAATTCAGACACAAATGTACGAAAATATTATTAATGAATGCATAATTATTAATACCATGAGACTACTAATTGACATTCGGTTATACGGCGAAGATTACGAAAACATTCTCATCGTTTTTGATGACAATATATTTACCATTATAATTGAGTTTTTATCTCGCATTATTGCACATTTGGCTTCAAATTATAGTTCAGCTTATGAAATACAGATACAAATGTAGGAAAATATTATTAATGAATGCATAATTATTAATATCATGAGACTTTAAATTGACATTCGGTTATACGGCGAAGATTAAGAAAACATTCCCATCGCATTTGATGACGTCATATTTGCCATTAGAATTTAGTTTTTCTCTAGGATTATTGCACATTTGGCTTCAACTTATAGTTCTGGCTATGAAATTCCGATACAAATGTAGGAAAATATTATTAATGAATGCATAATTATTAATAACATGAGACTTCTAATTGACATTCTGTTATACGGCGACGATTACGAAAACATTCCCATCGTTTTTGATGACATATTTACCATTAGAAATCAGTTTTTCTCTAGGATTATTGCACATTTGGACTCAACTTATTGTTCAGGTTATGAAATACAGATACAAATGTAGGATAATATTATTAATGAATGCATAATTATTAATATCATGAGACTTCTAATTGACATTCGTTCATACGGCGAAGATTACGAAAACATTCCCATCGTTTTGATGACATCATATTTACCATTAGAATGCAGTTTTTCTCTAGGATTACTGCACATTTGGCTCCAACTTGTAGTTCAGTTTATGAAATACAGATACAAATGTAGGTAAATATTATTAATGAATGCATAATTATTAATATCATGTGACTTCTAATTGACATTCGGTTATACGGCGAAGATTACGAAAACATTCCCATCGTTTTTGATGACATCATATTTACCATTAGAATTCAGTTTTTCTCTAGGATTATTGCACATTTGGCTTCAACATATATTGCAGGTTATGAAATACAGATACAAATGTAGGAAAATATTATTAATGAATGCATAATTATTAATATCATGAGACGTCTAATTGACATTCGGTTATACGGCGAAGATTACGAAAACATTCCCATCGTTTTTGATGACATATTTATCAATAGAATTCAGTTTTTCTCTAGGATTATTAAACATTTGGCGTCAACTTATAGTTCAGGTTATGAAATACAGATACAAATGTAGGAAAATATTATTAATGAATGCGTAATTATTAATAACATGAGACTTATAATTGACATTCTTTTATACGGCGAAGATTACGAAAATATTCTCATCGTTTTTGATGACATCATATTCACCATTATAATACAGTTTTTCTCTAGGATTATTGCACATTTGGCTTCAACTTATAGTTCAGGATATGAAATACAGATACAAATGTAGGAAAATATTATTAATTAATGCATAATTATTAATATCAAGAGACTTCTAATTGACATTCGTTTATACGGCGAAGATTACGAAAACATTCTCATTGTTTTTGATGACATCATATTTACCATTAGAATTCAGTTTTTCCTAGGATTATTGCACATTTGGCTTCAACTTATAGTTCAGGTTATGAAATACAGATACAAATGTATGAAAATATTATTAATGAATGCATAATAATTAATATCATGATTCTTCTAATTGACATTCGGTTATACGGCGAAGATTACGAAAAATTACTCATCGTTTTTGATGACATCATATTTACCATTATAATTCAGTTTTCACTTGGATTAATGCATATTTGGCTTCAACTTACAGTTCAGGTTATGAAATACAGATACAAATGTAGGAAAATATTATTAATGAATGCATAATTATTAATATCATGAGACTTCTTATTGACATCCGTTTATACGGCGAAGATTACGAAAACATACTCATCGTTTTTGATGACATCATATTTACCATTAGAATTCAGTTTTTCTCTAGGATTATTGCACATTTGGCGTCAACTTATAGTTCAGGATATGAAATACAGATACAAATGTAGGAAAATATTGTTAATGAATGCATTAAAATTAATATCATGATTCTTCTAATTGACATTCGGTTATACGGCGAAGATTACGAAAAATTACTCATCGTTTTTGATGACATCATATTTACCATTATAATTCAGTTTTCCCTAGGATTAATGCACATTTGGATTCAACTTACAGTTCAGGTTATGAAATACAGATACAAATGTAGGAAAGTATTATTAATGAATGCATAATTATTAATATCATGAGACTTCTAATTGACATTCGTTTATACGGCGAAGATTACGAAAACATTATCATCGTTTTTGATGACATCATATTTACCATTAGAATTCAGTTTTTCTCTAGGATTATTAAAAATTTGGCGTCAACTTATAGTTCAGGTTATGAAATACAGATACAAATGTAGGAAAATATTATTAATGAATGCGTAATTATTAATAACATGAGACCACTAATTGACATACGGTTATACGGCGAAGATTACGAAAACATTCCCATCGCTTTTGATGACATCATATTTATAATTAGAATTCAGTTTTTCTCTAGGATTATTGCACATTTGCCTTCATATTATTGTTCAGGTTATGAAATACAGATATAAATGTGAGAAAATATTACTAATAATTGCATAATTATTAATACCTTGAGTCTTCTAATTGACATTCGGTTATACGGCGAAGATTACGAAAACATTCCCATCGCTTTTGATGACATCATATTTATCATTAGAATTCAGTTTTGCTCTAGGATTATTGCACAGTGGGCTTCATCTTATAGTTCAGTTTATGAAATACCGATACAAATGTAGGAAAATATTACTAATGAATGCATAATTATTAATATCTTGACACTTCTAATTGACATTCTGTTATACGGCGAAGATTACGAAAACATTCCCATCGCTTTTGATGACATCATATTTATCATTAGAATTCAGTTTTGCTCTAGGATTATTGCACATTTGGCTTCATCTTATAGTTCAGGTTATGAAATACAGATACAAATGTTGGAAAATATTACTAATGAAGGAATAATTATTAATATCTTGAGACTTCTAATTGACATTCGGTTATACGGCGAAGATTACGAAAACAATCCCATCGCTTTTGATGACATCGTATATATCATTAGAATTAACTTTTTCTCTAGGATTATTGCACATTTGGCTTCATCTTTTAGTTCAGGTCATGAAATACAGATACTAATGCAGGAAAATATTACTAATGAATGCATAATTATTAATATCTTGAGACTTCTAATTGACCTTCTGTTATACGGCGAAGATTACGAAAACATTCCCATCGCTTTTGTTGACATCATATTTATCATTAGAATTCAGTTTTGCTCTAGGATTATTGCATATTTGGCTTCAACTTATAGTTCAGGTTATGAAATACATATACAAATTTAGGAAAATATTACTAATGAATGCATAATTATTAATATCTTGAGACTTCTAATTGACATTCGGTTATTCGGCGAAGATTACGAAAACTTTCCCATCGCTTATGATGACATCATATTTATCATTATAATTCACATTTTCACTAGGATTATTGCACATTTGTCTTCATCTTATAATTCATGTTATGAAATACAGATACAAATGTTGGAAAATATTACTAATGAATCCATAATTATTATAATATCTTAAGACTTCTAATTGACATTCGGTTATACGGCGAAGATTACGAAAACAATCCCATAGCTTTGAAGACATCATATTTATCGTTAGAATTCACTTTTTCTGTAGGATTATTGTACATTTGGCTTCATCTTATAGTTCAGGTTATGAAATACAAATACAAATGTAGGAAAATATTACTAATGAATGCATAATTAGTAATATCTTGAGACTTCTAATTGACATTCGGTTATGCGGTGAAGATTACGAAAAAATTTCCATCGCTTTTGATGACATCATATTTATCATTAGTATTCACTTTTTCTCTAAGATTATTGTACATTTGGCTTCATTTATAGTTCAGGTTATGAAAAACAGATACAAATGTAGGAAAATATTATAATGAATGCACAATTATAATTATTTTGAGACTTCTAATTGACGTTCGGTTATACGGCGAAGATTACGAAAACTTTCCCATCGCTTTTGATGACATCATATTTATCATTAGTATTCATTTTGGCTCTAGGATTATTGCACATTTGTCTTCATCTTGTGGTTCAGGTTATGAAATACAGATACAAATGTAGGAAAATATTACTAATGAATGCATAATTATTAATATCTTGAGACTTCCAATTGACATTCGGTTATACGGCGAAGATTACGAAAACAATCCCATCGCTTTTGATGACATCATATTTATCATTAGAATTCACTTTTTCTCTAGGATTATTTTATATTTGGCTTCATTTTATAGTTCAGGTTATGAAATACAGATACAAATGTAGGAAAATATTACTAATGAATGCATAATTATTAATATCTTGAGACTTCTAATTGACATTCGGTTATACGGCGAAGATTACGAAAACATTCCCATCGCTTATGATGACATCATATTTATCATTAGAATTCACTTTTTCACTAGGATTATTGCATATTTGTCTTCAAATTATAGTTCAGGTTATGAAATACAGATACAAATGTTGGAAAATATTACTAATGAATGCATTATTATTAATATCTTGAGACTTCTAATTGACCTGCGGTTATACAGCGAAGATTACGAAAACATTCCGATCGCTTTTGATGACATCATATTATCATTAGAATACAGTTTTGCTCTAGGATTATTACACAATTGGCTTCATCTTATAGTTCAGGTTATGAAATACAGATACAAATATAGGAAAATATTACCAATGAATACATAATTATTAATATCTTGACACTTCTAATTGACATTCGGTTATAAGGCGAAGATTTCGAAAACATTCCCATCGCTTATGATGACATCATATTTATCATTAGAATTTAGTTTTGCTCTAGGATCATTGCACATTTGGCTTCATCTTATAGTTCAGGTTATGAAATACAGATACAAATGTAGGAAAATATTACTAATGAATGCATAATTATTAATATTTTGAGACTTCTAATTGACATTCGGTTATACGGCGAAGATTACGAAAACATTCCCATCGCTTTTGATGACATCATATTTTCATTAGAATTCACTTTTTCTCTAGGATTATTGTACATTTGGCTCCATCTTATAGTTCAGGTTATGAAATACAGATACAAATGTTGGAAAATATTACTAATGAAGGAATAATTATTAATATCTTGAGACTTCTAATTGACATTCGGTTATACGGCGAAGATTACGAAAACAATCCCATCGCTTTTGATGACATCGTATATATCATTAGAATTAACTTTTTCTCTGGGATTATTGCACATTTGGCTTCATCTTTTAGTTCAGGTCATGAAATACAGATACTAATGCAGGAAAATATTACTAATGAATGCATAATTATTAATATCTTGAGACTTCTAATTGACCTTCGGTTATACGGCGAAGATTACGAAAACATTCGCATCGCTTTTGATGACATCATATTTATCATTAGAATTCACTTTTTCACTAGGATTAATGCACGTTTGTCTTCATCTTATAGTTCAGGTTATGAAATACAGATACAAATGTAGTAAAATATTACTAATGAATGCATAATTATTAATATCTTGAGACTTCTAATTGACCTTCGGTTATACGGCGAAGATTACGAAAACATTCTCATCGCTTTTGATGACATGATATATAACTTTAGAATTTACTTTTTCACTAGGATTATTGCACATTTGCACTCATCTAATAGTTCAGGTAATGAAATACAGATAGAAATGTAGGAAAATATTATTAATGAATGCATAATTATTAATATCTTGAGACTTCTAATTGACATTCGGTTTTACGGCGAAGATTACGAAAACTTTCCCATCGCTTATGATGACATCATATTTAACTTTAGAATTTACTTTTTCACTAGGATTATTGCACATTTGGCTTCATCTTATAGTTCAGGTTATGAAATACAGATACAAATGTAGGAAAATATTACTAATGAATGCAAATTGGTAATATCTTGAGACTTCTAATTGACATTCGGTTATACGGCGAATATTACGAAAACATTCCCATCGCTTTGGATGACATCATATTTATCATTAGAATTCACTTTTTCTCTAGGATTATTGCACATTTGGCTTCATTTTATAGTTCAGGTTATGAAATACTGATACAAATGTCGGAAAATATTACTAATGAATGCATAATTATTAATATCTTGAGACTTCTAATTGACATTCGGTTATACGGCGAAGATTACGAAAACATTCCCATCGCTTTTGCTGACATCATATTTATCATTAGAATTCACTTTTTCTCTAGGATTATTGTACATTTGGCTTCATTTTATAGTTCAGGTTATGAAATACAGATACAAATGTAGGAAAATATTACTAATGAATGCATAATTATTAATATCTTGAGACTTCTAATTGACATTCGGTTATACGGCGAAGATTACGAAAACATTCCCATCGCTTATGATGACATCATATTTATCATTAGAATTCACTTTTTCACTAGGATTATTGCATATTTGTCTTCAAATTATAGTTCAGGTTATGAAATACAGATACAAATGTTGGAAAATATTACTAATGAATGCATTATTATTAATATCTTGAGACTTCTAATTGACCTGCGGTTATACAGCGAAGATTACGAAAACATTCCGATCGCTTTTGATGACATCATATTATCATTAGAATACAGTTTTGCTCTAGGATTATTACACAATTGGCTTCATCTTATAGTTCAGGTTATGAAATACAGATACAAATATAGGAAAATATTACCAATGAATACATAATTATTAATATCTTGACACTTCTAATTGACATTCGGTTATAAGGCGAAGATTTCGAAAACATTCCCATCGCTTATGATGACATCATATTTATCATTAGAATTTAGTTTTGCTCTAGGATCATTGCACATTTGGCTTCATCTTATAGTTCAGGTTATGAAATACAGATACAAATGTAGGAAAATATTACTAATGAATGCATAATTATTAATATTTTGAGACTTCTAATTGACATTCGGTTATACGGCGAAGATTACGAAAACATTCCCATCGCTTTTGATGACATCATATTTTCATTAGAATTCACTTTTTCTCTAGGATTATTGTACATTTGGCTCCATCTTATAGTTCAGGTTATGAAATACAGATACAAATGTTGGAAAATATTACTAATGAAGGAATAATTATTAATATCTTGAGACTTCTAATTGACATTCGGTTATACGGCGAAGATTACGAAAACAATCCCATCGCTTTTGATGACATCGTATATATCATTAGAATTAACTTTTTCTCTGGGATTATTGCACATTTGGCTTCATCTTTTAGTTCAGGTCATGAAATACAGATACTAATGCAGGAAAATATTACTAATGAATGCATAATTATTAATATCTTGAGACTTCTAATTGACCTTCGGTTATACGGCGAAGATTACGAAAACATTCGCATCGCTTTTGATGACATCATATTTATCATTAGAATTCACTTTTTCACTAGGATTAATGCACGTTTGTCTTCATCTTATAGTTCAGGTTATGAAATACAGATACAAATGTAGTAAAATATTACTAATGAATGCATAATTATTAATATCTTGAGACTTCTAATTGACCTTCGGTTATACGGCGAAGATTACGAAAACATTCTCATCGCTTTTGATGACATGATATATAACTTTAGAATTTACTTTTTCACTAGGATTATTGCACATTTGCACTCATCTAATAGTTCAGGTAATGAAATACAGATAGAAATGTAGGAAAATATTATTAATGAATGCATAATTATTAATATCTTGAGACTTCTAATTGACATTCGGTTTTACGGCGAAGATTACGAAAACTTTCCCATCGCTTATGATGACATCATATTTAACTTTAGAATTTACTTTTTCACTAGGATTATTGCACATTTGGCTTCATCTTATAGTTCAGGTTATGAAATACAGATACAAATGTAGGAAAATATTACTAATGAATGCAAATTGGTAATATCTTGAGACTTCTAATTGACATTCGGTTATACGGCGAATATTACGAAAACATTCCCATCGCTTTGGATGACATCATATTTATCATTAGAATTCACTTTTTCTCTAGGATTATTGCACATTTGGCTTCATTTTATAGTTCAGGTTATGAAATACTGATACAAATGTCGGAAAATATTACTAATGAATGCATAATTATTAATATCTTGAGACTTCTAATTGACATTCGGTTATACGGCGAAGATTACGAAAACATTCCCATCGCTTTTGCTGACATCATATTTATCATTAGAATTCACTTTTTCTCTAGGATTATTGTACATTTGGCTTCATCTTATAGTTCAGGTTATGAAATACAGATAGAAATGTAGGAAAATATTACTAATGAATGCATAATTATTAATATCTTGAGACTTCTATTTGACATTCGGTTATTCGGCGAAGATTACGAAAATATTCCCATCGCTTTTGATGACATCATATTTATCATTAGAATTCAGTTTCTCTCTAGGATTATTGCACAATTGGCTTCAACTTATAGATCAGGTTATGAAATACAGATACAAATGTAGGAAAATATTACTAATGAATGCATAATTATTAATATCTTGAGACTTCCAATTGACATTCGGTTATACGGCGAAGATTACGAAAACAATCCCATCGCTTTTGATGACATCATATTTATCATTAGAATTCACTTTTTCTCTAGGATTATTTTACATTTGGCTTCATCTTATAGTTCAGGTTATGAAATACAGATACAAATGTAGGAAAATATTACTAATGAATGCATAATTATTAATATCTTGAGACTTCTAATTGACATTCGGTTATACGGCGAAGATTACGAAAACATTCCGATCGCTTTTGATGACATCATATCATCATTAGAATACAGTTTCGCTCTAGGATTATTACACAATTGGCTTCATCTTATAGTTCAGGTTATGAAATACAGATACAAATATAGGAAAATATTACCAATGAATGCATAATTATTAATATCTTGAGACTTCTAATTGACATTCGGTTATAAGGCGAAGATTTCGAAAACATTCCCATCGCTTATGATGACTTCATATTTATCATTAGAATTCAGTTTTGCTCTAGGATCATTGCACATTTGGCTTCATCTTATAGTTCAGGTTATGAAATACAGATACAAATGTAGGAAAATATTACTAATGAATGCATAATTATTAATATCTTGAGACTTCTAATTGACCTTCGGTTATACGGCGAAGATTACGAAAACATTCCCATCGCTTTTGATGACATCATATTTATCGTTAGAATTCAGTTTTGCTCTAGGAATATTGCAGAATTGGCTTCATCTTATAGTTCAGCTTATGAAATACAGATACAAAAGTGGGAAAATATTACTAATGAATGCATAATTATTAATTCCTTGAGACTTCTAATTGACATTCGGTTATACGGCGAAGATTACGAAAACATTCCCATCGCTTTTGATGACATCATATTTATTATTAGAATTCACTTTTTCACTAAGGTTATTGCACATTTGTCTTCATCTTATAGTTCAGGTTATGAAATACAGATACAAATGTAGTAAAATATTACTAATGAATGCATAATTATTAATTTCATGAGACTTCTAATTGACCTTCGGTTATACGGCGAAGATTACGAAAACATTCCCATCCCTTTTGATGACATCATATTTATCATTAGAATTCACTTTTTCACTAGGATTATTGCACATTTGGCTTCATCTTATAGTTCAGGTCATGAAATACAGATACAAATATTAGATAATATTACTAATGAATGCATAATTATTAATATCTTGTGACTTCTATTTGACCTTCGGTTATAGAGCGAAGATTACGAAAACATTCCCATCGCTTTTGATGACATCATATTTATCATTAGAATTCAGTTTTGCTCTAGGATTATTACACAATTGGCTTCATCTCATAATTCAGGTTATGAAATACAGATAAAAATGTAGGAAAAGATTACTAATGAATGCATAATTATAAATATCTTGAGCGTTCTAATTGACATTCGTTTATACGGCGAAGATTACGAAAACATTCTCATCGCTTTTGATGACATCATATTTATCATTAGAATTCACTTTTTCTCTAAGATTATCGCACATTTGGCTTCATCTTATAGTTCAGTCTATGAAATACAGATACAAATGTAGGAAAATATTACTAATGAATGCATAATTATTAATATCTTGAGACTTCTAATTGACATTCGGTTATACGGCGAAGATTACGAAAACAATCCCATCGCTTTTGATGACATCATATTTATCATTAGAATTCACTTTTTCTCTAGGATTATTGTACATTTGGCTTCATCTTATAGTTCAGGTTATGAAATACAGATACAAATGTAGGAAAATATTACTAATGAATGCATAATTATTAATATCTTGAGACTTCTAATTGACATTCGGTTATACGGCGAAGATTACGAAAACATTCCCATCGCTTATGATGACATCATATTTATCATTAGAATTCACTTTTTCACTAGGATTATTGCACATTTGTCTTCAAATTATAGTTCAGGTTATGAAATACAGATACAAATGTAGGAAAATATTACTAATGAATGCATTATTATTAATATCTTGAGACTTCTAATTGACCTTCGGTTATACGGCGAAGATTACGAAAACATTCCCATCGCTTATGATGACATCATATTTATCATTAGAATTCAGTTTTGCTCTAGGATCATTGCACATTTGGCTTCATCTTATAGTTCAGGTTATGAAATACAGATACAAATGTAGGAAAATATTACTAATGAATGCATAATTATTAATATCTTGAAACTTCTAATTGACATTCGGTTATACGGCGAAGATTACGAAAACATTCCCATCGCTTTTGATGACATCATATTTATCATTAGAATTCAGTTTTTCTCTAGGATTATTGCACATTTGTCTTCATCTTATAGTTCAGATTATGAAATACAGATACAAATGTATGAAAATATTACTAATGACTGCATAATTATTAATATCTTGAGACTTCTAAATGACATTCGGTTATAAAGCGAAGATTACGAAAACATTTGTGGCACCCTGCATTTTTAGAAAGACTAAAAAGAGATATTCATAGAAATATGATTTAATTTTTATTCGGTTTATTAACCAGTTGTTAGTTATTTAGAAACGTAGAATAATTGAGTTTTGAGAATAATTCTCTAACTGTATTTAGGCGATCCAAAGAGAAGAAGAAAAAAAAATAATAAAAAGAAAGAGAAAGAGGAATACAAAACCCGGTCATAAGTAAAACTAAGACAAGACAGGTGTCAAAATATATCAGGTCAAATTACCTGACCGAAATCCAGGGAAATAGAAATTGTTATATTTGGTTGAAGAAATTGAGTTTTGGAGATAATAATATAAAACAAAAAGAAGAGGAAAGACAGAAAGATAAAACAAAACCCGGTCATAAGGGAAAACACACACATGCGACCAGCACCTAACAAGTGTCAAAATTATCAGGTCAAGCACTTGAACTAATTCCGTGTCCGCGTAGGATGGAAGTTTTGTTAAGGTTGGCTGAAACAATAAAGATTTTTTTGAACAATGAAAACGAAATTTTAATCGGAGGAAAGGTGTTTTTTTTTGTGTTGAGGTGGTGACCGGTGGAACTGTATACAGATTCTGACCTGTTAAAAAATTGGAACCCCACGATGATGAAGTGGAGACATTTTCAATTCAGATAATTAAGATTTTTGACTATCAGGTCTGACCAAAAACAAAGAAGGAAAGAAAACGATTGTCTCGGCTCACAGATAGCGCCAATATTCTTTCCTGAAGTCACATCTAATTAGCGGCAGGCTGTTTTGACAGAACCCAGGTGAGAAAAAGCCAAGATTATCATTTTTCGTACGTGTGAAAAAGGCCAAATTAGATTTTGTTTTTTTTTAGAACAAGAACGATGTAAGCCACGCCCGATTGGAGACGGGAGGCGTCCCACCACAGTCTCATTAGCCGAAAGCGGTCACGTGATATGCGGAAAGAGGAGGGAGAATGCTCGATCAAGAACCATTGGTCGAAAACGGTCACCTGACATACGAGAGACCGGGAGAGATGGGTATGCGTCCTCCCCCCAGAGGCACTGTGAGGAAGTAGGGGTGAAAATAATAGCGATAATGGGAAATCAGAACTAATGCGACTTTTGGGATTATCGAGAGAGCCCTGACGCCGACAGACCCACCCCGGTTTGCTGCGGCGTCAATAAAAGCAGGACCCCAATCGACAAAAAAAAATGAGTTCAGCCCCGGACGGCAGCGAGAAGAGATCACCTCGGACGACGGAGGGTTGCGGCTGGGTTGCGGCTGGGTTGCGGCAAGAAACCCTTCCAGCCCAAGTCGAAAACAAGAAATCCTTCCAGCCCAAGTCGAAAACAAGAAATCCTTCCAGCCCAAGTCGAAAACAAGAAATCCTTCCGGCCCAAGTCAAAGACAAGAGAAGTTCTATCTAAGTCGACGAAGGAGAAGATTACTCGAAAGCCGCGGAGAAGTTGCAGCCAAGTCGAAGACAAGGCCAAAGAGTTACTGGACGGAAGAAGAAGAAGAAGTTAAAATCAAGCCCAGCCGAGAACAGAATTCGACCCAACCAGATCGAAGTGAAGAAATACAACTCAAGTCGAAGAGAAGAATCAACTGCGAATGATTGATAGAAACTAGCCCCAGTGTCGAACTAAACCACACTCCGACATACACAATTCTGGAGAGTAGACAATTCGAAATCGTTAAGTTGTATGATAGAAGCTTGGTGCCATAGTCCACAGAGCGGGTCGGGAATGAGAACAATTTTTCTTTATGTAACGGACATTAGATATAAAAGGTTGTCACCCTTTTTTTTTTATCAGTATTTTTTTTCTCGTGAGATTTTTTTTTCTTTTACTTGTGTTTTGCCACCCCCGTCGGACTCAACTTGCATACGGCCAAATCCCTGCTGGTCCCGTCTGTCTAAGATCTAAACACAGCGTGGGTAGACAGACCGGAGATCAGTACAGTTGCTTTAGCAACCAGGTATTGGAAGCGGGTTGGGAAAGGCGAGGCTGGTGATCATCTAACCAAGAGGTTGGAGCGGCACGCTTGGAACCAGGAGGAGCGACCAGGAGGAGCGACGTCACAGTTGGCGCCGTAACCAAAGGATTCGACCCTAAGCCAGGTGTGTACCCGTCACACATTCCCATCGCTTTTGATGACATCATATTTATCATTAGAATTCAGTTTTGCTCTAGGATTATTGCACATTTGGCTTCATCTTATAATTCAGGTTCTGAAGTACAGATAAAAATGTAAGAAAATATTACTAATGAATGCATAATTATAAATATCTTGAGCGTTCTAATTGACATTCGTTTATACGGCGAAGATTACGAAAACATTCTCATCGCTTTTGATGACATTATATTTATCATTAGAGTTCACTTTTTCTCTAAGATTATTGCACATTTGGCTTCATCTTATAGTTCAGGCTATGAAATACAGTTACAAATGTAGGAAAATATTACTAATGAATGCATAATTATTAATATCTTGAGACTTCTAATTGACCTTCGGTTACACGGCGAAGATTACGAAAACAATCCCATCACTTTTGATGACATCATATTTATCATTAGAATTCACTTTTTCTCTAGGATTATTGTACATTTGGCTTCATCTTATAGTTCAGGTTATGAAATACAGATACAAATGTAGGAAAATATTACTAATGAATGCATAATTATTAATATCTTGAGACTTCTAATTGACATTCGGTTATACGGCGAAGATTACGAAAGCATTCCCATCGCTTATGATGACATGATATTTATCATTAGAATTCACTTTTTCACTAGGATTATTGCACATTTGTCTTCACATTATAGGTTAGGTTATGAAAAACAGATACAAATGTAGGTAAATATTACTAATGAATGCATTATTATTAATATCTTGAGACTTCTAATTGACCTTCGGTTATACAGCGAAGATTACGAAAACATTCCGATCGCTATTGATGACAACATATTTATCATTAGAATACAGTTTTGCTCTAGGATTATTACACAATTGTCTTCATCTTATAGTTCAGGTTATGAAATACAGATACAAATGTAGGAAAATATTACTAATGAATGCATAATTATTAATATTTTGAGACTTCTAATTGACATTCGGTTATACGGCGAAGATTACGAAAACATTCCCATCGCTTTTGATGACATCATATTTATCATTAGAATTCACTTGTTCTCTAGGATTATTGTACATTTGACTTCATCTCATAGTTCAGGTTATGAAATACAGATACAAATGTAGGAAAATATTACTAATGAATGCATAATTATTAATATCTTGAGACTTCTAATTGACATTCGGTTATACGGCGAAGATTACGAAAACATTCCCATCGCTTTTGATGAAAATCATATTTATCATTAGAATTAAGTTTTTCTCTAGGATTATTGCACATTTGGCTTCATCTTATAGTCCAGGTCATGAAATACAGATACAAATGTAGGAAAATATTACTAATTAATGCATAATTTTTTATATCATAAGGCTTCTAATTTACATTCGGTTATACTGCGAAGATTACGAAACATTCCCATCGGTTTTGATGATATCATATTTATCATTAGAATAAACTTTTTCTATAGGATTATTGCACATTTGGCTTCATTTTATAGTTCAGATTATGAAATACAGATACAAATGTAGGAAAATATTACTAATGAATGCATAATTATAAATATCTTGAGACTTCTAATTGACAATCGGTTTTACGGCGAAGATTACGAAAACATTCCCATCGCTTTTGATGACATCATATGCATCATTAGAATTCACTTTTTCACTAGGATTATAGCACATTTGGCTTCATCTTATAGTTCAGGTTATGAAATACAGATACAAATGTAGGAAAATATTACTAATGAATGCATAATTATTAATATCTTGAGAGTCCTAATTGACCTTCGGTTATACGGCGATGATTACGAAAACATTCCCATCGCTTTTGATGACATCATATCTATCATTGGAATTCAGTTTTACTCTAGGAATATTGCACAATTGGCTTCATCTTATAGTTCAGGTTATGAAATACAGATACAAATGTAGGAAATTATTACTAATGAATGCATAATTATTAATATATTGAGTCTTCTAATTGACATTCGGTTATACGGCGAAGATTACGAAAACATTCCCATCGCTTTTGATGACATCATATTTATAATTAGAATTCACTTTTTCTCTAGGATTATTGCACATTTGGCTTCATCTTATAGTTCAGATTATGAAATACAGATACAAACGAAGGAAAATATTACTAATGAATGCATAATTATTAATATCTTGGGACTTCTAATTGACATTCGGTAATACGGCGAAGATTACGAAAACATTCACATCGCTTTTGATGACATCATATTTATCATTAGAATTCATTTTTCTCTAGGATTATTGCACATTTGGCTTCATCTTATAGTTCAGGTTATGAAATACAGATACAAATGTAGGAAAATATTACTACTGAATGCATAATTATTAATATCTTGAGACTTCTAATTGACCTTCGGTTATACGGCGAAGATTACGAAAAATTTCCCATCGCTTTTGATGACATCATATTTATCATTGGAATTGACATTTTCTCTAGGATTATTGCACATTTGGATTCATCTTATAGTTCAGATTATGAAATACAGATACAAATGTAGGAAAATATTACTAATGAATGCATAATTATAAATAACTAGAGCTTTCTAATTGACATTCGTTTATACGGCGAAGATTACGAAAACATTCTCATCGCTTTTGATGACATCATATTTATCATTAGAATTCACTTTTTCTCTAAGATTATTGCACATTTGGCTTCATCTTATAGTTCAGGCTATGAAATACATATACAAATGTAGTCAAATATTACTAATGAATGCATAATTATTAATATTATGAGACTTCTAATTGACATTCGGTTATACGGCGAAGATTACGAAAACATTCCCATCGCTTATGATGACACCATATTTATCATTAGAATTCACTTTTTCACTAGGATTATTGCACATTTACCTTCATCTTATAATTCAGGTTATGAAATACAGATACAAATGTTGGAAAATATTACTAATGAATGCATAATTATAAATATCTTGAGACTTCTAATTGACATTCAGTTATACGGCGAAGATTACGAAAACATTCCCATCGCTTTTGATGACATCATATTCATATTTAGAATTCACTTTTTCTCTAGGATTATTGCACATTTGTCTTCATCTTATAGTTCAGGTTATGAAATAGAGATACAAATGTAGGAAAATATTACTAATGAATGCATAATTATTAATATCTTGAGACTTCTTACTGACATTCGGTTATGCGGCGAAGATTACGAAAAATTTCCCATCGCTTTTGATGACATCATATTTATCATTGGAATTGACTTTTTCTCCAGGATTATTGCACATTTGGCTTCATCTTATAGTTCAGGCTATGAAATACATATACAAATGTAGTCAAATATTACTAATGAATGCATAATTATTAATATTATGAGACTTCTAATTGACATTCGGTTATACGGCGAAGATTACGAAAACATTCCCATCGCTATTGATGACATCATATTTATCATTAGAATTCAGTTTTGCTCAATGATTATTGCACATTTGGCTTCATCTTATAATTCCGGTTATGAAGTATAGATAAAAATGTAGGAAAATATTACTAATGAATGCATAATTATAAATATCTTGAGACTTCTAATTGACATTCGGTTATACGGCGAAGATTACGAAAACATTCCCATCGCTTTTGATGACATCATATTCATATTTAGAATTCACTTTTTCTCTAGGATTATTGCACATTTGGCTTCATCTTATAGTTCAGGTTATGAAATACAGATACAAATGTAGAAAAATATTACAAATGAATGCATAATTATTAATATCTTGAGTTTTCTAATTGACATTCGGTTATACGGCGAAGATTACGAAAACATTCCCATCGCTTTTGATGACAACATATTTATCATTAGAATTCACTTTTTTACTAGGATTATAGCACATTTGGCTTCCTCTTATAGTTCAGGTTATGAAATACAGATACAAATGTAGGAAAATATTACTAATGAATGCATAATTATTAATATCTTGAGACTTCTAATTGACCTTCGGTTATACGGCGATGATTACGAAAACATTCCCATCGCTTTTGATGACATCATATTTATCATTAGAATTCAGTTTTTCTCTAGGAATATTGCAAAATTGGCTTCATCTTATAGTTCAGGTTATGAAATACAGATACAAATGTAGGAAAATATTACAAATGAATGCATAATTATTAATATCTTGAGACTTCTAATTGACATTCGGTTATACGGCGAAGATTACGAAAACATTCCCATCGCTTTTGATGACATCATATTTATCATTAGAATTCACTTTTTCTCTAGGATTATTGCACATTTGGCTTCATCTTATAGTTCAGGTTATGAAATAGAGATACAAATGTAGGAAAATATTACTAATGAATGCATAATTATTAATATCTTGAGACTTCTAACTGACATTCGGTTATACGGCGAAGATTACGAAAAATTTCCCATCGGTTTTGATGACATCATATTTATCATTGGAATTGACTTTTTCTCAAGGATTATTGCACATTTGGCTTCATCTTATAATTCAGGTTATGAAATACAGATACAAATGTTGGAAAATATTACTAATGAATGCATAATTATAAATATCTTGAGACTTCTAATTGACATTCGGTTATACGGCGAAGATTACGAAAACATTCCCATCGCTTTTGATGACATCATATTCATATTTAGAATTCACTTTTTCTCTAGGATTATTGCACATTTGGCTTCATCTTAGATTTCAGGTTATGAAATAGAGATACAAATGTAGGAAAATATTACTAATGAATGCATAATTATTAATATCTTGAGACTTCTAACTGACATTCGGTTATGTGGCGAAGATTACGAAAAATTTCCCATCGCTTTTGATGACATCATATTTATCATCAGAATTCACTTTTTCACTAGGATTATTGCACATTTGGCTTCATCTTATAGTTCAGATTATGAAATACTGATACAAATGTCGGAAAATATTACTAACGAATGCATAATTATTAATATCTTGAGACTTTTAATTGACCTTCGGTTATACGGCGAAGATTACGAAAACATTCCCATCGCTTTTGATGACATCATATTTATCATTAGAATTGACTTTTTCTATAGGATTATTGCACATATGGCTTCATCTTATAATTCAGGTTATGAAGTACAGATAAAAATGTAGGAAAATATTACTAATGAATGCATAATTATAAATATCTTGAGCTTTCTAATTGACATTCGGTTATACGGCGAAGATTACGAAAACATTCCCATCGCTTTTGATGACATCATATTTATTATTAGAATTCACTTTTTCCCTCTGTTTATTGCACATTTGGCTTCATCTTAAAGTTCAGGTTATGAAATACTGATACAAATGTCGGAAAATATTACTAACGAATGCATAATTATTAATATCTTGTGACTTTTAATTGACCTTCGGTTATACGGCGAAGATTACGAAAACATTCCCATCGCTTTTGATGACATCATATTTATCATTAGAATTCACTTTTTCTCTAGGATTATTGCACATTTGGCTTCATTTTATAGTTCAGGTTATGAAATACAGATACAAATGTCGGAAAATATTACTAATGAATGCATAATTATTAATAACTTGAGACTTCTAATTGACCTTCGGTTATACGGCGAAGATTACGAAAACATTCCCATCACTTTTAATGACATCATATTTATAATTAGAATACACTTTTTCTCTAGGATTATTGCACATTTGGCTTCATTTTATAGTTCAGGTTATGAAATACTGATACAAATGTCGGAAAATATTCCTAACGAATGCATAATTATTAATATCTTGACACTTCTAATTGACTTTCGGTTATACGGCGAAGATTACGAAAATATTCCCATCGCTTTTGATGACATCATATTTATCATTAGAATTCAGTTTCTCTCTAGGATTATTGCACAATTGGCTTCAACTTATAGTTCAGGTTATGAAATACAGATACAAATGTAGAAAAATATTACTAATGAATGCATAATTATTAATATCTTGAGACTTCTAATTGACATTCGGTTATACGGCGAAGATTACGAAAACATTCCCATCGCTTTTGCTGACATCATATTTATCATTAGAATTCACTTTTTCTCTCGGATTATTGTACATTTGGCTTAATCTTATAGTTCAGGTTATGAAATACAGATAGAAATGTAGGAAAATATTACTAATGAATGCATAATTATTAATATCTTGAGACTTCTATTTGACATTCGGTTATACGGCGAAGATTACGAAAATATTCCCATCGCTTTTGATCACATCATATTTATCATTAGAATTCAGTTTCTCTCTAGGATTATTGCACAATTGGCTTCAACTTATAGTTCAGGTTATGAAATACAGATACAAATGTAGGAAAATATTACTAATGAATGCATAATTATTAATATCTTGAGACTTCTAATTGACATTCGGTTATACGGCGAAGATTACGAAAACATTCCCATCGCTTTTGCTGATATCATATTTATCATTAGAATTCACTTTTTCTCTAGGATTATTGTACAATTGTCTTCATCTTATAGTTCAGGTTATGAAATACAGATAGAAATGTAGGAAAATATTACTAATGGATGCATAATTATTAATATCTTGAGACTTCTATTTGACATTCGGTTATACGGCGAAGATTACGAAAATATTCCCATCGCTTTTGATGACATCATATTTATCATTAGAATTCAGTTTCTCTCTAGGATTATTGCACAATTGGCTTCATCTTATAGTTCAGGTTATGAAATACAGATAAAAATGTAGGAAAATATTACTAATGAATGCATAATTATTAATATGTTGAGACTTCTAATTGACATTCGGTTATACGGCGAAGATTACGAAAACATTCCCATCGCTTTTGATGCCATCATATTTATCATTAGAATTCACTTTTTCTCTAGGATTATTGCACAATTGGCTTCATCTTATAGTTCAGGTTATGAAATACAGATACAAATGTAGGAAAATATTACTAATGAATGCATAAGTATTAATATCTTGAGACTTCTAATTGACCTTCGGTTATACGGAGAAGATTACGAAAACATTCCCATCGCTTTTGATGACATCATATTTATCATTAGAATTCACTTTTTCTCTAGGATTATTGTACATTTGGCTTCATCTTATAGTTCAGGTTATGAAATACAGATAGAAATGTAGGAAAATATTACTAATGAATGCATAATTATTAATATTTTGAGACTTCTAATTGACATTCGGTTATACGGCGAAGATTACGAAAACAATCCCATCGCTTTTGATGACATCATATTTATCATTAGAATTCAGTTTCTCTCTAGGATTATTGCACAATTGGCTTCATCTTGTAGTTCAGGTTATGAAATACAGATACAAATGTAGGAAAATATTACTAATGAATGCATAATTATTAATAACTTGAGACTTCTAATTGACATTCAGTTATACGGCGAAGATTAGGAAAACATTCCCATCGCTTATGATGACATCATATTTATCATTAGAATTCACTTTTTCACTAGGATTATTGTACATTTGGCTTCATCTTATATTTCAGGTTATGAAATACAGATACAAATGTAGGAAAATATTACTAATGAATGCATAATTATTAATAACTTGAGACTTCTAATTGACATTCGGTTATACGGCGAAGATTAGGAAAACATTCCCATCGCTTATGATGACATCATATTTATCATTAGAATTCACTTTTTCACTAGGATTATTGCACATTTGGCTTCATCTTATAGTTCAGGTTATGAAATACAGATACAAATGTAGGAAAATATTACTAATGTATGCATAATTATTAATATCTTGAGACTTCTAATTGACATTCGGTCATACGGCGAAGATTACGAAAACATTCCCATCGCTTTTGATGACATCATATTAATCATTAGAATTCCGTTTTGCTCTAGGATTATTGCACATTTGGCTTCATCTTATAGTTCAGTTTATGAAAGACAGATACAAAAGTGGGAAAATATTACTAATGAATGCATAATTATTAATTCCTTGAGACTTCTAATTGACATTCGGTTGTACGGCGAACATTACGAAAACATTCCCATCGCTTTTGATGACATCATATTTATCATTAGAATTCACTTTTTCACTACGATTATTGCACATTTGGCTTCATCTTATAGTTCAGGTTATGAAATAAATATACAAATGTAGGAAAATATTACTAACGAATGCATAATTATTAATATTTTGAGACTTCTAATTGACCTTCGGTTATACGGCGAAGATTACGAAAACATTCGCATCGCTTTTGATGACATCATATTTATCATTAGAATTCACTTTTTCACTAGGATTAATGCACGTTTGTCTTCATCTTATAGTTCAGGTTATGAAATACAGATACAAATGTAGTAAAATATTACTAATTAATGCATAAATATTAATATCTTGAGACTTCTAATTGACCTTCGGTTATACGGCGAAGATTACGAAAACATTCCCATCGCTTTCGATGACATCATATTTATCATTAGAATTCACACTTTCACTAGTATTATTGCACATTTGTCTTCATCTTATAATTCAGGTTATGAAATACAGATACAAATGTAGTAAAATATTACTAATGAATGCATAATTATTAATATCTTGAGACTTCTAATTGACCTTCGGTTATACGGCGAAGATTACGAAAACATTCCCATCGCTTTTGATGTCATCATATTTATCATTAGAATTCACTTTTTCACTAGGATTATTGCACATTTGGCTTAATCTTATAGTTCAGGTTATGAAATACAGATACAAATGCAGTAAAATATTACTAATGAATGCCTAATTATTAATATCTTGAGACTTCTAATTGACCTTCGGTTATACGGCGAAGATTACGAAAACATTCCCATCGCTTTTGATGACATCATATTTATCATTAGAATTCACATTTTCACTAGTATTATTGCACATTTGTCTTCATCTTATAGTTCAGGTTATGAAATACAGATACAAATGTAGTAAAATATTACTAATGAATGCATAATTATTAATATCATGAGACTTCTAATTGACCTTCGGATATACGGCGAAGATTACGAAAACATTCCCATCGCTTTTGATGACATCATATTTATCATTAGAATTCACATTTTCACTAGTATTATTACACATTTGTCTTCATCTTATAGTTCAGGTTATGAAATACAGATACAAATGTAGTAAAATATTACTAATGAATGCATAATTATTAATATCATGAGACTTCTAATTGACCTTCGGTTATACGGCGAAGATTACGAAAACATTCCCATCGCTTTTGATGTCATCATATTTATCATTAGAATTCACTTTTTCACTAGGATTATTGCACATTTGGCTTAATCTTATAGTTCAGGTTATGAAATACAGATACAAATGTAGTAAAATATTACTAATGAATGCCTAATTATTAATATCTTGAGACTTCTAATTGACCTCCGGTTATACGGCGAAGATTACGAAAACATTGCCATCGCTTTTGATGAAATCATATTTATCATTAGAATTCACTTTTTCACTCGGATTATTGCACATTTGTCTTCATCTTATAGTTCAGGTTATGAAATACAGATACAAATGTAGTAAAATATTACTAAAGAATGCATAATTATTAATATCTTGAGACTTCTAATTGACCTTCGGTTATACGGCGAAATTTTCGAAAACATTCCCATCGCTTTTGATGACATCATATTTATCATTAGAATTCACATTTTCACTAGTATTATTACACATTTGTCTTCATCTTATAGTTCAGGTTATGAAATACAGATACAAATGTAGTAAAATATTACTAATGAATGCATAATTATTAATATCATGAGACTTCTAATTGACCTTCGGTTATACGGCGAAGATTACGAAAACATTCCCATCGCTTTTGATGACATGATATTTATCATTAGAATTCACATTTTCACTAGTATTATTGCACATTTGTCTTCATCTTATAGTTCAGGTTATGAAATACAGATACAAATGTAGTAAAATATTACTAATGAATGCATAATTATTAATATCTTGAGACTTCTAATTGACCTTCGGTTATACGGCGTAGATTACGAAAACATTCCCATCGCTTTTGATGACATCATATTTATCATTAGAATTCATTTTTTCACTAGGATTATTGCACATTTGTCTCCATCTTATAGTTCAGGTTATGAAATACAGATACAAATGTAGTAAAATATTACTAATGAATGCATAATTATTAATATCTTGAGACTTCTAATTGACCTTCGGTTATACGGCGAAGATTACGAAAACATTCCCATCGCTTTTGATGAAATCATATTTATCATTAGAATTCACTTTTTCTCTCGGATTATTGCACATTAGTCTTCATCTTATAGTTCAGGTTATGAAATACAGATACAAATGTAGTAAAATATTACTAATTAATGCATAAATATTAATATCTTGAGACTTCTAATTGACCTTCGGTTATACGGCGAAGATTACGAAAACATTCCCATCGCTTTCGATGACATCATATTTATCATTAGAATTCACATTTTCACTAGTATTATTACACATTTGTCTCCATCTTATAGTTCAGGTTATGAAATACAGATACAAATGTAGTAAAATATTACTAATGAATGCATAATTATTAATATCTTGAGACTTCTAATTGACCTTCGGTTATACGGCGAAGATTACGAAAACATTCCCATCGCTTTTGATGACATCATATTTATCATTAAAATTCACATTTTCACTAGTATTATTGCACATTTGTCTTCATCTTATAGTTCAGGTTATGAAATACAGATACAAATGTAGTAAAATATTACTAATGAATGCCTAATTATTAATATCTTGAGACTTCTAATTGACCTTCGGTTATACGGCGAAGATTACGAAAACATTCCCATCGCTTTTGATGAAATCATATTTATCATTAGAATTCACTTTTTCTCTCGGATTATTGCACATTTGTCTTCATCTTATAGTTCAGGTTATGAAATACAGATACAAATGTAGTAAAATATTACTAATGAATGCATAATTATTAATATCATGAGACTTCTAATTGACCTTCGGTTATACGGCGAAGATTACGAAAACATTCCCATCGCTTTTGATGACATCATATTTATCATTAGAATTCACATTTTCACTAGTATTATTGCACATTTGTCTTCATCTTATAGTTCAGGTTATGAAATAAAGATACAAATGTAGTAAAATATTACTAATGAATGCATAATTATTAATATCTTGAGACTTCTAATTGACCTTCGGTTATACGGCGTAGATTACGAAAACATTCCCATCGCTTTTGATGACATCATATTTATCATTAGAATTCACTTTTTCACTAGTATTATTGCACATTTGTCTTCATCTTATAGTTCAGGTTATGAAATACAGATACAAATGTAGTAAAATATTACTAATGAATGCCTAATTATTAATATCTTGAGACTTCTAATTGACCTTCGGTTATACGGCGAAGATTACGAAAACATTCCCATCGCTTTTGATGAAATCATATTTATCATTAGAATTCACTTTTTCTCTCGGATTATTGCACATTTGTCTTCATCTTATAGTTCAGGTTATGAAATACAGATACAAATGTAGTAAAATATTACTAATGAATGCATAATTATTAATATCATGAGACTTCTAATTGACCTTCGGTTATACGGCGAAGATTACGAAAACATTCCCATCGCTTTTGATGATATCATATTTATCATTAGAATTCACATTTTCACTAGTATTATTACACATTTGTCTTCATCTTATAGTTCAGGTTATGAAATACAGATACAAATGTAGTAAAATATTACTAATGAATGCATAATTATTAATATCATGAGACTTCTAATTGACCTTCGGTTATACGGCGAAGATTACGAAAACATTCCCATCGCTTTTGATGACATCATATTTATCATTAGAATTCACATTTTCACTAGTATTATTGCACATTTGTCTTCGTCTTATAGTTCAGGTTATGAAATACAGATACAAATGTAGTAAAATATTACTAATGAATGCATAATTATTAATATCTTGAGACTTCTAATTGACCTTCGGTTATACGGCGTAGATTACGAAAACATTCCCATCGCTTTTGATGACATCATATTTATCATTAAAATTCACATTTTCACTAGTATTATTGCACATTTGTCTTCATCTTATAGTTCAGGTTATGAAATACAGATACAAATGTAGTAAAATATTACTAATGAATGCATAATTATTAATATCATGAGACTTCTAATTGACCTTCGGTTATACGGCGAAGATTACGAAAACATTCCCATCGCTTTTGATGACATCATATTTATCATTAAAATTCACATTTTCACTAGTATTATTGCACATTTGTCTTCATCTTATAGTTCAGGTTATGAAATACAGATACAAATGTAGTAAAATATTACTAATGAATGCCTAAATATTAATATCTTGAGACTTCTAATTGACCTTCGGTTATACGGCGAAGATTACGAAAACATTCCCATCGCTTTTGATGACATCATATTTATCATTAGAATTCACATTTTCACTAGTATTATTACACATTTGTCTTCATCTTATAGTTCAGGTTATGAAATACAGATACAAATGTAGTAAAATATTACTAATGAATGCCTAAATATTAATATCTTGAGACTTCTAATTGACCTTCGGTTATACGGCGAAGATTACGAAAACATTCCCATCGCTTTTGATGAAATCATATTTATCATTAGAATTCACTTTTTCACTAGTATTATTACACATTTGTCTTCATCTTATAGTTCAGGTTATGAAATACAGATACAAATGTAGTAAAATATTACTAATTAATGCATAAATATTAATATCTTGAGACTTCTAATTGACCTTCGGTTATACGGCGAAGATTACGAAAACATTCCCATCGCTTTCGATGACATCATATTTATCATTAGACTTCACATTTTCACTAGTATTATTGCACATTTGTCTTCATCTTATAATTCAGGTTATGAAATACAGATACAAATGTAGTAAAATATTACTAATGAATGCATAATTATTAATATCTTGAGACTTCTAATTTACCTTCGGTGATACGGCGAAGATTACGAAAACATTCCCATCGCTTTTGATGAAATCATATTTATCATTAGAATTCACATTTTCACTAGTATTATTGCACATTTGTCTTCATCTTATAGTTCAGGTTATGAAATACAGATACAAATGTAGTAAAATATTACTAATGAATGCATAATTATTAATATCTTGAGACTTCTAATTGACCTTCGGTTATACGGCGAAGATTACGAAAACATTCCCATCGCTTTTGATGACATCATATTTATCATTAGTATTCACTTTTTCACTACGATTATTGCACATTTGTCTTCATCTTCTAGTTGAGGTTATTAAATTCAGATACAAATGTAGGAAAATATTACTAATGAATGCATAATTATTAATATCTTGAGACTTCTAATTGACCTTCGGTTATACGGCGAAGATTACGAAAACATTCCCATCGCTTTTGATGACATCATATTTATCATTAGAATTCCCATTTTCACTAGTATTATTGCACATTTGTCTTCATCTTTTAGTTAAGGTTATGAAATACAGATACAAATGTAGGAAAATATTACTAATGAATGCATAATTATTAATATCTTGAGACTTCTAATTGACCTTCGGTTATACGGCGAAGATTACGAAAACATTCCCATCGGTTTTGATGACATCATATTTATCATTAGAATTACCATTTTCACTAGTATTATTGCACATTTGTCTTCATCTTATAGTTCAGGTTATGAAATACAGATACAAATGTAGTAAAATATTACTAATGAATGCATAATTATTAATATCTTGAGACTTCTAATTGACCTCCGGTTATACGGTGAAGATTACGAAAACATTCCCTTCGATTTTGATGACATCATATTTATTATTAGAATTCACTTTTTCACTCGGATTATTGCACATTTGGCTTCATCTTATAGTTCAGGTTATGAAATACAGATACAAATGTAGTAAAATATTACTAATGAATGCATAATTATTAATATCTTGAGACTTCTAATTGACCTTCGGTTATACGGCGAAGATTACGAAAACATACCCATCGCTTTAGATGACATCATATTTATCATTAGAATTCAATTTTTCACTAGGATTATTGCAGATTTAGCTTAATCTTATAGTTCAGGCTATGAAATACAGATACAAATGTAGTAAAATATAACTAATGAATGCATAATTATTAATATATTGAGACTTCTAATTGACCTTCGGTTATACGGCGAAGATTACGAAAATATTCCCATTGCTTTTGATGACATCATATTTATCATTAGAATTCACTTTTTCACTCGGATTATTGCACATTTGTCTTCATCTTATAGTTCAGGTTATGAAATACAGATACAAATGTAGTAAAAGATTACTAATAAATGCCTAATTATTAATATCTTGAGACTACTAATTGACCTTTGGTTATACGGAGAAGATTACGAAAACATTCCCATCGCTTTTGATGACATCATATTTATCATTAGAATTCCCTTTTTCACTTGGATTATTGCACATTTGTCTTCATCTTATAGTTCAGGTTATGAAATTCAGATACAAATGTAGGAAAATATTACTAATGAATGCATAATTATTAATATCTTGAGACTTCTAATTGACCTTCGGTTATACGGCGAAGATTACGAAAACATTCCCATCGCTTTTGATGACATCATATTTATCATTAGAATTCCCATTTTCACTAGTATTATTGCACATTTGTCTTCATCTTATAGTTAAGGTTATGAAATACAGATACAAATGTAGGAAAATATTACTAATGAATGCATAATTATTAATATCTTGAGACTTCTAATTGAACCTCGGTTATACGGCGAAGATTACGAAAACATTCCCATCGCTTTTGATGACATCGTATTTATCATTAGAATTCACATTTTCACTAGTATTATTGCACATTTGTCTTCATCTTATAGTTCAGGTTATGAAATACAGATACAAATGAGTAAAATATTACTAATGAATGCATAATTATTAATATCTTGAGACTTCTAATTGACCTCCGGTTATACGGTGAAGATTACGAAAACATTCCCTTCGATTTTGATGACATCATATTTATCATTAGAATTCAATTTTTCACTAGGATTATTGCAGATTTAGCTTAATCTTATAGTTCAGGCTATGAAATACAGATACAAATGTAGTAAAATATAACTAATGAATGCATAATTATTAATATATTGAGACTTCTAATTGACCTTCGGTTATACGGCGAAGATTACGAAAATATTCCCATCGCTTTTGATGACATCATATTTATCATTAGAATTCACTTTTTCACTCGGATTATTGCACATTTGTCTTCATCTTATAGTTCAGGTTATGAAATACAGATACAAATGGAGTAAAATATTACTAATGAATGCATAATTTTTAATATCTTGAGACTTCTAATTGACCTTCGGTTATACGGCGAAGATTACGAAAACATACCCATCGCTTTAGATGACATCATATTTATCATTAGAATTCAATTTTTCACTAGGATTATTGCAGATTTAGCTTAATCTTATAGTTCAGGCTATGAAATACAGATACAAATGTAGTAAAATATAACTAATGAATGCATAATTATTAATATATTGAGACTTCTAATTGACCTTCGGTTATACGGCGAAGATTACGAAAATATTCCCATCGCTTTTGATGACATCATATTTATCATTAGAATTCACTTTTTCACTCGGATTATTGCACATTTGTCTTCATCTTATAGTTCAGGTTATGAAATACAGATACAAATGAGTAAAATATTACTAATGAATGCATAATTATTAATATCTTGAGACTTCTAATTCACCTTCGGTTATACGACGAAGATGACGAAAACATTCCCATCGCTTTTGATGTCATCATATTTATCATTAGAATTCACCTTTTCACTAGGATTATTGCACATTTGGCTTAATCTTATAGTTCATGTCATGAAATACAGATACAAATGTAGTAAAATATTACTAATGAATGCCTAATTATTAATATCTTGAGACTTCTAATTGACCTTCGGTTTTACGGCGTAGATTACGAAAACATTCCCATCACTTTTGATGACATCATATTTATTATTAGAATTCACTTTTTCACTAGGATTATTGCACATTTGTCTTCATCTTATAGTTCAGTTTATGAAATACAGATACAAATTAAGTAAAATATTACTAATGAATGCATAATTATTGATATCTTGAGACTTCTAATTGACCTTGGTTTATCCGGTGTAGATTACGAAAACATTCACATCGCTTTTGATGACATCATATTTATCATTAGAATTGACTTTTTCACTCGGATTATTGCACATTTGGCTTCATCTTATAGTTCAGTTTATGAAATACAGATACAAATGTAGTAAAATATTACTAATGAATGCATAATTATTGATATTTGAGACTTCTAATTGACCTTCGGTTATACGGCGAAGATTACGAAAACATACCCATCGCTTTAGATGACATCATATTTATCATTAGAATTCAATTTTTCACTAGGATTATTGCAGATTTAGCTTAATCTTATAGTTCAGGCTATGAAATACAGATACAAATGTAGTAAAATATAACTAATGAATGCATAATTATTAATATATTGAGACTTCTAATTGACCTTCGGTTATACGGCGAAGATTACGAAAATATTCCCATTGCTTTTGATGACATCATATTTATCATTAGAATTCACTTTTTCACTCGGATTATTGCACATTTGTCTTCATCTTATAGTTCAGGTTATGAAATACAGATACAAATGAGTAAAATATTACTAATGAATGCATAATTATTAATATCTTGAGACTTCTAATTGACCTTCGGTTATACGACGAAGATGACGAAAACATTCCCATCGCTTTTGATGTCATCATATTTATCATTAGAATTCACTTTTTCACTCGGATTATTGCACATTTGGCTTCATCTTATAGTTCAGGTTATGAAATACAGATACAAATGAGTAAAATATTACTAATGAATGCATAATTATTAATATCTTGAGACTTCTAATTGACCTTCGGTTATACGACGAAGATGACGAAAACATTCCCATCGCTTTTGATGTCATCATATTTATCATTAGAATTCACTTTTTCACTAGGATTATTGCAAATATGTCTTCATCTTATAGTTCAGGTTATGAAATACAGATACAAATGTAGTAAAATATTACTAATTAATGCATAAATATTAATATCTTGAGACTTCTAATTGACCTTCGGTTATACGGCGAAGATTACGAAAACATTCCTATCGCTTTTGATGTCATCATATTTATCATTAGAATTCACTTTTTCACTAGGATTATTGCACATTTGGCTTAATCTTATAGTTCAGGTTATGAAATACATATACAAATGTAGTAAAATATTACTAATAAATGCCTAATTATTAATATCTTGAGACTACTAATTGACCTTCGGTTATACGGCGAAGATTACGAAAACATTCCCATCGCTTTTGATGACATCATATTTATCATTAGAATTCACTTTTTCACTAGGATTGTTGCACATTTGGCTTAATCTTATAGTTCAGGTTATGAAATACAGATACAAATGTAGTAAAAGATTACTAATAAATGCCTAATTATTAATATCTTGAGACTTCTAATTGACCGTCGGTTATACGGCGAAGATTACGAAAACATTCCCATCGCTTTTGATGACATCATATTTATCATTAGAATTCACTTTTTCATTAGGATTATTGCACATTTGGCTTAATCTTATAGTTCAGGTTATGAAATACAGATACAAATGTAGTAAAATATTACTAATTAATGCATAAATATTAATATCTTGAGACTTCTAATTGACCTTCGGTTATACGGTGAAGATTACGAAAACATTCCCATCGCTTTTGATGACATCATATTTATCATTAGAATTCACTTTTTCACTAGGTTTATTGCACACTTGGCTTCATCTTATAGTTCAGGTTATGAAATACAGATACAAATGTAGTAAAAGATTACTAATGAATGCATAAACATTAATATCTTGAGACTTCTAATTGACCTTCGGTTATACGGCGTAGATTACGAAAACATTCCCATCGCTTTTGATGACATCATATTTATCATCAGAATTGACTTTTTCACTAGGATTATTGCACATTTGGCTTCATCTTATAGTTCAGGTTATGAAATACAGATAAAAATGGAGTGAAATATTACTAATGAATGCCTAATTATTAATATGTTGAGACTTCTAATTGACCTTCGGTTATACGGCGTAGATTACGAAAACATTCCCATCGCTTTTGATGACATCATATTTATCATTAGAATTGACTTTTTCACACGGATTATTGCACATTTGTCTTCATCTTATAGTTCAGGTTATGAAATACAGATACAAATGGAGTAAAATATTACTTATGAATGCATAATTATTAATATCTTGAGACTTCTAATTGACCTTCGGTTATACGGCGAAAATTACGAAAACATTCCCATCGCTTTTGATGTCATCATATTTATCATTATAATTCACTTTTTCACTAGGATTATTGCACATTTGGCTTAATCTTATATTTCAGGTTATGAAATACAGATACAAATGTAGTAAAATATTACTAATGAATGCATAATTATTAATATCTTGAGACTTCTAATTGACCTTCGGTTATACGGCGTAGATTACGAAAACATTCCCATCGCTTTTGATGACATCATATTTATCATTAGAATTCACTTTTTCACTAGGATTATTGCACATTTGGCTTAATCTTATATTTCAGGTTATGAAATACAGGTAAAAATGTAGTAAAATATTACTAATGAATGCATAATTATTAATATCTTGAGACTTCTAATTGACTTTCGGTTAAACGGCGAAGATTACGAAAACATTCCCATCGCTTTTGATGTCATCATATTTATCATTAGAATTGACTTTTTCACTCGGATTATTGCCCATTTGTCTTCATCTTATAGTTCAGGTTATGAAATACAGATACAAATGTATTAAAATATAACTAATGAATGCATAATTATTAATATCTTGAGACTTCTACTTGACCTTCGGTTATACGGCGAAGATTACGAAAACATTCCCATCGCTTTTGATGTCATCATATTTATCATTAGAATTCACTTTTTCACTAGTATTATTGCACATTTGGCTTAATCTTATAGTTCAGGTTATGAAATACAGATACAAATGTAATAAAATATTACTAATGAATGCATAATTATTAATATCTTGAGACTACAGATTGACATTCGGTTATACGGCGAAGATTACGAAAACATTCCCATCGCTTTTGATGTCATCATATTTATCATTAGAGTTCACTTTTTCACTAGGATTATTGCACATTTGGCTTCATCTTATAGTTCAGGTTATGAAATACAGATACAAATGTAGTAAAAGATTACTAATGAATGCATAATTATTAATATCTTGAGACTTCTAATTGACCTTCGGTTATACGGCGAAGATTACGAAAACATTCCCATCGCTTTTGATGACATCATATTTATCATCAGAATTCACATTTTCACTAGGATTATTGCACATTTGGCTTCATCTTATAGTTCAGGTTATGAAATACAGATACAAATGTAGTAAAATATTACTAATGAATGCCTAATTATTAATATCTTGAGACTTCTAATTGACCTTCGGTTATACGGCGAAGATTACGAAAACATTCCCATCGCTTTTGATGTCATCATATTTATCATTAGAATTCACTTTTTCACTAGGATTATTGCACATTTGGCTTCATCTTATAGTTCAGGTTATGAAATACAGATACAAATGTAGTAAAATATAACTAATGAATGCATAATTATTAATATCTTGAGACTTCTAATTGACATTCGGTTATACGGCGAAGATTACGAAAAAATCCCATCTCTTTTGATGACATTATATTTATCATTAGAATTCACTTTTTCACTAGGATTATTGCACATTTGGCTTCATCTTATAGTTCAGGTTATGAAATACAGATACGAATTTAGTAAAATATTACTAATGAATGCATAATTATTAATATCTTGAGACTTCTAATTGACCTTCGGTTATACGGCGAAGATTACGAAAACATTCCCATCGCTTTTGATGTCATCATATTTATCATTAGAATTCACTTGTTCACTCGGATTATTGCACATTTGGCTTCACCTTATACTTCAGGTTATGAAATACAGATACAAATGTAGTAAAATATTACTAAAGAATGCATAATTATTAATATCTTGAGACTTCTAATTGACCTTCGGTTATAGGGCGAAGATTACGAAAAAATCCCATCGCTTTTGATGACATTATATTTATCATTAGAATTGACTTTTTCACTAGGATTATTGCACATTTGTCTTCATCTTATAGTTCAGGTTATGAAATACAGATACAAATGTAGTAAAATATTACTAATGAATGCATAATTATTAATATCTTGAGACTTCTAATTGACCTTCGGTTATACGGCGAAGAGTACGAAGACATTCCCATCGCTTTTGATATTATCATATTTATCATTAGAATTCACTTTTTCGCTAGGATTATTGCACATTTGGCTTCATCTTATAGTACAGGTTATGAAATATAGATACAAATGTAGGAAACTATTACTAATGAATGCATAATTATTAATATCTTGAGACTTCTAATTGACATTCGGTTATACGGCGAAGATTACGAAAACATTCCCATCGCTATTGATGACATCATATTTATCATTAGAATTCACAATTTCACTAGTATTATTGCACATTTGGCTTCATCTTATAGTTCAGGTTATGAAATACAGATACAAATGTAGTAAAATATTACTAATGAATGCATAATTATTAATATCTTGAGACTTCTAATTGACCTTCGGTTATACAGCGAAGATTACGAAAACATTCCCATCGCTTTTGATGACATCATATTTATCATCAGAATTCACATTTTCACTAGGATTATTGCACATTTGGCTTCATCTTATAGTTCAGGTTATGAAATACAGATACAAATTTAGTAAAATATTACTAATGAATGCATAATTATTAATATCTTGAGACTTATAATTGACCTTCGGTTATACGGCGAAGATTACGAAAACATTCCCATCGCTTTTGATGTCAACATATTTATCATTATAATTCACTTTTTCACTAGGATTATTGCACATTTGGCTTCATCTTATAGTTAAAGTTATGAAATACAGATACAAATGTAGTAAAATATTACTAATGAATGCATAATTATTAATATCTTGAGACTTCTAATTGACCTTCGGTTATACGGCGAAGATTACGAAAACATTCCCATCGCTTTTGATGACATCATATTTATCATCAGAATTCACTTTTTCACTAGGATTATTGCACATTTGGCTTCATCTTATAGTTCAGGTCATGAAATACATATACAAATGTAGTAAAATATTACTAATGAATGCATAATTATTAATATCTTGAGACTTCTAATTGACCTTCGGTTATACGGCGAAGATTACGAAAACATTCCCATCGCTTTTGATGACATCATATTTATCATCAGAATTCACTTTTTCACTAGGATTATTGCACATTTGGCTTCATCTTATAGTTCAGGTTATGAAATACAGATACAAATGTAGTAAAATATTACTAATGAATGCATAATTATTAATATCTTGAGACTTCTAATTGACCTTCGATTATACGGCGAAGAGTACGAAAACATTCCCATCGCTTTTGATATTATCATATTTATCATTAGAATTCACTTTTTCGCTAGGATTATTGCACATTTGGCTTCATCTTATAGTACAGGTTATGAAATATAGATACAAATGTAGGAAACTATTACTAATGAATGCATAATTATTAATATCTTGAGACTTCTAATTGACATTCGGTTATACGGCGAAGATTACGAAAACATTCCCATCGCTATTGATGACATCATATTTATCATTAGAATTCACAATTTCACTAGTATTAAGGCACATTTGTCTTCATCTTATAGTTCAGGTTATGAAATACAGATATAAATGTAGGAAAATATTACTAATGAATGCATAATTATTAATATCTTGAGACTTCTAATTGACCTTCGGTTATACGGCGAAGATTACGAAAACATTCCCATCGCTTTTGATGTCATCATATTTATCATTAGTATTCACTTTTTCACTAGGATTATTGCACATTTGGCTTCATCTTATAGTTCAGGTTATGAAATACAGATACAAATGTAGGAAAATAAAACCAATGAATGCATAATTATTAATATCTTGAGACTTCTAATTGACATTCGGTTATACGGCGAAGATTACGAAAAAATCCCATCTCTTTTGATGACATTATATTTATCATTAGAATTCACTTTTTCACTAGGATTATTGCACATTTGGCTTTATCTTATAGTTCAGGTTATGAAATACAGATACAAATTTAGTAAAATATTACTAATGAATGCATAATTATTAATATCTTGTGACTTCTAATTGACCTTCGGTTATACGGCGAAGATTACGAAAACATTACCATCGCTTTTGATGACATCATATTTATCATCAGAATTCACTTTTTCACTCGGATTATTGCATATTTGTCTTCATCTTATAGTTCAGGTTATGAAATACAGATACAAATGTAGTTAAATATTACTAATGAATGCATAATTATTAATATATTGAGACTTCTAATTGACCTTCGGTTATACGGCGAAGATTACGAAAACATTCCCATCGCTTTTGATGTCAACATATTTATCATTATAATTCACTTTTTCACTAGGATTATTGCACATTTGGCTTCATCTTATAGTTCAGGTCATGAAATACAGATACAAATGTAGTAAAATATTACTAATGAATGCATAATTATTAATATCTTGAGACTTCTAATTGACCTTCGGTTATACGGCGAAGATTACGAAAACATTCCCATCGCTTTTGATGACATCATATTTATCATCAGAATTCACTTTTTCACTAGGATTATTGCACATTTGGCTTCATCTTATAGTTCAGGTTATGAAATACCGATACAAATGTAGTAAAATATTACTAATGAATGCATAATTATTAATATCTTGAGACTTCTAATTGACCTTCGGTTATACGGCGAAGATTACGAAAACATTCCCATCGCTTTTGATATTATCATATTTATCATTAGAATTCACTTTTTCGCTAGGATTATTGCACATTTGGCTTCATCTTATAGTTCAGGTTATGAAATACAGATACAAATGTAGTAAAATATTACTAATGAATGCATAATTATTAATATCTTGAGACTTCTAATTGACATTCGGTTATACGGCGAAGATTACGAAAACATTCCCATCGCTTTTGATGTCAACATATTTATCATTATAATTCACTTTTTCACTAGGATTATTGCACATTTGGCTTCATCTTATAGTTCAGGTCATGAAATACAGATACAAATGTAGTAAAATATTACTAATGAATGCATAATTATTAATATCTTGAGACTTCTAATTGACCTTCGGTTATACGGCGAAGATTACGAAAACATTCCCATCGCTTTTGATGACATCATATTTATCATCAGAATTCACTTTTTCACTAGGATTATTGCACATTTGGCTTCATCTTATAGTTCAGGTTATGAAATACAGATACAAATGTAGTAAAATATTACTAATGAATGCATAATTATTAATATCTTGAGACTTCTAATTGACCTTCGGTTATACGGCGAAGATTACGAAAACATTCCCATCGCTTTTGATATTATCATATTTATCATTAGAATTCACTTTTTCGCTAGGATTATTGCACATTTGGCTTCATCTTTTAGTTCAGGTTATGAAATACAGATACAAATGTAGTAAAATATTACTAATGAATGCATAATTATTAATATCTTGAGACTTCTAATTGACCTTCGGTTATACGGCGAAGATTACGAAAACATTCCCATCGCTTTTGATGTCATCATATTTATCATTAGAATTCACTTGTTCACTAGTATTAAGGCACATTTGTCTTCATCTTATAGTTCGGGTTATGAAATACAGATACAAATGTAGGAAAATATTACTAATGAATGCATAATTATTAATATCTTGAGACTTCTAATTGACATTCGGTTATACGGCGAAGATTACGAAAACATTCCCATCGCTTTTGATGACATCATATTTATCATTAGAATTGACTTTTTCACTCGGATTATTGCACATTTGTCTTCATCTTATAGTTCAGGTTATGAAATACAGATACAAATGTAGTAAAATATTACTAATGAATGCATAATTATTAATATCTTGAGACTTCTAATTGACATTCGGTTATACGGCGAAGATTACGAAAACATTCCCATCGCTTTTGATGTCAACATATTTATCATTATAATTCACTTTTTCACTAGGATTATTGCACATTTGGCTTCATCTTATAGTTCAGGTCATGAAATACAGATACAAATGTAGTAAAATATTACTAATGAATGCATAATTATTAATATCTTGAGACTTCTAATTGACCTTCGGTTATACGGCGAAGATTACGAAAACATTCCCAACGCTTTTGATGACATCATATTTATCATCAGAATTCACTTTTTCACTAGGATTATTGCACATTTGGCTTCATCTTATAGTTCAGGTTATGAAATACAGATACAAATGTAGTAAAATATTACTAATGAATGCATAATTATTAATATCTTGAGACTACAGTTTGACATTCGGTTATACGGCGAAGATTACGAAAACATTCCCATCGCTTTTGATGTCATCATATTTATCATTAGAATTCACTTTTTCACTAGGATTATTGCACATTTGGCTTCATCTTATAGTTCAGGTTATTAAATACATATACAAATGTAGTAAAATATTACTAATGAATGCATAATTATTAATATCTTGAGACTTCTAATTTACCTTCGGTTATACGGCGAAGATTACGAAAACATTCCCATCGCTTTTGATGACATCATATTTATCATCAGAATTCACATTTTCACTAGGATTATTGCACATTTGGCTTCATCTTATAGTTCAGGTTATGAAATACAGATACAAATGTAGTAAAATATTACTAATGAATGCCTAATTATTAATATCTTGAGACTTCTAATTGACCTTCGGTTATACGGCGTAGATTACGAAAACATTCCCATCGCTTTTGATGACATCATATTTATCATTAGAATTGACTTTTTCACTCGGATTATTGCACGTTTGTCTTCATCTTATAGTTCAGGTTATGAAATACAGATACAAATGTAGTAAAATATTACTAATGAATGCATAATTATTAATATCTTGAGACTTCTAATTGACCTTCGGTTATACGGCGAAGATTACGAAAACATTCCCATCGCTTTTGATGTCATCATATTTATCATTAGAATTCACTTTTTCACTAGGATTATTGCACATTTGGATTCATCTTATAGTTCAGGTTATGAAATACAGATACAAATGTAGTAAAATATAACTAATGAATGCATAATTATTAATATCTTGAGACTTCTAATTGACATTCGGTTATACGGCGAAGATTACTAAAAAATCCCATCTCTTTTGATGACATTATATTTATCATTAGAATTCATTTTTTCACTAGGATTATTGCACATTTGGCTTCATCTTATAGTTCAGGTTATGAAATACAGATACAAATTTAGTAAAATATTACTAATGAATGCATAATTATTAATATCTTGAGACTTCTAATTGACCTTCGGTTATACGGCGATGATTACGAAAACATTACCATCGCTTTTGATGACATCATATTTATCATCATAATTCACTTTTTCACTCGGATTATTGCACATTTGTCTTCATCTTATAGTTCAGGTTATGAAATACAGATACAAATGTAGTAAAATATTACTAATGAATGCATAATTATTAATATCTTGAGACTTCTAATTGACCTTCGGTTATACGGCGAAGATTACGAAAACATTCCCATCGCTTTTGATGACATCATATTTATCATCAGAATTCACTTTTTCACTAGGATTATTGCACATTTGGCTTCATCTTATAGTTCAGGTTATGAAATACAGATACAAATGTAGTAAAATATTACTAATGAATGCATAATTATTAATATCTTGAGACTTCTAATTGACCTTCGGTTATACGGCGAAGATTACGAAAACATTCCCATCGCTTTTGATATTATCATATTTATCATTAGAATTCACTTTTTCGCTAGGATTATTGCACATTTGGCTTCATCTTATAGTTCAGGTTATGAAATACAGATACAAATGTAGTAAAATATTACTAATGAATGCATAATTATTAATATCTTGAGACTTCTAATTGACCTTCGGTTATACGGCGAAGATTACGAAAACATTCCCATCGCTTTTGATGTCATCATATTTATCATTAGAATTCACTTTTTCACTAGGATTATTGCACATTTGGCTTCATCTTATAGTTCAGGTTATTAAATACATATACAAATGTAGTAAAATATTACTAATGAATGCATAATTATTAATATCTTGAGACTTCTAATTTACCTTCGGTTATACGGCGAAGATTACGAAAACATTCCCATCGCTTTTGATGACATCATATTTATCATCAGAATTCACATTTTCACTAGGATTATTGCACATTTGGCTTCATCTTATAGTTCAGGTTATGAAATACAGATACAAATGTAGTAAAATATTACTAATGAATGCCTAATTATTAATATCTTGAGACTTCTAATTGACCTTCGGTTATACGGCGTAGATTACGAAAACATTCCCATCGCTTTTGATGACATCATATTTATCATTAGAATTGACGTTTTCACTCGGATTATTGCACATTTGTCTTCATCTTATAGTTCAGGTTATGAAATACAGATACAAATGTAGTAAAATATTACTAATGAATGCATAATTATTAATATCTTGAGACTTCTAATTGACCTTCGGTTATACGGCGAAGATTACGAAAACATTCCCATCGCTTTTGATGTCATCATATTTATCATTAGAATTCACTTTTTCACTAGGATTATTGCACATTTGGCTTCATCTTATAGTTCAGGTTATGAAATACAGATACAAATGTAGTAAAATATAACTAATGAATGCGTAATTATTAATATCTTGAGACTTCTAATTGACATTCGGTTATACGGCGAAGATTACGAAAAAATCCCATCTCTTTTGATGACATTATATTTATCATTAGAATTCACTTTTTCACTAGGATTATTGCACATTTGGCTTTATCTTATAGTTCAGGTTATGAAATACAGATACAAATTTAGTAAAATATTACTAATGAATGCATAATTATTAATATCTTGAGACATCTAATTGACCTTCGGTTATACGGCGAAGATTACGAAAACATTACCATCGCTTTTGATGACATCATATTTATCATCAGAATTCACTTTTTCACTCGGATTATTGCATATTTGTCTTCATCTTATAGTTCAGGTTATGAAATACAGATACAAATGTAGTAAAATATTACTAATGAATGCATAATTATTAATATCTTGAGACTTCTAATTGACCTTCGGTTATACGGCGAAGATTACGAAAACATTCCCATCGCTTTTGATGTCAACATATTTATCATTATAATTCACTTTTTCACTAGGATTATTGCACATTTGGCTTCATCTTATAGTTAAAGTTATGAAATACAGATACAAATGTAGTAAAATATTACTAATGAATGCATAATTATTAATATCTTGAGACTACTAATTGACCTTCGGTTATACGGCGAAGATTACGAAAACATTCCCATCGCTTTTGATGTCATCATATTTATCATTAGAATTCACTTGTTCACTAGGATTATTGCACATTTGGCTTCATCTTATAGTTCAATTTATGAAATACAGATACAAATGTAGTAAAATATTACTAATGAATCCATAATTATTAATATCTTGAGACTTCTAATTGACCTTCGCTTATACGGCGAAGATTACGAAAACATTCCCATCGCTTTTGATGACATCATATTTATCATTAGAATTCAAAATTTCACTAGTATTATTGCACATTTGTCTTCATCTTATAGTTCAGGTTATGAAATACAGATACAAATTTGGTAAAATATTACTAATGAATGCATAATTATTAATATCTTGAGATTTCTAATTGACCTTCGATATACGGCGAAGATTACGAAAACATTCCCATCGCTTTTGATGACATCATATTTATCATTAGAATTCACTTTTTCACTAGGATTATTGCACATTTGGCTTCATCTTATAGTTCAGTTTATGAAATACAGATACTAATGTTGTAAAATATTACTAATGAATGCCTAATTATTAATATCTTGAGACTTCTAATTCACCTTCGGTTATACGGGGAAGATTACGAAAACATTCCCTTAGCTTTTGATGACATCATATTTATCATTAGAATTCATTTTTTCACTATGATTATTGTACATTTGGCTTCATCTTATAGTCCAGGTTATGAAATACAGATACAAATGTAGTAAAATATTACTAATGAATGCATAATTATTAATATCTTGAGACTTCTAATTGACCTTCGATTATACGGCGAAGATTACGAAAACATACCCATCGCTTTTGTTGACATCATATTTATCATTAGAATTCACTTTTTCACTAGGATTATTGCATATTTGGCTTCATCTTATAGTTCAGTTTATGAAATACAGATACTAATGTAGTAAAATATTACTAATGAATGCATAATTATTAATATCTTGAGACTACTAATTGACCTTCGGTTATACGGCGAAGATTACGAAAACATTCCCATCGCTTTTGATGTCATCATATTTATCATTAGAATTCACTTGTACACTAGGATTATTGCACATTTGGCTTCATCTTATAGTTCAATTTATGAAATACAGATACAAATGTAGTAAAATATTACTAATGAATGCATAATTATTAATATCTTGAGACTTCTAATTGACCTTCGGTTATACGGCGAAGATTACGATAACATTCCCATCGCTTTTGATGACATCATATTTATCATCAGAATTCACTTTTTCACTAGGATTATTGCACATTTGGCTTAATCTTATAGTACAGGTTATGAAATATAGATACAAATGTAGGAAACTATTACTAATGAATGCATAATTATTAATATCTTGAGATTCTAATTGACATTCGGTTATACGGCGAAGATTACGAAAACATTCCCATCGCTATTGATGACATCATATTTATCATTAGAATAGACTTTTTCACTCGGATTATTGCACATTTGGCTTCATCTTATAGTTCAGGTTATGAAATACAGATACAAATGTAGTAAAATATTACTAATGAATGCATAATTATTAATATCTTGAGACTACTAATTGACCTTCGGTTATACGGCGAAGATTACGAAAACATTCCCATCGCTTTTGATGTCATCATATTTATCATTAGAATTCACTTGTTCACTAGGATTATTGCACATTTGGCTTCATCTTATAGTTCAATTTATGAAATACAGATACAAATGTAGTAAAATATTACTAATGAATCCATAATTATTAATATCTTGAGACTTCTAATTGACCTTCGCTTATACGGCGAAGATTACGAAAACATTCCCATCGCTTTTGATGACATCATATTTATCATTAGAATTCACTTTTTCACTAGGATTTTTGCACATTTGGCTTCATCTTATAGTTCAGGTTATGAAATACAGATACAAATGTAGTAAAATATTACTAATGAATGCATAATTATTAATATCTTGAGACTTCTAATTGACATTCGGTTATACGGCGAAGATTACGAAAACATTCCCATCGCTTTTGATGACATTATATTTATCATTATAATTGACTTTTTCACTAGGATTTTTGCACATTTGGCTTCATCTTATAGTTCAGTTTGTGAAATACAGATACTAATGTTGTAAAATATTACTAATGAATGTCTAATTATTAATATCTTGAGACTTCTAATTGACCTTCGGTTATACGGGGAAGATTACGAAAACATTCCCTTAGCTTTTGATGACATCATATTTATCATTAGAATTCATTTTTTCACTATGATTATTGTACATTTGGCTTCATCTTATAGTCCAGGTTATGAAATACAGATACAAATGTAGTAAAATATTACTAATGAATGCAAAATTATTAATATCTTGAGACTTCTAATTGACCTTCGGTTATACGGCGAAGATTACGAAAACATTCCCATCGCTTTTGATGACATCATATTTATCATTAGAATTCACTTTTTCACTAGGATTATTGCACATTTGGCTTCATCTTATAGTTCAGTTTATGAAATACAGATACAAATGTAGTAAAATATTACTAATGAATGCATAATTATTAATATCTTGAGACTTCTAATTGACCTTCGGTTATACGGGGAAGATTACGAAAACATTCCCTTCGCTTTTGATGACATCATGTTTATCATTAGAATTCATTTTTTCACTATGATTATTGTACATTTGCCTTCATCTTATAGTTCAGGTTATGAAATACAGATACAAATGTAGTAAAATATTACTAATGAATGCATAATTATTAATATCTTGAGACTTCTAATTGACCTTCGGTTATACGGCGAAGGTTACGAAAACATTCCCATCGCTTTTGATGACATCATATTTATCATTAGAATTCACTTTTTCACTAGGATTATTGCACATTTGTCTTCATCATATAGTTCAGGTTATGAAATACAGATACAAATGTAGTAAAATATTACTAATGAATGCATAATTATTAATATCTTGAGACTGCTAAGTGACCTTCGGTTATACGGGGAAGATTACGAAAACATTCCCATCGCTTTTGATGACATCATATTTATCATTAGAATTCATTTTTCACTAGGATTATTGCACTTTTGGCTTCATCATATAGTTCAGGTTATGAAATACAGATACAAATGTACTAAAATATTACTAATTAATGCAAAATTATTAATATCTTGAGACTTCTAATTGACCTTCGATTATACGGCGAAGATTACGAAAATATTCCCATCGCTTTTGATGACATCATATTTATCATTAGAATTCACTTTTTCACGAGGATTATTGCACATTTGGCTTCATCTTATAGTTCAGGTTATGAAATACAGATACTAATATAGTAAAATATTACTAAGGAATGCCTAATTATTAATATCTTGAGACTTCTAATTGACCTACGGTTATACGGCGAAGGTTACGAAAACATTCCCATCGCTTTTGATGACATCATATTTATCATTAGAATTCACTTTTTCACTAGGATTATTGCACATTTGTCTTCATCATATAGTTCAGTTTATGAAAGACACATACAATTGTAGGAAAATATTACTAATGAATGAAAAATTATTAATATCTTGTGACTTCTAATTGACCTTCGGTTATACGGCGAAGATTACGAAAACATTCCCATCGAATTGATGACATCATATTTATCATTAGAATTCATTTTCCCCTAGGATTATTGCACATTTGTCTTCATCTTATAGTACAGGTTATGAAATACAGATACAAATGTAGTAAAATATTACTAATTAATGCATAATTATTAATATCTTGAGACTTCTAATTGACCTTCGGTTATACGGCGAAGATTACGAAAACATTCCCTTCGCTTTTGATGACATCATATTTATCATTAGAAATCATTTTTTCTCTAGGATTATTGCACATTTGACTTCATCTTAGAGTTCAGGTTATGAAATACTGATACAAATGTAGTAAAATATTACTAATGAATGCCTAATTATTAATATCTTGAGACTTCTAATTGACCTTCGGTTATACGGCGAAGATTACGAAAACATACCCATCGAATTGATGACATCATATTTATCATTAGAATTCACTTTTTCACTAGGATTATTGCACATTTGGCTTCATCTTATAGTTCAGGTTATGAAATACAGATACAAATGTAGTAAAATATTACTAATGAATGCATAATTATTAATATCTTGAGACTTCTAAGTGACCTTCGGTTATACGGCGAAGATTACGAAAACATTCCCATCGCTTTTGATGACATCATATTAATCATTAGAATTCACTTTTTCTCTAGGATTATTGCACATTTGGCTTCATCTTATAGTTCAGGTTATGAAATACAGATACAAATGTAGTAAAATATTACTAATGAATGCATAATTATTAATATCTTGAGACTTCTAATTGACCTTCGGTTATACGGCGAAGATTACGAAAACATTCCCATCGCTTTTGATGACATCATATTTATCATTAGAATTCACTTTTTCACTAGGATTATTGCACATTTGTCTTCATCTTATAGTTCAGGTCATGAAATACAGATACAAATGTACTAAAATATTACTAATGAATGCAAAATTATTAATATCTTGAGACTTCTAATTGACCTTCAATTATACGGCGAAGATTACGAAAACATACCCATCGCTTTTGATGACATCATATTTATCATTAGAATTCACATTTTCACTAGGATTATTGCACATTTGGCTTCAACTTATAGTTCAGGTTATGAAATACTGATACAAATGTAGTAAAATATTACTAATGAATGCATAATTATTAATATCTTGAGACTTCTAATTGACCTTCGGTTATACGGGGAAGATTACAAAAACATTCCCTTCGCTTTTGATGACATCATATTTATCATTAGAATTCATTTTTCCCTAGGATTATTGCAAATTTGTCTTCATCTTATAGTTCAGGTTATGAAATACAGATACAAATGTAGTAAAATATTACTAATGAATGCATAATTATTAATATCTTGAAACTTCTAATTGACCTTCGGTTATACGGCGAAGATTACGAAAACATTCCCTTCGCTTTTGATGACATCATATTTATCATTAGAAATCATTTTTTCACTAGGATTATTATACATTTGTCTTCATCTTATAGTTCAGGTTATGAAATACAGATACAAATGTAGTAAAATATTACTAATGAATGCATAATTATTAATATCTTGAGACTTCTAATTGACCTTCGGTTATACGGCGAAGGTTACGAAAACATTCCCATCGCTTTTGATGACATCATATTTATCATTAGATTTCAGTTTTGCTCTAGGATTATTGCAGATTTGGCTTCATCTCATAGTTCAGGTTATGAAATACTGATACAAATGTAGTAAAATATTACTAATGAATGCATAATTATTAATATCTTGAGACATCTAAATGACCTTCGGTTATACGGCGAAGATTACGAAAACATTCCCATCGCTTTTAATGACATCATATTTATCATTAGAATTCACTTTTTCTCTAGGATTATTGCACATTTGACTTCATCTTATAGTTCAGTTTATGAAATACAGATACAACTGTCGGAAAATATTACTAATGAATGCCTAATTATTAATATCTTGAGACTTCTAATTGACCTTCCATTATACGGCGAAGATTACGAAAATATTCCCATCGCTTTTGATGACAACATATTTATCATTAGAATTCATTTTTCACTAGGATTATTGCACATTTGGCTTCATCATATAGTTCAGGTTATGAAATACAGATACAAATGTACTAAAATATTACGAATGAATGCAAAATTATTAATATCGTGAGACTTCTAATTGACCTTCGATTATACGGCGAAGATTACGAAAACATTCCCATCGCTTTTGATGACATCATTTTTATCATTAGAATTCACTTTTTCTCTAGGATTATTGCATATTTGGCTTCAACTTATAGTTCAGGTTATGAAATACTGATACAAATGTCGGAAAATATTACTACTGAATACATAATTATTAATATCTTGAGACTTCTAAATGACCTTCGGTTATACGGCGAAGATTACGAAAACATTCCCATCGCTTTTGATGACATCATATTTATCATTAGAATTCAGTTTTGCTCTAGGATTATTGCACATTTGGCTTCATCTTAGAGTTCAGGTTATGAAATACTGATACAAATGTAGTAAAATATTACTAATGAATGCATAATTATTATTATCTTGAGACATCTAAATGACCTTCGGTTATACGTCGAAGATTACGAAAACATTCCCATCGCTTTTAATGACATCATATTTATCATTAGAATTCACTTTTTCTCTAGGATTATTGCACATTTGACTTCATCTTATAGTTCAGTTTATGAAATACAGATACAACTGTCGGAAAATATTACTAATGAATGCCTAATTATTAATATCTTGAGACTACTAATTGACCTTCGATTATACGGCGAAGATTACGAAAATATTCCTATCGCTTTTGATGACATCATATTTATCATTAGAATTCATTTTTCACTAGGATTATTGCACATTTGGCTTCATCATATAGTTCAGGTTATGAAATACAGATACAAATGTACTAAAATATTACGAATGAATGCAAAATTATTAATATCGTGAGACATCTAATTGACCTTCGATTATACGGCGAAGATTACGAAAACATTCCCATCGCTTTTGATGACATCATATTTATCATTAGAATTCACTTTTTCACTAGGATTATTGCACATTTGGCTTCATCTTATAGTTCAGTTTTTGAAATACAGATAATAATGTAGTAAAATATTACTAATGAATGCATAATGATTAATATCTTGAGATTTCTAATTGACCTTCGGTTATACAGCGAAGATTACGAAAAGATTCCCTTCGCTTTTGATGACATCATATTTATCATTAGAATTCATTTTTCCCTAGGATTATTGCAAATTTGTCTTCATCTTATAGTTCAGGTTATGAAATACAGATACAAATGTAGTAAAATATTACTAATGAATGCATAATTATTAATATCTTGAAACTTCTAATTGACCTCCGGTTATACGGCGAAGATTACGAAAACATTCCCTTCGCTTTTGATGACATCATATTTATCATTAGAAATCATTTTTTCACTAGGATTATTGTACATTTGTCTTCATCTTATAGTTCAGGTTATGAAATACAGATACAAATGTAGTAAAATATTACTAATGAATGCATAATTATTAATATCTTGAGACTTCTAATTGACCTTCGGTTATACGGCGAAGGTTACGAAAACATTCCCATCGCTTTTGATGACATCATATTTATCATTAGATTTCAGTTTTGCTCTAGGATTATTGCAGATTTGGCTTCATCTCATAGTTCAGGTTATGAAATACTGATACAAATGTAGTAAAATATTACTAATGAATGCATAATTATTAATATCTTGAGACATCTAAATGACCTTCGGTTATACGTCGAAGATTACGAAAACATTCCCATCGCTTTTAATGACATCATATTTATCATTAGAATTCACTTTTTCTCTAGGATTATTGCACATTTGACTTCATCTTATAGTTCAGTTTATGAAATACAGATACAACTGTCGGAAAATATTACTAATGAATGCCTAATTATTAATATCTTGAGACTTCTAATTGACCTTCCATTATACGGCGAAGATTACGAAAATATTCCCATCGCTTTTGATGACATCATATTTATCATTAGAATTCATTTTTCACTAGGATTATTGCACATTTGGCTTCATCATATAGTTCAGGTTATGAAATACAGATACAAATGTACTAAAATATTACGAATGAATGCAAAATTATTAATATCGTGAGACTTCTAATTGACCTTCGATTATACGGCGAAGATTACGAAAACATTCCCATCGCTTTTGATGACATCATATTTATCATTAGAATTCACTTTTTCACTAGGATTATTGCACATTTGGCTTCATCTTATAGTTCAGGTTATGAAATACAGATACAAATGTAGTAAAATATTACTAATGAATGCATAATTATTAATATCTTGAGACTTCTAATTGACCTTCGGTTATACGGCGAAGGTTACGAAAACATTCCCATCGCTTTTGATGACATCATATTTATCATTAGATTTCAGTTTTGCTCTAGGATTATTGCAGATTTGGCTTCATCTTATAGTTCAGGTTATGAAATACTGATACAAATGTAGTAAAATATTACTAATGAATGCATAATTATTAATATCTTGAGACATCTAAATGACCTTCGGTTATACGTCGAAGATTACGAAAACATTCACATCGGTTTTAATGACATCATATTTATCATTAGAATTCACCTTTTCTCTAGGATTATTGCACATTTGGCTTCATCTTATAGTTCAGGTTATGAAATACTGATACAACTGTCGGAAAATATTACTAATGAATGCATAATTATTAATATCTTGAGACTTCTAATTGAACTTCGGTTATACGGCGAAGATTACGAAAACATTCACATCGCTTTTGATGACATCATATTTATCATTAGAATTCATTTTTCAATAGGATTATTGCACATTTGGCTTCATCATATAGTTCAGGTTATGAAATACAGATACAAATGTACTAAAATATTACTAATGAATGCAAAATTATTAATATCTTGAGACTTCTAATTGACCTTCGATTATACGGCGAAGATTACGAAAACATACCCATCGCTTTTGATGACATCATATTTATCATTAGAATTCTTTTTTTCACTAGGATTATTGCACATTTGTCTTCATCTTATAGTCTCAGGTTATGAAATACAGATAAAAATGTAGTAAAATATTACTAATGAATGCAAAATTATTAATATCTTGAGACTTCTAATTGACCTTCGGTTATACGGCGAAGATTACGAAAACATTCCCATCGCTTTTGATGACATCATATTTATCATTAGAATTCACTTTTTCTCTAGGATTATTGCATATTTGGCTTCAACTTATAGTTCAGGTTATGAAATACTGATACAAATGAAGGAAAATATTACTAATGAATGCATAATTATTAATATCTTGAGACTTCTAATTGACCTTCGGTTATACGTCGAAGATTACGAAAACATTCACATCGCTTTTAATGACATCATATTTATCATTAGAATTCACATTTTCTCTAGGATTATTGCACATTTGGCTTCATCTTATAGTTCAAGTTATGAAATACTGATACAACTGTCGGAAAATATTACTAATGAATGCATAATTATTAATATCTTGAGACTTCTAATTGACCTTCGATTATACGGCGAAGATTACGAAAACATTCCCATCGCTTTTGATGACATCATATTTATCATTAGAATTCACTTTTTCACTAGGATTAGTGCACATTTGGCTTCATCTTATAGTTCAGTTTATGAAATACAGATACTAATATAGTAAAATATTACTAAGGAATGCCTAATTATTAATATCTTGAGACTTCTAATTGACCTTCGGTTATACGGCGAAGATTACGAAAACATCCCCTTCGCTTTTGATGACATCATATTTATCATTAGAAATCATTTTTTCACTAGGATTACTGTACATTTGTCTTCATCTTATCGTTCAGGTTATGAAATACAGATACAAATGTAGTAAAATATTACTAATGAATGCATAATTATTAATATCTTGAGACTTCTAATTGACCTTCGGTTATACGGCGAAGGTTACGAAAACATTCCCATCACTTTTGATGACATCATATTTATCATTAGAATACACTTTTTCACTAGGATTATTGCACATTTGTCTTCATCATATAGTTCAGGTTATGAAAGACACATACAAATGTAGGAAAATATTACTAATGAATGAAAAATTATTAATATCTTGTGACTTCTAATTGACCTTCAGTTATACGGCGAAGATTACGAAAACATTCCCATCGAATTGATGACATCATATTTATCATTAGAATTCATTTTTCCCTAGGATTATTGCACATTTGTCTTCATCTTATAGTTCAGGTTATGAAATACAGGTACAAATGTAGTAAAATATTACTAATTAATGCATAATTATTAATATATTGAGACTTCTAATTGACCTTCGGTTATACGGCGAAGATTACGAAAACATACCCATTGCTTTTGATGGCATCATATTTATCATTAGAATTCACTTTTTCTCTAGGATTATTGCACATTTGGCTTCATCTTATAGTTCAGGTTATGAAATACTGTTACAAATGACGGAAAATATTAGAATGAATGCATAATTTTTAATATCTTGAGACTTCTAATTGACCTTCGATTATACGGCGAAGATTACGAAAACATTCCTATCGCTTTTGATGACATCATATTTATCATTAGAATTCATTTTTCACTAGGATTATTGCACATTTGGCTTCATCATATAGTTCAGGTTATGAAATACAGACACAAATGTACTAAAATATTACTAATGAATGCAAAATTATTAATATCTTGAGATTTATAATTGACCTTCGATTATACGGCGAAGATTTTGAAAACATTCCCATCGCTTTTGATGACATCATATTTATCATTAGAATTCACTTTTTCACTAGGATTATTGCACATTTGGCTTCATCTTATAGTTCAGTTTATGAAATACAGATACTAATGTAGTAAAATATTACTAATGAATGCATAATTATTAATATCTTGAGACTTCTAATTCACCTTCGGTTATACGGCGAAGATTACGAAAACATTCCCTTCGCATTTGATGACATCATATTTATCATTAGAATTCATTTTTCCCTACGATTATTGCACATTTGTCTTCATCTTATAGTTCAGGTTATGAAATACAGATACAAATGTAGTAAAATATTACTAATGAATGCATAATTATTAATATCTTGAGACTTCTAATTGACCTTCGGTTATACGGCGAAGATTACGAAAACATTCCCATCGCTTTTGATGACAACATATTTATCATTAGAATTCACTTTTTCTCTAGGATTATTGCACATTTGGTTTCAACTTATAGTTCAGGTTATGAAATACAGATACAAATGTAGTAAAATATTACTAATGAATGCATAATTATTAATATCTTGAGACTGCTAAGTGACCTTCGGTTATACGGGGAAGATTACGAAAACATTCCCATCGCTTTTGATCACATCATATTTATCATTAGAATTCATTTTTCACTAGGATTATTGCACTTTTGGCTTCATCATATAGTTCAGGTTATGAAATACAGATACAAATGTACTAAAATATTACTAATTAATGCAAAATTATTAATATCTTGAGACTTCTAATTGACCTTCGATTATAGGGCGAAGATTACGAAAACATTCCCATCGCTTTTGATGACATCATATTTATCATTAGTATTCACTTTTTCACTAGGATTATTGTACATTTGGCTTCATCTTATAGTTCAGGTTATGAAATACAGATACAAATGTAGTAAAATATTACTAATGAATGCATAATTATTAATATCTTGAGACTTCTAATTGACCTTCGGTTATACGGCGAAGGTTACGAAAACATTCCCATCGCTTTTGATGACATCATATTTATCATTAGAATTCACTTTTTCACTAGGTTTATTGCACATTTGGCTTCATCTTAGAGTTCAGGTTATGAAATACTGATACAAATGTCTGAAAATATTACTAATGAATGCATAATTATTAATATCTTGAGACTTCTAATTGACCTTCGGTTATACGGCGAAGATTACGAAAACATTCCTATCGCTTTTGATGACATCATATTTAACATTAGAATTCACTTCTTCTCTAGGATTATTGCACATTCGGCTTCATCTTATAGTTCACGTTATGAAATACTGCTTCAAATGTCGGAAAATATTACGAATGAATGCATAATTATTAATAACTTGAGACTTCTAATTGACCTTCTGTTATACGGCGAAGATTACGAAAACATTCCCATCGCTTTTGATGACATGATATTTATCATTAGAATTAACTTTTTCACTAGGATTATTGCACCTTTGGCTTCATCTTATAGTTCAGGTTATGAAATACTGATACCAATGTCGGAAAATATTACTAATGAATGCATAATTATTAATATCTTGAGACTTCTAATTGAACTTCGGTTATACGGCGAAGATTACGAAAACATTCCCATCGCTTTTGATGACATCATATTTATCATTAGAATTCACTTTTTCTCTAGGATTATTGCACATTTGGCTTCATCTTATAGTTCAGTTTATGAAATACTGATACAAATGTCGGAAAATATTACTAATGAATGCATAATTATTAATATCTTGAGACTTCTAATTGACCTTCGGTTATACGGCGAAGATTTCGAAAACATTCCCATCGCTTTTGATGACATCATATTTATCATTAGAATTCACTTTTTCTCTAGGATTATTGCACATTTCGCTTCATCTTATAGTTCAGTTTATGAAATACTGATACAAATGTCGGAAAATATTACTAAAGAATGCATAATTATTAATATCTTGAGACTTCTAATTGACCTTCGGTTATACGGCGAAGATTACGAAAACATTCCCATCGCTTTGATGACATCATATTTATCATTAGAATTCACTTTTTCTCTAGGATTATTGCTCATTTGGCTTCATCTTATAGTTCAGGTTATGAAATACTGATACAAATGTCGGAAAATATTACTAATGAATGCATAATTATTAATATCTTGAGACTTCTAATTGACCTTCGGTTATACGGCGAAGATTACGATAACATTCCCATCGCTTTTGATGACATCATATTTATCATTAGAATTCACTTTTTCTCTAGGATTATTGCTCATTTGGCTTCATCTTATAGTTCAGGTTATGAAATACTGATACAAATGTCGGAAAATATTACTAATGAATGCGTAATTATTAATATCTTGAGACTTCTAATTGACCTTCGGTTATACGGCGAAGATTACGAAAACATTCCTATCGCTTTTGATGACATCATATTTAACATTAGAATTCACTTCTTCTCTAGGATTATTGCACATTCGGCTTCATCTTATAGTTCACGTTATGAAATACTGCTTCAAATGTCGGAAAATATTACGAATGAATGCATAATTATTAATATCTTGAGACTTCTAATTGACCTTCGGTTATACGGCGAAGATTACGAAAACATTCCCATCGCTTTTGATGACATCATATTTATCATTAGAATTCACTTTTTAACTAGGATTATTGCACATTTGGCTTCATCTTATAGTTCAGGTTATGAAATACTGATACAAATGTCGGAAAATATTACTAATGAATGCATAATTATTAATATCTTGAGACTTCTAATTGACCTTCGGTTATACGGCGAAGATTACGATAACATTCCCATCGCTTTTGATGACATCATATTTATCATTAGAATTCACTTTTTCTCTAGGATTATTGCTCATTTGGCTTCATCTTATAGTTCAGGTTATGAAATACTGATACAAATGTCGGAAAATATTACTAATGAATGCGTAATTATTAATATCTTGAGACTTCTAATTGACCTTCGGTTATACGGCGAAGATTACGAAAACATTCCTATCGCTTTTGATGACATCATATTTAACATTAGAATTCACTTCTTCTCTAGGATTATTGCACATTCGGCTTCATCTTATAGTTCACGTTATGAAATACTGCTTCAAATGTCGGAAAATATTACGAATGAATGCATAATTATTAATATCTTGAGACTTCTAATTGACCTTCGGTTATACGGCGAAGATTACGAAAACATTCCCATCGCTTTTGATGACATCATATTTATCATTAGAATTCACTTTTTAACTAGGATTATTGCACATTTGGCTTCATCTTATAGTTCAGGTTATGAAATACTGATACAAATGTCGGAAAATATTACTAATGAATGCATAATTATTAATATCTTGAGACTACTAATTAACCTTCGGTTATACGGTGAAGATTACGAAAACATTCCCATCGCTTTTGATGACATCATATTTATCAATAGAATTCACTTTTTCTCTAGGTTTATTGCACATTTGGCTTCACCTTAGACTTCAGGTTATGAAATACTGATACAAATGTTTGAAAATATTACTAATGAATGCATAATTATTAATATCTTGAGATTTCTAATTGAACTTCGGTTATACGACGAAGATTACGAAAACATTCCCATCGCTTTTGATGACATCATATTTATCAATAGAATTCACTTTTTCACTTGGATTATTGCACATTTGTCATCATCTTATAGTTCAGGTTATGAAATACAGATACAAACGTAGTAAAATATTACTAATGAATGCATAATTATTAATATAATGAGACTTCTAATTGACATTCTGTTATACGGCGAAGATTACGAAAACATTCCCATCGCTTTTGATGACATCATATTTATCATTAGAATTTACTTTTTCTCTTCGATTATTGCACATTTGGCTTCATCTTATAGTTCAGGTTATGAAATACTGATACAAATGTCGGAAAATATTACTAATGAATGCATAATTATTAATATCTTGAGACTACTAATTAACCTTCGGTTATACGGTGAAGATTACGAAAACATTCCCATCGCTTTTGATGACATCATATTTATCATTAGAATTCACTTTTTCTCTAGGTTTATTGCACATTTGTCTTCACCTTAGAGTTCAGGTTATGAAATACTGATACAAATGTTTGAAAATATTACTAATGAATGCGTAATTATTAATATCTTGAGACTTCTAATTGACCTTCGGTTATACGGCGAAGATTACGAAAACATTCCTATCGCTTTTGATGTCATCATATTTAACATTAGAATTCACTTCTTCTCTAGGATTATTGCACATTTGACTTCATCTTATAGTTCACGTTATGAAATACTGATACAAATGTCGGAAAATATTTCTAATGAATGCATAATTATTAATATCTTGAGACTTCTAATTGACCTTCGGTTATACGGCGAAGATTACGAAAACATTCCCATCGCTTTTGATGACATCATATTTATCATTAGAATTCACTTTTTCACTAGGATTATTGCACATTTGGCTTCATCTTTTAGTTCAGGTTAAGAAATACTGATATAAATGTCGGAAAATATTACTAATGAATGCATAATTATTAATATCTTGAGATTTCTAATTGAACTTCGGTTATACGGCGAAGATTACGAAAACATTCACATTTTTGATGACATCATATTTATCATTAGAATTCACTTTTTCCCTAGGATTATTGCACATTTGGTTTCATGTTATAGTTCAGGTTATGAAATACTGATACAAATGTCGGAAAATATTACTAATGAATGCGTAATTATTAATATCTTGAGACTTCTAATTGACCTTCGGTTATACGGCGAAGATTACGAAAACATTCCTATCGCTTTTGATGACATCATATTTAACATTAGAATTCACTTTTTCTCTAGGATTATTGCACATTTGGCTTTATTTTATAGTTCACGTTATGAAATACTGATACAAATGTCGGAAAATATTACTAATGAATGCATAATTATTAATATCTTGAGACTTCTAATTGACCTTCGGTTATACGGCGAAGATTACGAAAACATTCCCATCGCTTTTGATGCCATCATATTTATCATTAGAATTCACTTTTTCTCTTGGCTTATTGCACATTTGGCTTCATCTTATAGTTCAGGTTATGAAATACTGATACAAATGTCGGAAAATATTACTAATGAATGCATAATTATTAATATCTTGAGACTTCTAATTGACCTTCGGTTATACGGCGAAGATTACGAAAACATTCCCATCGCTTTTGATGACATCATATTTACCATTAAAATTCACTTTTTCTCTAGGATTATTGCACATTTGGCTTCATCTTATAGTTCAGGTTATGAAATACTGATACAAATGTCGGAAAATATTACTAATGAATGCATAATTATTAATATCTAGAGACTTCTAATTGACCTTCGGTTATACGGCAAACATGACGAAAACATTCTCATCGCTTTTGATGACATCATATTTATCATTAGAATTCACTTTTTCCCTATGATTATTGCACATTTGGCTTCATCTTATAGTTCATTTTATGAAATACTGATACAAATGTCGGAAAATATTACTAATGAATGCATAATTATTAATATTTTGAGACTTCTAATTGACCTTCGGTTATACGGCGAAGATTTCGAAAACATTCCCATCGCTTTTGATGACATCATATTTATCATTAGAATTCACTATTTTCTAGGATTATTGCACATTTGTCTTCATCTTATAGTTCAGTTTATGAAATACTGATACAAATGTCGGAAAATATTACTAATGAATGCATAATTATTAATATCTTGAGACTTCTAATTGACCTTCGGTTATACGGCGAAGATTATGAAAATATTCCCATCGCTTTTGATGACATCATATTTATCATTAGAAATCACTTTTTCTCTAGGATTATTGCACATTTGGCTTCATCTTATAGTTCAGGTTATGAAATACTGATACAAATGTCAGAAAATATTACTAATGAATGCATAATTATTAATATCTTGAGACTTCTAATTCACCTTCGGTTATACGGCGAAGATTACGAAAACATTCCCATCGATTTTGATGACATCATATTTATCATTAGAATTCACTTTTTCCCTATGATTATTGCACATTTGGCTTCATCTTATAGTTCATTTTATGAAATACTGATACAAATGTCGGAAAATATTACTAATGAATGCATAATTATTAATATTTTGAGACTTCTAATTGACCTTCGGTTATACGGCAAAGATTTCGAAAACATTCCCATCGCTTTTGATGACATCATATTTATCATTAGAATTCACTTTTTTTCTAGGATTATTGCACATTTGTCTTATACTTATAGTTCAGTTTATGAAATACTGATACAAATGTCGGAAAATATTACTAATGAATGCATAATTATTAATATCTTGAGACTTCTAATTGACCTTCGGTTATACGGCGAAGATTATGAAAACATTCACATCGCTTTTGATGACATCATATTTATCATTAGAATTCACTTTTTCCCTAGGATTATTGCACATTTGGCTTCATCTTATAGTTCAGTTTATGAAATACTGATACAAATGTCGGAAAATATTACTAATGAATGCGTAATTATTAACATCTTGAGACTTCTAATTGACCTTCGGTTATACGGCGAAGATTACGAAAACATTCCTATCGCTTTTGATGACATCATATTTAACATTAGAATTCAACTCTTCTCTAGGATTATTGCACATTTGGCTTCATCTTATAGTTCACGTTATGAAATACTGATACAAATGTCGGAAAATATTACTAATGAACGCATAATTATTAATATCTAGAGACTTCTAATTGACCTTCGGTTATACGGCAAAGATGACGAAAACATTCCCATCGCTTTTGATGACATAATATTTATCATTAGAATTCACTTTTTCTCTAGGATTATTGCACATTTGGCTTCATCTTATAGTTCAGGTTATGAAATACTGATACAAATAATCGGAAAATATTACTAATGAATGCATAATTATTAATATCTTGAGACTTATAATTGAACTTCGGTTATACGGCGAAGATTACGAAAACATTCCTATCGCTTTTGATGACATCATATTTATCATTAGAATTCACTTTTTCCCTATGATTATTGCACATTTGGCTTCATCTTATAGTTCATTTTATGAAATACTGATACAAATGTCGGAAAATATTACTAATGAATGCATAATTATTAATATTTTGAGACTTCTAATTGACCTTCGGTTATACGGCGAAGATTTCGAAAACATTCCCATCGCTTTTGATGACATCATATTTATCATTAGAATTCACTATTTTCTAGGATTATTACACATTTGTCTTCATCTTATAGTTCAGTTTATGAAATACTGATACAAATGTCTGAAAATATTACTAATGAATGCATAATTATTAATATCTTGAGACTTCTAATTGACGTTCGGTTATACGGCGAAGATTATGAAAATATTCCCATCGCTTTTGATGACATCATATTTATCATTAGAATTCACTTTTTCTCTAGGATTATTGCACATTTGGCTTCATCTCATAGTTCAGGTTATGAAATACTGATACAAATGTCGGAAAATATTACTAATGAATGCATAATTATTAATATCTTGAGACTTCTAATTGACCTTCGGTTATACGGCAAAATTACGAAAACATTCCCATCGATTTTGATGACATCATATTTATCATTAGAATTCACTTTTTCTCTAGGATTATTGCACATTTGGCTTCATCTTATAATTCAGGCTATGAAATACTGATACAAATGTCGGAAAATATTACTAATGAATGCATAATTATTAATATCTAGAGACTTCTAATTGACCTTCGGTTATACGGCAAAGATGACGAAAACATTCTCATCGCTATAGATGACATAATATTTATCATTAGAATTCACTTTTTCTCTAGGATTATTCCACCTTTGGCTTCATCTTATAGTTCAGGTTATGAAATACTGATACAAATGTCAGAAAATATTACTAATGAATGCATAATTATTAATATCTTGAGACTTCTAATTCACCTTCGGTTATACGGCGAAGATTACGAAAACATTCCCATCGATTTTGATGACATCATATTTATCATTCGAATTCACTTTTTCCCTATGATTATTGCACATTTGGCTTCATCTTATAGTTCATTTTATGAAATACTGATACAAAAATCGGAAAATATTACTAATGAATGCATAATTATTAATATTTTGAGACTTCTAATTGACCTTCGGTTATACGGCGAAGATTTCGAAAACATTCCCATCGCTTTTGATGACATCATATTTATCATTAGAATTCACTTTTTTTCTAGGATTATTACACATTTGTCTTCATCTTATAGTTCAGTTTATGAAATACTGATACAAATGTCGGAAAATATTACTAATGAATGCATAATTATTAATATCTTGAGACTTCTAATTGACCTTCGGTTATACGGCGAAGATTACGAAAACATTCACATTTTTGATGACATCATATTTATCATTAGAATTCACTTTTTCCCTAGGATTATTGCACATTTGGCTTCATGTTATAGTTCAGGTTATGAAATACTGATACAAATGTCGGAAAATATTACTAATGAATGCGTAATTATTAATATCTTGAGACTTCTAATTGACCTTCGGTTATACGGCGAAGATTACGAAAACATTCCTATCGCTTTTGATGACATCATATTTATCATTAGAATTCACTTTTTCTCTAGAATTATTGCACATTTGGCTTCATCTTATAGTTCACGTTATGAAATACTGATACAAATGTCGGAAGATATTACTAATGAATGCATAATTATTAATATCTTGATACTTCTAATTGGCATTCGGTTATACGGCGAAGATTACGAAAACATTCCCATCGCTTTTGATGCCATCATATTTATCATTAGAATTCACTTTTTCTCTTGGCTTATTGCACATTTGGCTTCATCTTATAGTTCAGGTTATGAAATACTGATACAAATGTCGGAAAATATTAATAATGAATGCATAATTATTAATATCTTGAGACTTCTAATTGACCTTCGGTTATACGGCGAAGATTACGAAAACATTCCCATCGCTTTTGATGACATCATATTTATCATTAGAATTCACTTTTTCTCTAGGATTATTGCACATTTGGCTTCATCTTATAGTTCAGGTTATGAAATACTGATACAAATGTCGGAAAATATTACTAATGAACGCATAATTATTAATATCTAGAGACTTCTAATTGACCTTCGGTTATACGGCAAAGATGACGAAAACATTCTCATCGCTTTTTATGATATCATATTTATCATTAGAATTCACGTTTTCTCAAGGATTATTGCACATTTGACTTCATCTTATAGTTCACGTTATGAAATACTGATACAAATGTCGGAAAATATTACTAATGAATGCATAATTATTAATATCTTGAGACTTCTAATTGACCTTCGGTTATACGGCGAAGATTACGAAAACATTCCCATCGCTTTTGATGACATCATATTTATCATTAAAATTCACTTTTTCTCTAGGATTATTGCACATTTGGCTTCATCTTATAGTTCAGGTTATGAAATACTGATACAAATGTCGGAAAATATTACTAATGAATGCATAATTATTAATATCTAGAGACTTCTAATTGACCTTCGGTTATACGGCAAAGATGACGAAAACATTCTCATCGCTTTTGATGACATCATATTTATCATTAGAATTCACTTTTTCCCTATGATTATTGCACATTTGGCTTCATCTTATAGTTCATTTTATGAAATACTGATACAAATGTCGGAAAATATTACTAATGAATGCATAATTATTAATATTTTGAGACTTCTAATTGACCTTCGGTTATACGGCGAAGATTTCGAAAACATTCCCATCGCTTTTGATGACATCATATTTATCATTAGAATTCACTATTTTCTAGGATTATTACACATTTGTCTTCATCTTATAGTTCAGTTTATGAAATACTGATACAAATGTCTGAAAATATTACTAATGAATGCATAATTATTAATATCTTGAGACTTCTTATTGACCTTCGGTTATACGGCGAAGATTATGAAAATATTCCCATCGCTTTTGATGACATCATATTTATCATTAGAATTCACTTTTTCTCTAGGATTATTGCACATTTGGCTTCATCTCATAGTTCAGGTTATGAAATACTGATACAAATGTCGGAAAATATTACTAATGAATGCATAATTATTAATATCTTGAGACTTCTAATTGACCTTCGGTTATACGGCAAAATTACGAAAACATTCCCATCGATTTTGATGACATCATATTTATCATTAGAATTCACTTTTTCTCTAGGATTATTGCACATTTGGCTTCATCTTATAATTCAGGCTATGAAATACTGATACAAATGTCGGAAAATATTACTAATGAATGCATAATTATTAATATCTAGAGACTTCTAATTGACCTTCGGTTATACGGCAAAGATGACGAAAACATTCTCATCGCTATAGATGACATAATATTTATCATTAGAATTCACTTTTTCTCTAGGATTATTGCACCTTTGGCTTCATCTTATAGTTCAGGTTATGAAATACTGATACAAATGTCAGAAAATATTACTAATGAATGCATAATTATTAATATCTTGAGACTTCTAATTCACCTTCGCTTATACGGCGAAGATTACGAAAACATTCCCATCGCTTTTGATGACATCATATTTATCATTAGAATTCACTTTCTCTCTAGGATTATTGCACATTTGGCTCCAACTTATAGTTCAGGTTATGAAATACTGATACAAATGTCGGAAAATATTACTAATGAATGCATAATTATTAATGTCTTGAGACTTCTAAATGACCTTCGGTTATACGGCGAAGATTACGAAAACATTCCAATCGCTTTTGATGCAATCATATTTATCATTAGAATTCAATTTTTCACTAGGATTATTGCACATTTGTCTTCATCTTATTGATCAGGTTATGAAATACAGATACAAATGTAGTAACATATTACTAATGAATGCGTAATTATTAATATCTTGAGACTTCTAATTGACATTCGCTTATACGGCGAAGATTATGAAAACATTCCTATCGCTTTTGATGAAATCATATTTATCATTAGAATTCACTTTTTCTGTAGTATTATTGCTCATTTGGCTTCATTTTATAGTTCAGGTTATGAAATACTGATACAAATGTCGGAAAATATTACTAATGAATGCATAATTATTAATATAATGAGACTTCTAATTGACATTCGGTTATACCGCGAAGATTACGAAAACATTCCCATCGCTTTTGATGACATCATATTTATCATTGGAATTCACTTTTTCTCTAAGATTATTGCACCTTTGGCTTCATCTTATAGTTCAGGTTATGAAATACTGATACAAATGTCAGAAAATATTACTAATGAATGCATAATTATTAATATCTTGAGACTTCTAATTCACCTTCGCTTATACGGCGAAGATTACGAAAACATTCCCATCGCTTTTGATGACATCATATTTATCATTAGAATTCACTTTTTCTCTAGGATTATTGCACATTTGGCTTCATTTTATAGTTCAGGTTATGAAATACATATACAAATGTAGGAAAATATTACTAATGAATGCATAATTATTAATATCTTGAGACTTCTAAATGACCTTCGGTTATACGGCGAAGATTACGAAAACATACCAATCGCTTTTGATGCAATCATATTTATCATTAGAATTCAATTTTTCACTAGGATTATTGCACATTTGTCTTCATCTTATTGTTCAGGTTATGAAATACAGATACAAATGTAGTAACATATTACTAATGAATGCGTAATTATTAATATCTTGAGACTTGTAATTGACATTCGGTTATACGGCGAAGATTACGAAAACATTCCCATCGCTTTTGATGACATCATATTTATCATTAGAATTCACTTTTTCTCTAGGATTATTGCACATTTGGCTTCATTTTATAGTTCAGGTTATGAAATACTGATACAAATGTCGGAAAATATTACTAATGAATGCATAATTATTAATATCTTGAGACTTGTAATTGACCTTCGGTTATACGGCGAAGATTACGAAAACATTCCCATCGCTTTTGATGACATCATATTTATCATTAGAATTCACTTTTTCTCTAGGATTATTGCACATTTGGCTTCATCTTATAGTTCAGGTTATGAAATACTGATACAAATGTCGGAAAATATTATTAATGAATGCATAATTATTAATATCTTGAGACTTCTAATTGAACTTCGGTTCTACGGCGAAGATTACGAAAACATTCCCATCGCTTTTGATGACATCATATTTATCATTAGAATTCACTTTTTCTCTAGGATTATTGCACATTTGGCTTCATCTTATACTTCAGGTTATGAAATACTGATAAAATTGTAGTAAAATATTACTAATGAATGCAGAATTATTAATATCTTGAGACTTCTAAATGACCTTCGGTTATAGGGCGACGATTACGAAAACATTCCCATCGATTTTGATGAAATCATATTATCATTAGAATTCACTATTTCACTAGGATTATTGCACATTTGTCTTCATCTTATTGTTCAGTTTATGAAATACAGATACAAATGTAGTAACATATCACTAATGAATGCATAATTATTAACATCATGAGACTTCTAATTGACATTCGGTTATACGGCGAAGATTATGAAAACATTCCCATCGCTTTTGATGACATCATATTTATAATTAGAATTCACTTTTTCACTAGGATTATTGCACATTTGTCTTCATCTTATAGTTCAGGTTATGAAATACAGATACAGATGTCGGAATATATTACTAATGAATGCATAATTATAAATATAATGAGACATCTAATTGACATTCGGTTATACGGCGAAGATTACGAAAACATTCCCATCGCTTTTGATGACATCATATTTATCATTAGGATTCACTTTCTCTCTAGGATTATTACACATTTGGCTTCATCTTATAGTTCAGGTTATGAAATACTGATACAAATGTCGGAAAATATAACTAATGAAAGCATAATTATTAATATCTTGAGACTTCTAATTGACCTTCGGTTATACGGCGAAGATTACGAAAACATTCCCATCGCTTTTGATTACATCATATTTATCATTAGAATAAACTTTTTTTCTAGGATTATTGCACATTTGGCTTCATTTTATAGTTCAGGTTATGAAATACTGATACAAATGTCGGAAAATATTACTAACGAATGCATAATTATTAATATCTTGAGACTTTTAATTGACCGTCAGTTATACGACGAAGATTACGAAAACATTCCCATCCCTTTTGATGACATCATATTTATCATTAGAATTCACTTTTTCTCTAGGATTATTGCACATTTGGCTTCATCTTATAGTTCAGGTTATGAAATACTGATAAAAATGTCGGAAAATATTACTAATGAATGCATAATTATTAACATCTTGATACTTCTAATTGACATTCGGTTATACGGCGATGATTACGAAAACATTCCCATCGCTTTTTATGACATCATATTTATCATTAGAATTCACTTTTTCTCTTAGATTATTGCATATTTGGCTTCATCTTATAGTTCAAGTTATGAAATACTGATACAAATGTCGGAAAATATTAATAATGAATGCATAATTATTAATATCTTGAGACTTCCAATTGACCTACTGTTATACGGCGAACATTACGAAAACATTCCCATCGCTTTTGATGACATCATATTTATCATTAGAATTCACTTTTTCACTAGGATTATTGCACATTTGTCTTCATCTTATTGTTCAGTTTATGAAATACAGATACAAATGTAGTAACATATCACTAATGAATGCATAATTATTAATATCATGGGACTTCTAATTGACATTCGGTTATACGGCGAAGATTACGAAAACATTCCCATCGCTTTTGATGACATCATATTTATCATTAGGATTCACTTTCTCTCTAGGATTATTACACATTTGGCTTCATCTTATAGTTCAGGTTATGAAATACTGATACAAATGTCGGAAAATATAACTAATGAATGCATAATTATTAATATCTTGAGACTTCTAATTGACCTTCGGTTATACGGCGAAGATTACGAAAACATTCCCATCGCTTTTGATGACATCATATTTATCATTAGAATAAACTTTTTTTCTAGGATTATTGCACATTTGGCTTCATTTTATAGTTCAGGTTATGAAATACTGATACAAATGTCGGAAAATATTACTAACGAATGCATAATTATTAATATCTTGAGACTTTTAATTGACCTTCAGTTATACGGCGAAGATTACGAAAACATTCCCATCCCTTTTGATGACATCATATTTATCATTAGAATTCACTTTTTCTCTAGGATTATTGCACATTTGGCTTCATCTTATAGTTCAGGTTATGAAATACTGATAAAAATGTCGGAAAATATTACTAATGAATGCATAATTATTAACATCTTGATACTTCTAATTGACTTTCGGTTATACGGCGAAGATTACGAAAACATTCCCATCGCTTTTTATGACATCATATTTATCATTAGAATTCACTTTTTCTCTTAGATTATTGCATATTTGGCTTCATCTTATAGTTCAAGTTATGAAATACTGATACAAATGTCGGAAAATATTAATAATGAATGCATAATTATTAATATCTTGAGACTTCTAATTGACCTACGGTTATACGGCGAACATTACGAAAACATTCCCATCGCTTTTGATGACATCATATTTATCATTAGAATTCACTTTTTCTCTAGGATTATTGCACATTTGGCTCCATCTTATAGTTCAGGTTATGAAATACTGATACAAATGTCGGAAAATATTACTAATGAATGCATAATTATTAATATCTTGAGACTTCTAATTCACCTTCGGTTATACGGCGAAGATTTCGAAAACATTCCCATCGCTTTTGATGACATCATATTTATCATTAGAATTCAATTTTTTTCTAGGATTATTGCACATTTGGCTTCATCTTATAGTTCAGGTTATGAAATACTGATACAAATGTCGGAAAATATTACTAATGCATGCGTAATTATTAATATCTTGAGACTTCTAAATGACCTTCGGTTATACGGCGACGATTACGAAAACATTCCCATCGCTTTTGATGAAATCATATTTATCATTAGAATTCACTTTTTCACTAGGATTATTGCACATTTGTCTTCATCTTATTGTTCAGGTTATGAAATACAGATACAAATGTAGTAACATATTACTAATGAATGCATAATTATTAATATCTTGTGACTTCTAATTGACCTTCGGTTATACGGCGAAGATTAAGAAAACATTCCCATCGCTTTTGATGACATCATATTTACCATTAGAATTCACTTTTTCTCTAGGATTATTGCACATTTGGCTTCATCTTATAGTTCAGGTTATGAAATACTGATACAAATGTCGGAAAATATTACTAATGAATGCATAATTATTAATATCTTGAGACTTGTAATTGACCTTCGGTTATACGGCGAAGATTACGAAAACATTCCCATCGCTGTTGATGACATCATATTTATCATTAGAATTCACTTTCTCTCTAGGATTATTGCACATTTGGCTCCAACTTATAGTTCAGGTTATGAAATACTGATACAAATGTCGGAAAATATTACTAATGAATGCATAATTATTAATATCTTGAGACTTCTAATTCACCTTCGTTTATACGGCGAAGATTTCGAAAACATTCCCATCGCTTTTGATGACATCATATTTATCATTAGAATTCAATTTTTTTCTAGGATTATTGCACATTTGGCTTCATCTTATAGTTCAGGTTATGAAATACTGATACAAATGTCGGAAAATATTACTAATGCATGCGGAATTATTAATATCTTGAGACTTCTAAATGACCTTCGGTTATACGGCGACGATTACGAAAACATTCCCATCGTTTTTGATGAAATCATATTTATCATTAGAATTCACTTTTTCACTAGGATTATTGCACATTTGTCTTCATCTTATTGTTCAGGTTATGAAATACAGATACAAATGTAGTAACATATTACTAATGAATGCATAATTATTAATATCTTGAGACTTCTAATTGACATTCGCTTATACGGCGAAGATTATGAAAACATTCCCATCGCTTTTGATGACATCATATTTATCATTAGAATTCACTTTTTCTCTAGGATTATTGCACATTTGGCTTCATTTTATAGTTCAGGTTATGAAATACTGATACAAATGTCGGAAAATATTACTAATGAATGCATAATTATTAATATAATGAGACTTCTAATTGCCATTCGGTTATACGGCGAAGATTACGAAAACATTCCCATCGCTTTTGATGACATCATATTTATGATTAGAATTCACTTTTTCTCTAGGATTATTGCACATTTGGCTTCATTTTATAGTTCAGGTATTGAAATACAGATACAAATGTAGGAAAATATTACTAATGAATGCATAATTATTAATATCTTGAGACTTCTAAATGACCTTCGGTTATACGGCGACGATTACGAAAACATTCCAATCGCTTTTGATGAAATCATTTTTATCATTAGAATTCAATTTTTCACTAGGATTATTGCACATTTGTCTTCATCTTATTGTTCAGGTTATGAAATACAGATACAAATGTAGTAACATATTACTAATGAATGCGTAATTATTAATATCTTGAGACTTCTGATTGACATTCGCTTATACGGCGAAGATTATGAAAACATTCCTATCGCTTTTGATGAAATCATATTTATCATTAGAATTCACTTTTTCTCTAGTATTATTGCTCATTTGGCTTCATTTTATAGTTCAGGTTATGAAATACTGATACAAATGTCGGAAAATATTACTAATGAATGCATAATTATTAATATAATGAGACTTCTAATTGACATTCGGTTATACGGCGAAGATTACGAAAACATTCCCATCGCTTTTGATGACATCATATTTATCATTAGAATTCACTTTTTCTCTAGGATTATTGCACATTTGGCTTCATTTTATAGTTCAGGTTATGAAATACTGATACAAATGTAGGAAAATATTACTAATGAATGCATTATTATTAATATCTTGAGACTTGTAATTGACCTTCGGTTATACGGCGAAGATTACGAAAACATTCCCATCGCTTTTGATGACATCATATTTATCATTAGAATTCACTTTTTCTCTAGGATTATTGCACATTTGGCTTCATCTTATAGTTCAGGTTATGAAATACTGATACAAATGTCGGAAAATATTACTAATGAATGCATAATTATTAATATCTTGAGACTTCTAATTGAACTTCGGTTCTACGGCGAAGATTACGAAAACATTCCCATCGCTTTTGATGACATCATATTTATCATTAGAATTCACTTTTTCTCTAGGATTATTGCACATTTGGCTTCATCTTATAGTTCAGTTTATGAAATACTGATACAAATGTCAGAAAATATTACTAATGAATGCATAATTATTAATATCTTGAGACTTCTAATTGACATTCGGTTATACGGCGAAGATTACGAAAAGATTCCCATCGCTTTTGATGACATCATATTTATCATTAGAATTCACTTTTTCTCTAGGATTATTGCACATTTGGCTTCATCTTATAGTTCACGTTATGAAATACTGATACAAATGTCGGAAAATATTACTAATGAATGCATAATTATTAATATCTTGAGACTTCTAATTGACCTTCGGTTATACGGCGAAGATTACGAAAACATTCCCATCGCTTTTGATGACATCATATTTATCATTAGAATTCACTTTTTCTCTAAGATTATTGCACATTTGGCTTCATCTTATAGTTCAGGTTATGAAATACTGATACAAATGTCGGAAAATATTACTAATGAATGCATAATTATTAATATCTTGAGACTTCTAATTGACCTTCGGTTATACGGCGAAGATTACGAAAACATTCCCATCGCTTTTGATGACATCATATTTATCATTAGAATTCACTTTTTCACTAGGATTATTGGACATTTGGCTTCATCTTATAGTTCAGGTTATGAAATACAGATACAAATGGAGTAAAATATTACTAATGAAGGCATAATTATTAATATCTTGAGACTTCTAATTGACCTTCGGTTATACGGCGAAGATTACGAAAACATTCCCATCGCTTTTGATGACATTATTTTTATCATTATAATTCACTTTTTCACTAGGATTATTGCACATTTGTCTTCATCTTATAGTTCAGGTTATGAAATACAGATACAAATGTAGTAACATATTACTAATGAATGCATAATTATTAATATCAAGTGACTTCTAATTGACATTCGGTTATACGGAGAAGATTATGAAAACATTCCCATCGATTTGATGACATCATATTTATCATCAGAATTAACTTTTTCACTATGATTATTGCACATTTGTTTTCATCTTATAGTTCAGGTTATGAAATACTGATACATATGTAGTAAAATATTACTAATGAATGCATAATTATTAATATAATGAGACTTCTAATTGACATTCGGTTATGCGGCGAAGATTACGAAAAGATTCCCATCGCTTTTGATGACATCATATTTCATTAGAATTCATTTTTCTCTAGGATTATTGCACATTTGGCGTCATCTTATAGTTCAGGTTATGAAATACTGATACAAATGTCGGAAAATATTACTAATGAATGCATAATAATTAATATCTTGAGACTTCTAATTGACATTCGGTTATACGGGGAAGATAACGAAAACATTCCCATCGCTTTTGATGACATCATATTTATCATTAGAATTCACTATTTCTCTAGGATTATTGCACATTTGGCTTCATCTTATAGTTCAGTTTATGAAATACTGATACAAATGTCAGAAAATATTACTAATGAATGCATAATTATTAATATCTTGAGACTTCTAATTGACCTTCGCTTATACGGCGAAGATTACGAAAACATTCCCATCGCTTTTGATGACATCATATTTATCATTAGAATTCACTTTTTTACTAGGAGTATTGCACATTTGTCTTCATCTTATAGTTCAGGTTATGAAATACACATACAAATGTAGTAAAATATTACTAATGAATGCAAAATTCTTAATATCTTGAGACTTCTAATTGACCTTCGCTTATACGGCGAAGATTACGAAAACATTCCCATCGCTTTTGATGACATAATATTTATCATTAGAATTCACTTTTTCTCTAGGATTATTGCACATTTGGCTTCATTTTATAGTTCAGCTGATGAAATACTGTAAAAATGTCGGAAAATATTACTAACGAATGCATAATTATTAATATCTTGAGACTTCTAATTGACCTTCGGTTATACGGCGAAGATTACGAAAACATTCCCATCGCTTTTGATGACATCATATTTATCATTAGAATTCACTTTTTCTCTAGGATTATTGCATATTTGGCTTCATCTTATAGTTCAGTTAATGAAATACTGATACAAATGTCGGAAAATATTACTAATGAATGCATAATTATTAATATCTTGAGACTTCTCATTGACCTTCGGTTACACGGCGAGGATTACGAAAACATTCCCATCGATTTTGATGACATCATATTTATCATTAGAATTCACTTTTTCTCTAGGATTATTGCACATTTGGCTTCAACTTATAGTTCAGTTTATGAAATACAGATACAAATCTTGTAAAATATTACTAATGAATGCATAATTATTAAGATCTTGAGACTTCTAATTGCCCTTCGGTTACACGGCGAAGATTAGGAAAACATTCCCATCGCTTTTTATGACATCATATTTATCATTAGAATTCACTTTTTCTCTTAGATTATTGCATATTTGGCTTCATCTTATAGTTCAAGTTATGAAATACTGATACAAATGTCGGAAAATATTAATAATGAATGCATAATTATTAATATCTTGAGACTTCTAATTGACCTACGGTTATACGGCGAACATTACGAAAACATTCCCATCGCTTTTGATGACATCATATTTATCATTAGAATTCACTTTTTCTCTAGGATTATTGCACATTTGGCTCCATCTTATAGTTCAGGTTATGAAATACTGATACAAATGTCGGAAAATATTACTAATGAATGCATAATTATTAATATCTTGAGACTTCTAATTCACCTTCGGTTATACGGCGAAGATTTCGAAAACATTCCCATCGCTTTTGATGACATCATATTTATCATTAGAATTCAATTTTTTTCTAGGATTATTGCACATTTGGCTTCATCTTATAGTTCAGGTTATGAAATACTGATACAAATGTCGGAAAATATTACTAATGCATGCGTAATTATTAATATCTTGAGACTTCTAAATGACCTTCGGTTATACGGCGACGATTACGAAAACATTCCCATCGCTTTTGATGAAATCATATTTATCATTAGAATTCACTTTTTCACTAGGATTATTGCACATTTGTCTTCATCTTATTGTTCAGGTTATGAAATACAGATACAAATGTAGTAACATATTACTAATGAATGCATAATTATTAATATCTTGTGACTTCTAATTGACCTTCGGTTATACGGCGAAGATTAAGAAAACATTCCCATCGCTTTTGATGACATCATATTTACCATTAGAATTCACTTTTTCTCTAGGATTATTGCACATTTGGCTTCATCTTATAGTTCAGGTTATGAAATACTGATACAAATGTCGGAAAATATTACTAATGAATGCATAATTATTAATATCTTGAGACTTGTAATTGACCTTCGGTTATACGGCGAAGATTACGAAAACATTCCCATCGCTGTTGATGACATCATATTTATCATTAGAATTCACTTTCTCTCTAGGATTATTGCACATTTGGCTCCAACTTATAGTTCAGGTTATGAAATACTGATACAAATGTCGGAAAATATTACTAATGAATGCATAATTATTAATATCTTGAGACTTCTAATTCACCTTCGTTTATACGGCGAAGATTTCGAAAACATTCCCATCGCTTTTGATGACATCATATTTATCATTAGAATTCAATTTTTTTCTAGGATTATTGCACATTTGGCTTCATCTTATAGTTCAGGTTATGAAATACTGATACAAATGTCGGAAAATATTACTAATGCATGCGGAATTATTAATATCTTGAGACTTCTAAATGACCTTCGGTTATACGGCGACGATTACGAAAACATTCCCATCGTTTTTGATGAAATCATATTTATCATTAGAATTCACTTTTTCACTAGGATTATTGCACATTTGTCTTCATCTTATTGTTCAGGTTATGAAATACAGATACAAATGTAGTAACATATTACTAATGAATGCATAATTATTAATATCTTGAGACTTCTAATTGACATTCGCTTATACGGCGAAGATTATGAAAACATTCCCATCGCTTTTGATGACATCATATTTATCATTAGAATTCACTTTTTCTCTAGGATTATTGCACATTTGGCTTCATTTTATAGTTCAGGTTATGAAATACTGATACAAATGTCGGAAAATATTACTAATGAATGCATAATTATTAATATAATGAGACTTCTAATTGCCATTCGGTTATACGGCGAAGATTACGAAAACATTCCCATCGCTTTTGATGACATCATATTTATGATTAGAATTCACTTTTTCTCTAGGATTATTGCACATTTGGCTTCATTTTATAGTTCAGGTATTGAAATACAGATACAAATGTAGGAAAATATTACTAATGAATGCATAATTATTAATATCTTGAGACTTCTAAATGACCTTCGGTTATACGGCGACGATTACGAAAACATTCCAATCGCTTTTGATGAAATCATTTTTATCATTAGAATTCAATTTTTCACTAGGATTATTGCACATTTGTCTTCATCTTATTGTTCAGGTTATGAAATACAGATACAAATGTAGTAACATATTACTAATGAATGCGTAATTATTAATATCTTGAGACTTCTGATTGACATTCGCTTATACGGCGAAGATTATGAAAACATTCCTATCGCTTTTGATGAAATCATATTTATCATTAGAATTCACTTTTTCTCTAGTATTATTGCTCATTTGGCTTCATTTTATAGTTCAGGTTATGAAATACTGATACAAATGTCGGAAAATATTACTAATGAATGCATAATTATTAATATAATGAGACTTCTAATTGACATTCGGTTATACGGCGAAGATTACGAAAACATTCCCATCGCTTTTGATGACATCATATTTATCATTAGAATTCACTTTTTCTCTAGGATTATTGCACATTTGGCTTCATTTTATAGTTCAGGTTATGAAATACTGATACAAATGTAGGAAAATATTACTAATGAATGCATTATTATTAATATCTTGAGACTTGTAATTGACCTTCGGTTATACGGCGAAGATTACGAAAACATTCCCATCGCTTTTGATGACATCATATTTATCATTAGAATTCACTTTTTCTCTAGGATTATTGCACATTTGGCTTCATCTTATAGTTCAGGTTATGAAATACTGATACAAATGTCGGAAAATATTACTAATGAATGCATAATTATTAATATCTTGAGACTTCTAATTGAACTTCGGTTCTACGGCGAAGATTACGAAAACATTCCCATCGCTTTTGATGACATCATATTTATCATTAGAATTCACTTTTTCTCTAGGATTATTGCACATTTGGCTTCATCTTATAGTTCAGTTTATGAAATACTGATACAAATGTCAGAAAATATTACTAATGAATGCATAATTATTAATATCTTGAGACTTCTAATTGACATTCGGTTATACGGCGAAGATTACGAAAAGATTCCCATCGCTTTTGATGACATCATATTTATCATTAGAATTCACTTTTTCTCTAGGATTATTGCACATTTGGCTTCATCTTATAGTTCACGTTATGAAATACTGATACAAATGTCGGAAAATATTACTAATGAATGCATAATTATTAATATCTTGAGACTTCTAATTGACCTTCGGTTATACGGCGAAGATTACGAAAACATTCCCATCGCTTTTGATGACATCATATTTATCATTAGAATTCACTTTTTCTCTAAGATTATTGCACATTTGGCTTCATCTTATAGTTCAGGTTATGAAATACTGATACAAATGTCGGAAAATATTACTAATGAATGCATAATTATTAATATCTTGAGACTTCTAATTGACCTTCGGTTATACGGCGAAGATTACGAAAACATTCCCATCGCTTTTGATGACATCATATTTATCATTAGAATTCACTTTTTCACTAGGATTATTGGACATTTGGCTTCATCTTATAGTTCAGGTTATGAAATACAGATACAAATGGAGTAAAATATTACTAATGAAGGCATAATTATTAATATCTTGAGACTTCTAATTGACCTTCGGTTATACGGCGAAGATTACGAAAACATTCCCATCGCTTTTGATGACATTATTTTTATCATTATAATTCACTTTTTCACTAGGATTATTGCACATTTGTCTTCATCTTATAGTTCAGGTTATGAAATACAGATACAAATGTAGTAACATATTACTAATGAATGCATAATTATTAATATCAAGTGACTTCTAATTGACATTCGGTTATACGGAGAAGATTATGAAAACATTCCCATCGATTTGATGACATCATATTTATCATCAGAATTAACTTTTTCACTATGATTATTGCACATTTGTTTTCATCTTATAGTTCAGGTTATGAAATACTGATACATATGTAGTAAAATATTACTAATGAATGCATAATTATTAATATAATGAGACTTCTAATTGACATTCGGTTATGCGGCGAAGATTACGAAAAGATTCCCATCGCTTTTGATGACATCATATTTCATTAGAATTCATTTTTCTCTAGGATTATTGCACATTTGGCGTCATCTTATAGTTCAGGTTATGAAATACTGATACAAATGTCGGAAAATATTACTAATGAATGCATAATAATTAATATCTTGAGACTTCTAATTGACATTCGGTTATACGGGGAAGATAACGAAAACATTCCCATCGCTTTTGATGACATCATATTTATCATTAGAATTCACTATTTCTCTAGGATTATTGCACATTTGGCTTCATCTTATAGTTCAGTTTATGAAATACTGATACAAATGTCAGAAAATATTACTAATGAATGCATAATTATTAATATCTTGAGACTTCTAATTGACCTTCGCTTATACGGCGAAGATTACGAAAACATTCCCATCGCTTTTGATGACATCATATTTATCATTAGAATTCACTTTTTTACTAGGAGTATTGCACATTTGTCTTCATCTTATAGTTCAGGTTATGAAATACACATACAAATGTAGTAAAATATTACTAATGAATGCAAAATTCTTAATATCTTGAGACTTCTAATTGACCTTCGCTTATACGGCGAAGATTACGAAAACATTCCCATCGCTTTTGATGACATAATATTTATCATTAGAATTCACTTTTTCTCTAGGATTATTGCACATTTGGCTTCATTTTATAGTTCAGCTGATGAAATACTGTAAAAATGTCGGAAAATATTACTAACGAATGCATAATTATTAATATCTTGAGACTTCTAATTGACCTTCGGTTATACGGCGAAGATTACGAAAACATTCCCATCGCTTTTGATGACATCATATTTATCATTAGAATTCACTTTTTCTCTAGGATTATTGCATATTTGGCTTCATCTTATAGTTCAGTTAATGAAATACTGATACAAATGTCGGAAAATATTACTAATGAATGCATAATTATTAATATCTTGAGACTTCTCATTGACCTTCGGTTACACGGCGAGGATTACGAAAACATTCCCATCGATTTTGATGACATCATATTTATCATTAGAATTCACTTTTTCTCTAGGATTATTGCACATTTGGCTTCAACTTATAGTTCAGTTTATGAAATACAGATACAAATCTTGTAAAATATTACTAATGAATGCATAATTATTAAGATCTTGAGACTTCTAATTGCCCTTCGGTTACACGGCGAAGATTAGGAAAACATTCCCATCGCTTTTGACGACATCATATTTATCATTAGAATTCACTTTTTCTCTAGGATTATTGCACATTTGGCTTCAACTTATAGTTCAGTTTATGAAATGCAGATACAAATTTAGTAAAAGATTACTAATGAATGCATAATTATTAATATCTTGAGACTTCTAATTGACCTGCGGCTATACGGCGAATATTACGAAAACATTCCCATCGCTTTTGATGACATCATATTTATCATTAGAATAAACTTTTTCATTAGGATTATTGCATATTTGGCTTCATCTTATAGTTCAGGTTATGAAATACTGATACAAATGTCGGAAAATATTACTAATGAAGGCATAATTATTAATATATTGAGACTTCTATGTGACCTTCGGTTATACGGCGAAGATTACGAAAACATTCCCATCGCTTTTGATGACATCATATTTATCATTAGAATTCACTTTTTCTCTAGGATTATTGCACATTTGGCTTCATTTTATAGTTCAGGTTATGAAATACTGATACAAACCTCGGAAAATATTACTAATGAATGCATAATTATTAATAACTTGAGACTTCTAATTGACCTTAGTTTATACGGCGAAGATTACGAAAACATTCCCATCGCTATTGATGACATCATATTTATCATTCGAATTCACTTTTTCTCTAGGATTATTGCACATTTGTCTTCATTTTATAGTTCAGGTTATGAAATACAGATACTATTGTAGTAAAATATTACTAATGAATGCATAATTATTAATATCTTGAGACTTCAAAGTGACCTTCGGTTATAAGGCGAAGATTACGAAAACATTCCCATCGCTTTTGATGACATCATATTTATTATTAGAATTCACTTTTTCTCTAGGATTATTGCACATTTGGCTTCATCTTATAGTTCAGGTTATGAAATACAGATACAAATGTAGTAAAATATTACTAATGAATGCATAATTATTAATATCCTGAGACTTCTAATTGACTAGCGGCTATACGGCGATGATTACGAAAACATTCCCATCGCTTTTGATGACATCATATTTATCATTAGAATTCACTTTTTCACTAGGATTATTGTACATTTGGCTTCATCTTATAGTTCAGGTTATGAAATACTGATACAAATGTCGGAAAATATTACTAATGAATGCATAATTATTAATATCTTGATACTTCGAATTGACCTTCGGTTATACGGCGAAGATTACGAAAACATTCCCATCGCTTTTGATGACATCATATTTATCATGAGAAATCACTTTTTCTCTAGGATTATTGCACATTTGGCTTCATCTTATAGTTCAGGTTATGAAATACTGATACAAATGTCGGAAAATATTACTAATGAATGCATAATTATTAATATCTTGATACTTCTAATTGACATTCGGTTATACGGCGAAGATTACGAAAACATTCCCATCTCTTTTGATGACATCATATTTATCATTAGAATTCACTTTTTCTCTAGGATTATTACACATTTGGCTTCATCTTATTGTTCAGGTTATGAAATACTGATACAAATGTCGGAAAATATTACCAATGAATGCATAATTATTAATATCTTGAGACTTCTAATTGACATTCGGTTATACGGCGAAGATTACGAAAACATTCCCATCGCTTTTGATGACATCATATTTATCATTAGAATTCACTTTTTCTCTAGGATTATTGCACATTTGGCTTCATCTTATAGTTCAGGTTATGAAATACTGATACAAATGTAGGAAAATATTACTAATGAATGCATAATTATTAATATCTTGAGACTTCTAATTGACCTTCGGTTATACGGCGAAGATTACGAAAACATTCCCATCGCTTTTGATGACATCATATTTATCATTAGAAATCACTTTTTCTCTAGGATTATTGCACATTTGGCTTCATCTTATAGTTCAGGTTATGAAATACTGATACAAATGTCGGAAAATATTACTAATGAATGCATAATTATTAATATCTTGATACTTCTAATTGACATTCGGTTATACGGCGAAGATTACGAAAACATTCCCATCTCTTTTGATGACATCATATTTATCATTAGAATTCACTTTTTCTCTAGGATTATTACACATTTGGCTTCATCTTATTGTTCAGGTTATGAAATACTGATACAAATGTCGGAAAATATTACCAATGAATGCATAATTATTAATATCTTGAGACTTCTAATTGACATTCGGTTATACGGCGAAGATTACGAAAACAATCCCATCGCTTTTGATGACATCATATTTATCATTAGAATTCACTTTTTCTCTAGGATTATTGCACATTTGGCTTCAACTTATAGTTCAGTTTATGAAATACAGATACAAATCTTGTAAAATATTACTAATGAATGCATAATTATTAAGATCTTGAGACTTCTAATTGCCCTTCGGTTACACGGCGAAGATTACGAAAACATTCCCATCGCTTTTGACGACATCATATTTATCATTACAATTCACTTTTTCTCTAGGATTATTGCACATTTGGCTTCAACTTATAGTTCAGTTTATGAAATGCAGATACAAATTTAGTAAAATATTACTAATGAATGCATAATTATTAATATCTTGAGACTTCTAATTGACCTGCGGCTATACGGCGAATATTACGAAAACATTCCCATCGCTTTTGATGACATCATATTTATCATTAGAATAAACTTTTTCATTAGGATTATTGCATATTTGGCTTCATCTTATAGTTCAGGTTATGAAATACTGATACAAATGTCGGAAAATATTACTAATGAAGGCATAATTATTAATATATTGAGACTTCTATGTGACCTTCGGTTATACGGCGAAGATTACGAAAACATTCCCATCGCTTTTGATGACATGATATTTATCATTAGAATTCACTTTTTCTCTAGGATTATTGCACATTTGGCTTCATTTTATAGTTCAGGTTATGAAATACTGATACAAACCTCGGAAAATATTACTAATGAATCCATAATTATTAATATCTTGAGACTTCTAATTGACCTTAGTTTATACGGCGAAGATTACGAAAACATTCCCATCGCTATTGATGACATCATATTTATCATTCGAATTCACTTTTTCTCTAGGATTATTGCACATTTGTCTTCATTTTATAGTTCAGGTTATGAAATACAGATACTATTGTAGTAAAATATTACTAATGAATGCATAATTATTAATATCTTGAGACTTCAAAGTGACCTTCGGTTATAAGGCGAAGATTACGAAAACATTCCCATCGCTTTTGATGACATCATATTTATCATTAGAATTCACTTTTTCTCTAGGATTATTGCACATTTGGCTTCATCTTATAGTTCAGGTTATGAAATACAGATACAAATGTAGTAAAATATTACTAATGAATGCATAATTATTAATATCTTGAGACTTCTAATTGACTAGCGGCTATACGGCGATGATTACGAAAACATTCCCATCGCTTTTGATGACATCATATTTATCATTAGAATTCACTTTTTCACTAGGATTATTGTACATTTGGCTTCATCTTATAGTTCAGGTTATGAAATACAGATACAAATGGAGTAAAATATTACTAATGAATGCATAATTATTAATATCATGAGACTTCTAATTGACATTGGGTTATACGGCGAAGATTACGAAAACATTCCCATCGCTTTTGATGACATCATATTTATCATTAGAAATCACTTTTTCTCTAGGATTATTGCACATTTGGCTTCATCTTATAGTTCAGGTTATGAAATACTGATACAAATGTCGGAAAATATTACTAATGAATGCATAATTATTAATATCTTGATACTTCGAATTGACCTTCGGTTATACGGCGAAGATTACGAAAACATTCCCATCGCTTTTGATGACATCATATTTATCATTAAAAATCACTTTTTCTCTAGGATTATTGCACATTTGGCTTCATCTTATAGTTCAGGTTATGAAATACTGATACAAATGTCGGAAAATATTACTAATGAATGCATGATTATTAATATCTTGATACTTCTAATTGACATTCGGTTATACGGCGAAGATTACGAAAACATTCCCATCTCTTTTGATGACATCATATTTATCATTAGAATTCACTTTTTCTCTAGGATTATTACACATTTGGCTTCATCTTATTGTTCAGGTTATGAAATACTGATACAAATGTCGGAAAATATTACCAATGAATGCATAATTATTAATATCTTGAGACTTCTAATTGACATTCGGTTATACGGCGAAGATTACGAAAACATTCCCATCGCTTTTGATGACATCATATTTATCATTAGAATTCACTTTTTCTCTAGGATTATTGCACATTTGGCTTCATCTTATAGTTCAGGTTATGAAATACTGATACAAATGTAGGAAAATATTACTAATGAATGCATAATTATTAATATCTTGAGACTTCTAATTGACCTTCGGTTATACGGCGAAGATTACGAAAACATTCCCATCGCTTTTGATGACATCATATTTATCATTAGAAATCACATTTCTCTAGGATTATTGCACATTTGGCTTCATCTTATAGTTCAGGTTATGAAATACTGATACAAATGTCGGAAAATATTACCAATGAATGCATAATTATTAATATCTTGAGACTTCTAATTGACATTCGGTTATACGGCGAAGATTACGAAAACAATCCCATCGCTTTTGATGACATCATATTTATCATTAGAATTCACTTTTTCTCTAGGATTATTGCACATTTGGCTTCATCTTATAGTTCAGGTTATGAAATACTGATACAAATGTCGGAAAATATTACTAACGAATGCATAATTATTAATATCTTGAGACTTCTAATTGACCTTCGGGTATACGGCGAAGATTACGAAAACATCCCCGTCGCTTTTGATGACATCATATTTATCATTAGAATTCACATTTTCTCTAGGATTATTGCACATTTGGCTTCATCTTATAGTTCAGGTTATGAAATACTGATACAAATGTCGGAAAATATTACTAATGAATGCATAATTATTAATATCTTGAGACTTCTAATTGACCAGCTGCTATACGGCGAAGATTACGAAAACATTCCCATCGCTTTTGATGACATCATATTTATCATTAGAATTCATTTTTCCCTATGATTATTGCACATTTGGCTTCATCTTATAGTTCAGGTTATGAAATACTGATAGAAACGTCGGAAAATATTACTAATGAATGCATAATTATCAGTATATGGAGACTTCTAATTGACCTTCGGTTATACGGCGAAGATAACGAAAATATTCTCATCGCTTTTGATGACATCATATTTATCATTAGAATTCACTTTTTCTGTAGGATTATTGCATATTTGGCTTCATGTTATAGTTCAGGTTATGAAATACTGATACAAATGTCGGAAAATATTACTAATGAATACGTAATTATTAATATCTTGAGACTTCAAATTGACATTCGGTTATACGGCGAAGATTACGAAAACATTCCCATCGCTTTTGATGACATCATATTTATCATTAGAATTCACTTTTTGACTAGGATTATTGCACATTTGTCTTCATCTTATAGTTCAGGTTATGAAATACAGATACAAATGTAGTAAAATATTACTAATGAATGCATTATTTATTAATATCTTGAGATTTCTAAGTGACCTTCGGTTATAAGGCGAAGATTACGAAAACATTCCCATCGCTGTTGATGACAACATATTTATCATTGGAATTGACTTTTTCTCTAGGATTATTGCACATTTGGCTTCATCTTATAGTTCAGATTATGAAATACAGATACAAATGTAGGAAAATATTACTAATGAATGCATAATTATAAATATCTAGAGCTTTCTAATTGACATTCGTTTATACGGCGAAGATTACGAAAACATTCTCATCGCTTTTGATGACATCATATTTATCATTAGAATTCACTTTTTCTCTAAGATTATTGCACATTTGGCTTCATCTTATAGTTCATGCTATGAAATACATATACAAATGTCGGAAAATATTACTAATGAATGCATAATTATTAATATCTTGAGACTTCTAATTCACCTTTGGTTATACGGCGAAGATTACGAAAACATTCCCATCGCTTTTGATGACATCATATTTATCATTAGAATTGACTTTTTCTCTAGGCTTATTGCACATTTGGCTTCATCTTATAGTTCAGGTTATGAAATAGAGATACAAATGTCGGAAAATATTACTAATGAATGCATAATTATTAATATCTTGAGACTTCTAATTGACCTTCGGTTATACGGCGAAGATTACGAAAACATTCCCATCGCTTTTGATGACATCATATTTATCATTAGAATTCACTTTTTCCCTATGATTATTGCACATTTGGCTTCATCTTACAGTTCAGGTTATGATATACTGATACAAATGTCGGAAAATATTACTAATGAATGCATAATTATTAATATCTTGATACTTCTAATTGACATTCGGTTATACGGCGAAGATTACGAAAACATTCCCATCTCTTTTGATGACATCATATTTATCATTAGAATTCACTTTTTCTCTAGTATTATTGCACATTTGGCTTCATCTTACAGTTCAGGTTATGAAATACTGATAGAAACGTCGGAAAATATTACTAATGAATGCATAATTATTAATATTTGGAGACTTCTAATTGACCTTCGGTTATACGGCGAAGATTACGAAAACATTCCCATCGATTTTGATGACATCATATTTATCATTAGAATTCACTTTTTCTCTAGGATTATTGCACATTTGGCTTCATCTTATAGTTCAGCTTATGAAATACTGATACAAATGTCGGAAAATATTACTGATGAATGCATAATTATTAATATCTTGAGACTTCTAATTCACCTTCGGTTATACGGCGAGGATTTCGAAAACATTCGCATCGCTTTTGATGACATCATATTTATCATTGGAATTGACTTTTTCTCTAGGAATATTGCACATTTGGCTTCATCTTATAGTTCAGATTATGAAATACAGATACAAATGTAGGAAAATATTACTAATGAATGCATAATTATTAATATCTTGAGACTTCTAATTGACATTCGGTTATACGGCGAAGATTACGAAAACATTCCCATCGCTTTTGATGACATCATATTTATCATTAGAATTCAGTTTTGCTCTAGGATTATTGCACATTTGGCTTCATCTTATAGTTCAGATTATGAAATACAGATACAAATGTAGGAAAATATTACTAATGAATGCATAATTATAAATATCTAGAGCTTTCTAATTGACATTCGTTTATACGGCGAAGATTACGAAAACATTCTCATCGCTTTTGATGACATCATATTTATCATTAGAATTCACTTTTTCTCTAAGATTATTGCACATTTGGCTTCATCTTATAGTTCATGCTATGAAATACATATACAAATGTAGGAAAATATTACTAATGAATGCATAATTATTAATATCTTGAGACTTCTAATTGACATTCGGTTATACGGCGAAGATTACGAAAACATTCCCATCGCTTATGATGACACCATATTTATCATTTGAATTCACTTTTTCACTAGGATTATTGCACATTTGCCTTCATCTTATAATTCAGGTTATGAAATACTGATACAAATGTTGGAAAATATTACTAATGAATGCATAATTATAAATATCTTGAGACTTCTAATTGACATTCGGTTATACGGCGAAGATTACGAAAACATTCCCATCGCTTTTGATGACATCATATTTATATTTAGAATTCACTTTTTCTCTAGGATTATTGCACATTTGACTTCATCTTATAGTTCAGGTTATGAAATAGAGATACAAATGTAGGAAAATATTACTAATGAATGCATAATTATTAATATCTTGAGACTTCTATCTGACATTCGGTTATGCGGCGAAGATTACGAAAAATTTCCCATCGCTTTTGATGACATCATATTTATCATTGGAATTGACTTTTTCTCTAGGAATATTGCACATTTGGCTTCATCTTATAGTTCAGATTATGAAATACAGATACAAATGTAGGAAAATATTACTAATGAATGCATAATTATTAATATCTTGAGACTTCTAATTGACATTCGGTTATACGGCGAAGATTACGAAAACATTCCCATCGCTTTTGATGACATCATATTTATCATTAGAATTCAGTTTTGCTCTAGGATTATTGCACATTTGGCTTCATCTTATAATTCAGGTTATGAAGTACAGATAAAAATGTGGGAAAATATTACTAATGAATGCATAATTATAAATATCTTGAGCTTTCTAATTGACATTCGTTTATACGGCGAAGATTACGAAAACATTCTCATCGCTTTTGATGACATCATATTTATCATTAGAATTAACTTTTTCTCTAGGATTATTGCACATTTGGCTTCATCTTATAGTTCAGGTTATGAAATAAATATACAAATGTCGGAAAATATTACTAATGAATGCATAATTATTAATATATTGAGACTTCTAATTGACCTTCGATTATACGGCGATGATTACGAAAACATTCCCATCGCTTTTGATGACATCATATTTATCATTAGAATTCAGTTTTTCTCTAGGAATATTGCACAATTGGCTTCATCTTATAGTTCAGGTTATGAAATACAGATACAAATGTAGGAAAATATTACAAATGAATGCATAATTATTAATATCTTGAGACTTCTAATTGACATTCGGTTATACGGCGAAGATTACGAAAACATTCCCATCGCTTTTGAGGACATCATATTTATCATTAGAATTCACTTTTTCTCTAGGATTATTGTAAATTTGACTTCATCTTATAGTTCAGGTTATGAAATACAGATACAAATGTACGAAAATATTACTAATGAATGCATAACTGTTAATATCTTGAGACTTCTAACTGACATTCGGTTATACGGCGAAGATTACGAAAGATTTCCCATCGCTTTTGATGACATCATATTTATCATTGGAATTGACTTTTTCTCTAGGATTATTGCACATTTGGCTTCATCTTATAGTTCAGATTATGAAATACAGATACAAATGTAGGAAAATATTACTAATGAATGCATAATTATTAATATCTTGAGACTTCTAATTGACCTTCGGTTACACGGCGATGATTACGAAAACATTCCCATCGCTTTTGATGACATCATATTTATCATTAGAATTCAGTTTTTCTCTAGGAATATTGCACATTTGGCTTCATCTTATAGTTTAGGTTATGAAATACAGATACAAATTTAGGAAAATATTACTAATGAATGCATAATTATTAATATCTTTAGACTTCTAATTGACATTCGGTTATACGGCGAAGATTACGAAAATATTCCCATCGCTTACGATGACAACATATTTATCATTAGAATTCACTTTTTCACTAGGATTATAGCAGATTTGCCTTCATCTTATAGTTCAGGTTATGAAATACAGATACAAATGTAGGAAAATATTACTAATGAATGCATAATTATTAATATCTTGAGACTTCTAACTGACATTCGGTTATACGGCGAAGATTACGAAAACATTCCCATCGCTTTTGATGACATCATATTTATCATTAGAATTCACTTTTTCACTAGGATTATAGCACATTTGGCTTCATCTTATAGTTCAGGTTATGAAATACAGATACAAATGTAGGAAAATATTACTAATGAATGCATAATTATTAATATCTTGAGACTTGTAACTGACATTCGGTTATACGGCGAAGATTACGAGAACATTCCCATCGCTTTTGATGACATGATATTTATCATTAGAATTCACTTTTTCACTAGGATTATAGCAGATTTGGCTTCATCTTATAGTTCAGGTTTTGAAATACAGATACAAATGTAGGAAAATATTACTAATGAATGCATAATTATTAATATCTTGAGACTTCTAACTGACATTCGGTTATACGGCGAAGATTACGAAAACATTCCCATCGCTTTTGATGACATCATATTTATCATTAGAATTCACTTTTTCACTAGGATTATAGCACATTTGGCTTCATTTATAGTTCAGGTTTTGAAATACAGATACAAATGTCGGAAAATATTACTAATGAATGCATAATTATTAAAATCTTGAGACTCCTAATTGACCTTCGGTTATACGGCGATGATTACGAAAACATTCCCTTCGCTTTTGATGACATCATATTTATCATTAGAATTCAATTTTTCTCTAGGAATATTGCACAATTGGATTCATCTTATAGTTCAGGTTATGAAATACAGATACAAATGTAGGAAAATATTACAAATGAATGCATAATTAGTAATATCTTGAGACTTCTAATTGACATTCGGTTATACGGCGAAGATTACGAAAACATTCCCATCGCTTTTGATGTCATCATATTTATCATTAGAATTCACTTTTTCACTAGGATTATTGCACATTTGGCTTCATCTTATAGTTCAGGTTGTGAAATAAAGATACAAATGTAGTAATATATTACTAATGAATGCATAAATATTAATATCTTGAGACTTCTAATTGACCTTCGGTTATACGGCGTAGATTACGAAAACATTCCCATCGCTTTTGATGACATCATATTTATCATTAGAATTGACTTTTTCACTCGGATTATTGCACATTTGTCTTCATCTTTTAGTTCAGGTTATGAAATACAGATACAAATGTAGGAAAATATTACAAATGAATGCATAATTATTAATATCTTGAGACTTCTAATTGACATTCGGTTATACGGCGAAGATTACGAAAACATTCCCATCGCTTTTGAGGACATCATATTTATCATTAGAATTCACTATTTCTCTAGGATTATTGTAAATTTGACTTCATCTTATAGTTCAGGTTATGAAATACAGATACAAATGTACGAAAATATTACTAATGAATGCATAACTGTTAATATCTTGAGACTTCTAACTGACATTCGGTTATACGGCGAAGATTACGAAAGATTTCCCATCGCTTTTGATGACATCATATTTATCATTGGAATTGACTTTTTCTCTAGGATTATTCCACATTTGGCTTCATCTTATAGTTCAGATTATGAAATACAGATACAAATGTAGGAAAATATTACTAATGAATGCATAATTATTAATATCTTGAGACTTCCAATTGACCTTCGGTTACACGGCGATGATTACGAAAACATTCCCATCGCTTTTGATGACATCATATTTATCATTAGAATTCAGTTTTTCTCTAGGAATATTGCACATTTGGCTTCATCTTATAGTTTAGGTTATGAAATACAGATACAAATTTTGGAAAATATTACTAATGAATGCATAATTATTAATATCTTTAGACTTCTAATTGACATTCGGTTATACGGCGAAGATTACGAAAATATTCCCATCGCTTACGATGACAACATATTTATCATTAGAATTCACTTTTTCACTAGGATTATAGCACATTTGGCTTCATCTTATAGTTCAGGTTATGAAATACAGATACAAATGTAGGAAAATATTACTAATGAATGCATAATTATTAATATCTTGAGACTTGTAACTGACATTCGGTTATACGGCGAAGATTACGAGAACATTCCCATCGCTTTTGATGACATGATATTTATCATTAGAATTCACTTTTTCACTAGGATTATAGCAGATTTGGCTTCATCTTATAGTTCAGGTTTTGAAATACAGATACAAATGTAGGAAAATATTACTAATGAATGCCTAATTATTAATATCTTGAGACTTCTAACTGACATTCGGTTATACGGCGAAGATTACGAAAACATTCCCATCGCTTTTGATGACATCATATTTATCATTAGAATTCACTTTTTCACTAGGATTATAGCACATTTGGCTTCATCTTATAGTTCAGGTTTTGAAATACAGATACAAATGTCGGAAAATATTACTAATGAATGCATAATTATTAAAATCTTGAGACTCCTAATTGACCTTCGGTTATACGGCGATGATTACGAAAACATTCCCATCGCTTTTGATGACATCATATTTATCATTAGAATTCAATTTATCTCTAGGAATATTGCACAATTGGATTCATCTTATAGTTCAGGTTATGAAATACAGATACAAATTTAGGAAAATATTACAAATAAATGCATAATTAGTAATATCTTGAGACTTCTAATTGACCTTCGGTTATACGGCGTAGATTACGAAAACATTCCCATCGCTTTTGATGACATCATATTTATCATTAGAATTGACTTTTTCACTCGGATTATTGCACACTTGTCTTCATCTTTTAGTTCAGGTTATGAAATACAGACACAAACGTAGTAAAATATTACTAATGAATGCATAATTATTAATATCTTGAGACTTCTAATTGACCTTCGGTTATACGGCAAGGATTACGAAAACATTCCGATCGCTTTTGATGACATCATATTTATCATTAGAATTCACTTTTTCACTAGGATTATTGCACATTTGGCTTAATCTTATAGTTCAGGTTATGAAATACAGATACAAATGTAGTAAAATATTACTAATTAATGCATAAATATTAATATCTGGAGAATTCTAATTGACCTTCGGTTATACGGCGAAGATTACGAAAACATTCCCATCGCTTTTGATGACATCATATTTATCATTAGAATTCACTTTTTCACTCGGATTATTGCATATTTGTCTTCATCTTATAGTTCAGGTTTTGAAATACAGATACAAATGTAGGAAAATATTACTAATGAATGCATAATTATTAATATCTTGAGACTCCTAATTGACCTTCGGTTATACGGCGAAGATTACGAAAACATTCCCATCACTTTTGATGACATCATATTTATCATTAGAATTCACTTTTTCACTAGGATTATTGCACATTTGGCTTAATCTTATAGTTCATGTTATGAAATACAGATACAAATGTAGTAAAATATTACTAATTAATGCATAAATATTAATATCTTGAGACTTCTAATTGACCTTCGGTTATACGGCGAAGATTACGAAAACATTCCCATCGCTTTTGATGACATCATATTTATCATTAGAATTCAGTTTTGCTCTAGGATTATTGCACATTTGGCTTCATCTTATAGTTCAGTTTATGAAATACAGATACAAATGTAGGAAAATATTACTAATGAATGCATAATTATTAATATCTTGAGACTTGTAACTGACATTCGGTTATACGGCGAAGATTACGAAAACATTCACTTCGCTTTTGATGACATGATATTTATCATTAGAATTCACTTTTTCACTAGGATTATAGCAGATTTGGCTTCATCTTATAGTTCAGGTTTTGAAATACAGATACAAATGTAGGAAAATATTACTAATGAATGCCTAATTATTAATATCTTGAGACTTCTAATTGACCTTCGGTTATACGGCGAAGATTACGAAAACATTCCCATCGCTTTTGATGACATCATATTTATCATTAGCATTCACTTTTTCACTCGGATTATTGCACATTTGCCTTCATGTTATATTTCAGGTTATTAAATACAGATGCAAATGGAGTAAAATATTACTAATGAATGCATAATTATTAATATCTTGAGACTTCTAATTGACCTTCGGTTATACGGCGAAGATTACGAAAACATTCCCATCGCTTTTGATGTCATCATATTTATCATTAGAATTCACTTTTTCCCTATGATTATTGCACATTTGGCTTCATCTTATAGTTCAGGTTATGAAATACAGATACAAATGAAGTAAAATATTACTAATGAATGCATAATTATTAATATCTTGAGATTTCTAATTGACCTTCGGTTATACGGCGAAGATTACGAAAACATTCCCATCGCTTTTGATGTCATCATATTTATCATTAGAATTCACATTTCACTAGGATTATTGCACATTTGGCTTCATCTTATAGTTCAGGTTATGAAATACAGATACAAATATAGTAAAATATTACTAATTAATGCATAAATATAATTATCTTGAGACTTCTAATTGACATTCGGTTATACGGCGAAGATTACGAAAACATTCCCATCGCTTTTGAAGTCATCATATTTATCATTAGAATCCACTTTTTCACTAGGATTATTGCACATTTGGCTTCATCTTATAGTTCAGGTTATGAAATACAGATACAAATGGAGTAAAATATTACTAATGAATGCATAATTATTAATATCTTGAGACTTCTAATTGACCTTCGGTTATACGGCTTAGATTACGAAAACATTCCCATCGCTTTTGATGTAATCATATTTATCATTAGAATTCACTTTTTCTCTAGGATTATTGCACATTTGGCTTAATCTTATAGTTCATGTTATGAAATACAGATACAAATGGAGTAAAATATTACTAATGAATGCATAATTATTAATATCTTGAGACTTCTAATTGACCTTCGGTTATACGGCGAAGATTACGAAAACATTCCCATCGCTTTTGATGACATCATATTTATCATTAGAATTCACTTTTTCTCTAGGATTATTGCACATTTGGCTTAATCTTATAGTTCATGTTATGAAATACAGATACAAATGTAGTAAAATATTACTAATTAATGCATAAATATTAATATCTTGAGACTTCTAATTGACCTTCGGTTATACGGCGAAGATTCCGAAAACATTCCCATCGCTTTTGATGACATCATATTTATCATTAGAATTCAGTTTTGCTCTAGGATTATTGCACATTTGGCTTCATCTTATAGTTCAGTTTATGAAATACAGATACAAATGTAGGAAAATATTACTAATGAATGCATAATTATTAATATCTTGAGACTTGTAACTGACATTCGGTTATACGGCGAAGATTACGAAAACATTCCCATCGCTTTTGATGACATGATATTTATCATTAGAATTCACTTTTTCACTAGGATTATAGCAGATTTGGCTTACTCTTATAGTTCAGGTTTTGAAATACAGATACAAATGTAGGAAAATATTACTAATGAATGCCTAATTATTAATATCTTGAGACTTCTAACTGACATTCGGTTATACGGCGAAGATTACGAAAACATTCCCATCGCTTTTGATGACATCATATTTATCATTAGAATTCACTTTTTCACTAGGATTATTGCACATTTGGCTTAACCTTATAGTTCAAGTTATGAAATACAGATACAAATGTCGTAAAATATTACTAATTAATGCATAAATATTAATATCTGGAGACTTCTAATTGACCTTCGGTTATACGGCGAAGATTACGAAAACATTCCCATCGCTTTTGATGAGATCATATTTATCTTTAGAATTCACTTTTTCTCTAGGATTATTGCACATTTGGCTTCATCTTATAGTTCAGGTTATGAAATACTGATACAAACGTCGGAAAATATTACTAATGAATGCATAATTATTAATATCTTGAGACTTCTAATTGACATTAGGTTATACAGCGACGATTACGAAAACATTCCCATCGCTTTTGATGACATCATATTTATCATTAGAATTCACTTTTTCTCTAGGATTATTGCACATTTGGCTTCATCTTATAGTTCAGGTTATGAAATACTGATACAAATGTCGGAAAATATTACTAATGAATGCATAATTATTAATATCTTGATACTTCTAATTGACATTCGGTTATACGGCGAAGATTACGAAAACATTCCCATCGCTTTTGATGACATCATATTTATCATTAGAATTCACTTTTTCTCAAGGATTATTGCACATTTGGCTTCATTTTATAGTTCAGGTTATGAAATACTGATACAAATGTCGGAAAATATTACTAATGAATGCATAATTATTAATATCTTGAGACTTCTAATTGACCTTCGGTTATACGGCGAAGATTACGAAAACATTCCCATTGCTTTTGATGACATCATATTTATCATTAGAATTCACTTTTTCCTTATGATTATTGCACATTTGGCTTCATTTTATAGTTCAGGTTATGAAATACTGATACAAATGTCGGAAAATATTACTAATGAATGCATAATTATTAATATCTTGAGACTTCTAATTGACCTTCGGTTATACGGCGAAGATTACGAAAACATTCCCATCGCTTTTTATGACATCATATTTATCATTAGAATTCACTTTTTCTCTAGGATTATTGCACATTTGGCTTCATTTTATAGTTCAGGTTATGAAATACTGATACAAATGTCGGAAAATATTACTAATGAATGCATAATTATTAATAACTTGAGACTTCTAATTGACCTTCGTTTATACGGCGAAGATTACGAAAACATTCCCATCGCTTTTGATGACATCATATTTATCATTAGAATTCACTTATTCTCTAGGATTATTGCACATTTGGCTTCATCTTATAGTTCAGGTTATGAAATACTGACACAAATGTCGGAAAATATTACTAATGAATGCATAATTATTAATATCTTGAGACTTCTAATTGACCTTCGGTTATACGGCGAAGATTACGAAAACATTCCCATCGCTTTTGATGACATCATATTTATCATCAGAATTCACTTTTTCTCTAGGATTATTGCATATTTGGCTTCATTTTATAGTTCAGGTTATGAAATACTGATACAAATGTCGGTAAATATTACTAATGAATGCATAATTATTAATATCTTGAGACTTCTAATTGACCTTCGGTTATACGGCGAAGATTACGAAAACATTCCCATCGCTTTTGAAGACATCATATTTATGATTAGAATTCACTTTTTCCCTATGATTATTGCACATTTGGATTCATCTGATAGTTCAGGTTATGAAATACTAATGAAAATATCGGAAAATATTACTAATGAATGCATAATTATTAATATCTTGAGACTTCTAATTGCCCTTCGGTTATACGGCGAAGATTACGAAAACATTGCCATCGCTTTTGATGACATAATATTTATCATTAGAATTCACTTTTTCTCTAGGATTATTGCACATTTGGCTTCATCTTATAGTTCAGGTTATGAAATACTGATACAAATGTCGGAAAATATTACTAATGAATGCATAATTATTAATATCTTGAGACTTATAATTGACCTTGGGTTATACGGCGAAGATTACGAAAACATTCCCATCGCTTTTGATGACATCATGTTTATCATTAGAATTCACTTTTTCACTAGGATTATTGCACATTTGGCTTCATCTTATAGTTCAGGTTATGAAATACAGATACAAATGTAGGAAAATATTACTAATGAATGCATAATTATTAATTTCTTGAGTCTTCTAAATGACCTTCGGTTATACGGCGAAGATTACGAAAACATTCCCATCGTTTTTATGAAATCATATTTATCATTACAATTCACTTTTCCACTAGGATTATTGCACATTTGTCTTCATCTTATTGTTCAGGTTATGAAATACAGATACAAATGTAGTAACATATTACTAATGAATGCATAATTATTAATATCATGAGACTTCTAATTGACATTCGGTTATACGGCGAAGATTACGAAAACATTCCCATCGCTTTTGATGACATCATATTTATCATTAGAATTCACATTTTCCCTATGATTATTGCACATTTGGCTTCATCTTATAGTTCAGTTTATGAAATACTGATACAAATGTCGGAAAATATTACTAATGAATGCATAATTATTAATATCTTGAGACTTCTAATTGACCTTCGGTATACGGCGAATATTACGAAAACATTCCCATCGATTTGATGACATCATATTTATCATTAGAATTCACTTTTTCACTAGGATTATTGCACATTTGTCTTCATCTTATAGTTCAGGTTATGAAATACAGATACAAATGTAGTAAAATATTACTAATGAATGCATAATTATAAATATAATGAGACTTCTAATTGACCTTCGGTTATACGGCGAAGATTACGAAAACATTCCCATCGCTTTGATGACATCATATTTATCATTAGAATTCACTTTTTCACTAGGATTATTGCACATTTGTCTTCATCTTATAGTCCAGGTTATGAAATTCAGATACAAATGTAGTAAAATATTACTAATGAATGCATAATTATTAATATAATGAGACTTCTAATTGACATTCGGTTATACGGCGAAGATTACGAAAACATTCCCATCGCTTTTGATGACATCATATTTATCATTAGAATTCACTTTTTCTCTAGGATTATTGCACATTTGGCTTCATCTTATAGTTCAGGTTATGAAATACGGATACAAATGTCGGAAAATATTACTAATGAATAAAAATTATTAATAACTTGAGACTTCTAATTGACCTTCGTTTATACGGCGAAGATTACGAAAACATTCCCATCGCTTTTGATGACATCATATTTATCATTAGAATACACTTTGTCTCTAGGATTATTGCACATTTGGCTTCATTTTATAGTTCAGTTTATGAAATACTGATACAAATGTCGGAAAATATAACTAATGAAAGCATAATTATTAATATCTTGAGACTTCTAATTGACATTCGGTTATACGGCGAAGATTACGAAAACATTCCCATCGCTTTTGATGACATCATATTTATCATTAGAATTCACTTTTTCTCTAGGATTATTGCACATTTGGCTTCATCTTATAGTTCAGGTTATGAAATACGGATACAAATGTCGGAAAATATTACTAATGAATGCATAATTATTAATAACTTGAGACTTCTAATTGACCTTCGGTATACCGCGAATATTACGAAAACATTCCCATCGATTTGATGACATCATATTTATCATTAGAATTCACTTTTTCCCTATGATTATTGCACATTTGTCTTCATCTTATAGTTCAGGTTATGAAATACAGATACAAATGTAGTAAAATATTACTAATGAATGCATAATTATTAATATAATGAGACTTCTAATTGACATTCGGATATACGGCGAAGGTTACGAAAACATTCCAATCGCTTTTGATGACATCATATTTATCATTAGAATTCACTTTTTCTCTAGGATTATTGCACATTTGGCTTCATTTTATAGTTCAGGTTATGAAATACTGATACAAATGTCGGAAAATATTACTAATGAATGCATAATTATTAATATCTTGAGACTTCTAATTGACCTTCGTTTATACGGCGAAGATTATGAAAACATTCCCATCGCTTTTGATGACATCATATTTATCATTAGAATTCACTTTTTCACTAGGATTATTGCACATTTGGCTTCATCTTATAGTTCAGGTTATGAAATACTGATACAAATGTCGGAAAATATTACTAATGAATGCATAATTATTAATATCTTGAGACTTCTAATTGACTTTCGGTTATAAAGCGAAGATTACGAAAACATTCCCATCGCTTTTGATGACATCATATTTATCATTAGAATTCACTTTTTCACTAGGATTATTGCACATTTGTCTTCAACTTTTAGTTCAGTTTATGAAATACACATACAAATGTAGTAAAATATTACTAATGAATGCATAATTATTAATATAATGAGACTTCTAATTGACATTCGGTTATACGGCGAAGATTACGAAAACATTCCCATCGCTTTTGATGACATCATATTTATCATTAGAATTCACTTTTGCCCTATGATTATTGCACATTTGGCTTCATCTTATAGTTCAGGTTATGAAATACTTATACAAATGTAGTAAAATATTACTAATGAATGCATAATTATTAATATCTTGAGACTTCTAATTGACCTTCGGTTATACGGCGAAGATTACGAAAACATTCCCATCGCTTTTGATGACATCATATTTATCATTAGAATTAACTTTTTCTCTAGGATTACTGCACATTTGGCTTCATTTTATAGTTCAGGTTATGAAATACTGATACAAATGTCGGAAAATATTACTAATGAATGCATAATTATTAATATCTTGAAACTTTTAATTGACCTTCGTTTATACGGCGAAGATTACAAAAACATTCCCATCGCTTTTGATGACGTCATATTTATCATTAGAATTCACGTTTTCACTAGGCTTATTGCACATTTGTCTTCATCTTATAGTTCAGGTTATGAAATTCAGATACAAATGTAGTAAAATATTACTAATGAATGCATAATTATTAATATAATGAGACTTGTAATTGACATTCGGTTACACGGCGAAGATTACGAAAACATTCCCATCGCTTTTGATGACATCATATTTATCATTAGAATACACTTTTTCTCTAGGATTATTGCACATTTGGCTTCATCTTATAGTTCAGGTTATGAAATACTGATACAAATATCGGAAAATATCACTAATGAATGCATAATTATTAATATCTTGAGACTTCTAATTGACCTTCGTTTATACGGCGAAGATTACGAAAACATTCCCATCGCTTTTGATGACATCATATTTATCATTAGAATTCACTTTTTCTCTAGGATTATTGCACATTTGGCTTCATCTTATAGTTCAGGTTATGAAATACTGATACAAATATCGGAAAATATTACTAATGAATGCATAATTATTAATATCTTGAGACTTCTAATTGACCTTCGGTTATACGGCGAAGATTACGAAAACATTCCCATCGCTTTTGATGACATCATATTTATCATTAGAATACACTTTTTCTCTAGGATTATTGCACATTTCGCTTCATTTTATAGTTCAGGTTATGAAATACTGATACAAATGTCGGAAAATATTACTAATGAATGCATAATTATTAATATCTTGAGACTTCTAATTGACCTTCGGTTATACGGCGAAAATTACGAAAACATTCCCAACGCATTTGATGACAACATATTTCTCATTAAAATTCACTTTTTCCCTATGATTATTGCACATTTGGCTTCATCTTATAGTTCAGGTTATGAAATACTGATACAAATGTCGGAAAATATTACTAATGAATGCATAATTATTAATATCTTGAGACTTCTAATTGACCTTCGGTTATACGGCGAAGATTACGAAAACATTCCCATCGCTTTTGATGAGATCATATTTCTCATTAAAATTCACTTTTTCCCTATGATTATTGCACATTTGGCTTCATCTTATAGTTCAGGTTATGAAATACTGATACAAATGTCGGAAAATATTACTAATGAATGCATAATTATTAATATCTTGAGACTTCTAATTGACATTCGGTTATACAGCGACGATTACGAAAACATTCCCATCGCTTTTGATGACATCATATTTATCATTAGAATTCACTTTTTCTCTAGGATTATTGCACATTTGGCTTCATCTTATAGTTCAGGTTATGAAATACTGATACAAATGTCGGAAAATATTACTAATGAATGCATAATTATTAATATCTTGATACTTCTAATTGACATTCGGTTATACGGCGAAGATTACGAAAATATTCCCATCGCTTTTGATGACATCATATTTATCATTAGAATTCACTTTTTCTCAAGGATTATTGCACATTTGGCTTCATTTTATAGTTCAGGTTATGAAATACTGATACAAATGTCGGAAAATATTACTAATGAATGCATAATTATTAATATCTTGAGACTTCTAATTGACCTTCGGTTATACGGCGAAGATTACGAAAACATTCCCATTGCTTTTGATGACATCATATTTATCATTAGAATTCACTTTTTCCTTATGATTATTGCACATTTGGCTTCATTTTATAGTTCAGGTTATGAAATACTGATACAAATGTCGGAAAATATTACTAATGAATGCATAATTATTAATATCTTGAGACTTCTAATTGACCTTCGGTTATACGGCGAAGATTACGAAAACATTCCCATCGCTTTTGATGACATCATATTTATCATTAGAATTCACTTATTCTCTAGGATTATTGCACATTTGGCTTCATCTTATAGTTCAGTTTATGAAATACTGACACAAATGTCGGAAAATATTACTAATGAATGCATAATTATTAATATCTTGAGACTTCTAATTGACCTTCGGTTATACGGCGAAGATTACGAAAACATTCCCATCGCTTTTGATGACATCATATTTATCATGAGAATTCACTTTTTCTCTAGGATTATTGCACATTTGGCTTCATTTTATAGTTCAGGTTATGAAATACTGATACAAATGTCGGAAAATATTACTAATGAATGCATAATTATTAATATCTTGAGACTTCTAATTGACCTTCGGTTATACGGCGAAGATTACGAAAACATTCCCATCGCTTTTGAAGACACCATATTTATGATTAGAATTCACTTTTTCCCTATGATTATTGCACATTTGGATTCATCTGATAGTTCAGGTTATGAAATACTGATACAAATGTCGGAAAATATTACTAATGAATGCATAATTATTAATATCTTGAGACTTCTAATTGACCTTCTGTTATACGGCGAAGATTACGAAAACATTCCCATCGCTTTTGATGACATCATATTTATCATTAGAATTCACTTTTTCTCTAGGATTATTGCACATTTGACTTCATCTTATAGTTCAGGTTATGAAATACTGATACAAATGTCGGAAAATATTACTAATGAATGCATAATTATTAATATCTTGAGACTTCTAATTGACCTTCTGTTATACGGCGAAGATTACGAAAACATTCCCATCGCTTTTGATGACATCATATTTATCATTAGAATTCACTTTTTCTCTAGGATTATTGCACATTTGGTTTCATTTTATAGTTCAGGTTATGAAATACTGATACAAATGTCGGAAAATATTACTAATGAATGCATAATTATTAATATCTTGAGACTTCTAATTGACCTTCGGTTATACGGCGAAGATTACGAAAACATTCCCATCGCTTTTGATGACATCATATTTATCATTAGAATTCACTTTTTCCCTATGATTATTGCACATTTGGCTTCATCTTATACTTCAGGTTATGAAATACTGATACAAATGTCGGAAAATATTACAAATGAATGCATAATTATTAATATCTTGAGACTTCTAATTGACCTTCGGTTATACGGCGAAGATTACGAAAACATTCCCATCGCTTTTGATGACATTATATTTATCATTAGAATTCAGTTTTTCTCTAGGATTATTGCACATTTGGCTTCATCTTATAGTTCAGGTTATGAAATACTGATACAAATGTCGGAAAATATTACTAATGAATACATAATTATTAATATCTTGAGACTTCTAATTGACCTTCGGTTATACGGCGAAGATTACGAAAACATTCCCATCGCTTTTGATGACATCATATTTATCATTAGAATTCACTTTTTCTCTAGGATTATTGCACATTTGGCTTCATCTTATAGTTCAGGTTATGAAATACTTACACAAATGTCAGAAAATATTACTAATGAATGCATAATTATTAATAACTTGAGACTTCTAATTGACCTTCGTTTATACGGCGAAGATTACGAAAACATTCCCATCGCTTTTGATGACATCATATTTATCATTAGAATTCACTTATTCTCTAGGATTATTGCACATTTGGCTTCATCTTATAGTTCAGGTTATGAA